>VXBP01002421.1:109548-122323 GCA_013400115.1 Rhinopomastus cyanomelas
CCCCCCCAAAGTTTGTGGCTGTAGCCACCCAACTGAACAGGTTTAAGAGATCAGTCAGCTCTGATCCTTGTCATGGAACATGGCCATTGTGGGTACAGAGCAGCTTTCTCCTTCAGAGAAGTTTGATATCATTAGAAAGTTTTCACATGACTTTCTCTGCCGTGGACTGTGACCTGCAGGTCATAACATCACTGTGAAATGCTGGAGGGGAAAATGTCAGCTAATCACTCATAATAACTCTGCACAGACACGTGGGGTAAGTCTGAGGTCAGGGCTGAATTGATCTTTGCTGTGAGAAAGGCAGTAGCTGTAATTCACTTGCTGGTCATGGGAATGGGCAGAGCCAAAACCCAACCTCCCTGAGCTAGAGAAGGGAGAGAACGGATGCGAATGTGGCTCAGAAGTATCTCAGTTCTGCATGCAAAGGACCCTAGCTCTGTGTGATCATTAAGGGAAGTGCAAAGGAAATGCCGAGTGGCCCTGAAGGCAAACTGGATCCTGGGCTGCCTCAGGAGAAGTGTGGCCAGCAGGTCGAGGGAGGTGATTCTCCACCTCTACTCCACTTTGGTGAGACCCCACCTGGAGCACTGCATCCAGTTCTGGAGCCCTTATTACAAGAAGGATGTGGACATGCTGGAGTGAGTGCAGAGGAGGGCCACGAGGATGATCAGAGGGCTGGAGCAGCTCTCCTATGAGGCCAGACTGAGAGAGTTGGGGCTGTTCAGTCTGGAGAAGAGGAGGCTCCGAGGAGACCTTATGGTGGCCTTCCAGTGTCTGAAGGGGGCCTACAAAAAGGCTGGGGAGGGACTATTTAGGATGTCAGGTAGTGACAGGACTAGGGGCAATGGAGCAAAGCTGGAGATGGGTAGATGTAGGCTGGATGTGAGGAAGAAGTTCTTCACCGTGAGAGTGGTGAGAGCCTGGAATGGGTTGCCCAGGGAGGTGGTGGAGGTCCTGTCCCTGAAGGTGTTTAAGGCCAGGCTGGATGGGGCTCTGGCCAGCCTGATCTAGGGTGGGGTGTCCCTGCCTGTGCTGGGGGGGGGTTGGAACTGGATCATGGTTCCCTCCAACTCTGAGTGATTCTGATTCCATGGCTTCTCCAGTGAGGTGAGCCTGCTCTGGCAGGGGGATTGGACTAGATGATCTTTCAAGGTCCCTTCCAATCCCTGATGATCCTACGTTTCTATGAACACACAAAGTTCTTCGTGTTTTATACCAGTTTGTACTTTCTTTGCACCAGTTTCATTGGATCAAAATAAAATCTTAAGAGTTCAGCATGTGCTTGCTTTAGCAGTCACTAAAGCTGACTGCTATCTGGCAGATGATGTTATGTGGGAAAATAAAGGCATGCTTAGTAGGTGTCTTTAGATTGTGTGGTTTGTGAATTTGGATAGCTGCGGTGACAGCATAGCCTCCGAAACTCAGCTCTCATTGCCCTCATCCAGTCGTGTTCTAGTCATGAGAATGATTTCTCTTTTATTTACTATTTTGCTTTCGTGATGCTGCAGAAAGGATGGAGGGAGAAGGGGGGACAGAGGGTGAGAAAATGTGAGGAAGGACATTCTGCGTCCTGTCACTGTAATCCACTGTGATCTGACCTTCTGGGTTTTCAGCCCTGCTCAGCCACCCCTCCAATCCTCATGTGACTGTCAGCTTGCATTATTGTAATTAGCAACTGCCAGCCCCAGAAATTTGACAGTGGAAATGAAAAAGCCTGAGAAGCTCTCTGCAGATTTAAAATTAACCCCATCACTGCAGGACACATTGTCCTGATCCAAAAGTAGCTTCTTGGCATTCAAACTGAGACAAACCTGTGCACCTGCTGTTGTAATGCAGATCCCTTGTCTCGCCCTGCTTTGTTCTCCTTGTGCCCTCCCAGCTCCCAGGACTGCCTTACCCTCCGTCCTCCCCACATCACCCCTCTTTGCTGCCTGTGAGAAGCAAAGCTGCTCATGAGAGTGCTCAAGTCCCCATCGTCACAGAGCCCATGTGAGTGGCTGATAAACGTACGTTTCCGTGGCTGCGCTGAATGAGGTCCAGCCTCAGAAAACACCCGACTGCGCTGTGCATGTCTCTCTTCTCCTTCCTCTCTGCCCGAGACTTCTTCCTTTGTGTGAGCATTGCAGATCACTAAACCACCTGGGTCCCAGCCGTGTATGTGACTGTTGGTTCATGCTGCTATCCAAGCCTCACCATCTCTGCTGTCTTGAGTACCTCAGCCAGGGGGACAAAAGCTAGGTCAGATCTGCCTTCTCATGCTACATCTGTAAAGGGATTATAGACAGTCCAGGTGTGGCTGGCAGCTACTGTTGTCCCGGCCCTTGTTACGAGGCATTTACAAAGTTTGCATCATTATCCTGTAAGCAGGGCATGGCTGGGGATCACTCTTGTGGCTACTCTGATGGGTAACTAGGAGCAGCTCCAGCTCACCTGCCATTGCAGAGGTGATCGCCCCGTGATAGCTCAAGGGAAATTTACCCTTCCCCTGGGAAGCACCTGGATTTTCTAATTAAAAAATGGGACATGGAGGGTGCAAGAGTATCTGACACCCAGTCTCAGTGGTCATTGTATCTGTTCAAACAAATCAAGCACAATCAGGTACCAAAGATCCTGGTAGTCCTCCAGTCCAAGTGGCTGGTTAACTAGTCCGGTGCATGTGACAGGTGGATTCGACACTGCCTGGACTGACACACCGTTCTGACAAAGTTTGCAGAGGACCAAAAACCTAATTCCTTCCTGTGTAGCTACAGGGTGGGGTTTTTCACTCCAAAGTTTATAAAAACTGGCACTCCTCTTCCTTCAGGATAAGGCTGTAACCTTTCTTGCAGTAGCTCCATACTACCATAATTAGTCCTGATCCATGATGTGCTTCCCTGTACTCCCCTGGTTGTAAGTACTTACACGGGTCACTATTTCTACAACTCCTCTGGCTGCAGTTTTGCGTAGCTGATTCAGGCTTTTTAGGTGGTTGTGCTTTTCAGTAAATTGTAGCCTGCTCGAGCAGGGGAGCTGGACCCGATGGCCTTTGAAGGCATCTTCACAACCCACTAAACTGTGCAAACTCTGTAAATTACTTAGTTCAGCTTCTCTGTGGAGCTAGGGCACATCTGCTTCTCATCACCACGAGTGTATCTGAGAGCCCCTGAAACATGATTTAATTATCTGGTCCTTGCATGCTCCAGCCATGAGGTTCCCGAGCTTGCTCTCACCTTTCAAACATGCAGGTTTGCCTTTGCAGCACACAGCTTACCATGCCTCACGCCCGTCCATGTGCAGGCCGTTTTTGCAAGACCACTGTTTTTCTGGTGTGGCTGACACCGTGTGGGTTCCCAGGAGTAACTGTGTTCACCAAGTTCATTTTCTAATCACATCAAATTCTGGTGGCTTGTCAAATACATCCACAGAATAATGCACCTTTCCATTTTCAATTGTGCTGTGAGATGGATTATTTTACTGCAATGAGAGCTGCAACAGCTTTACTGGGGCAGAGGCTCTTCATTTCTCATCTCACCTTTAGCACATTTGCAGCCACTGTGAGAACACTGTGAGCCTGTGAAAGAGTACTCTTGAGAGTAGATAACCTTGATGGTACTATTTGCTTTACAAGGATAAATTAAGCAAAAATAGTTGCCAGGAAATGTAAAGATACAAATGGAAAGAATGAAGAATCAGCAGAACTTGAAAAATAATCTCTGGGAACAAAGTTATAAGTCTGGGTTGTTCTGAGGTGAGGCATTGGAAAAGCAGGCGCGGCAGACATGAATAGTTTGTGCTTACATTTTGACTGCTTTCAAGAGAATAGGACATGATTAAGAGAATTTTGTGCTCATTACTTAAATGCCTGGGTACATTTAATGTTGATGCAGCACAGTGCAAAGTGTCAGCATGGGTTGTTTCTGGAGCTCATGATTTAAGCTGAGGAGAATGTGTGTGGATAGGTCTTGCGCTACTAGGCTAAGCTGCATCTGCAGCCATACCCAGTGATGCTTTCTGGCGAAGCACAGAAAATGAAAAGGTTTGTCTTCAGTAGTCATCAAATACTTGGCACCAGCTGAAGGAAGGAAGGGACAGAACTTTCCATTCTATTAATCATAGTCAGCAACACCTCAAGCTCCTTATGCTGCCATGGACACAGCATCACTCATGCTGGAAGGCACCTCCAGTTTCTGGTTCAAATCAGGGTTAACTGGAGATCTGAGCATGTTGCTCACACCTTTATTGAGTCTTGAAGATCTCCAAGGATGGAAAATGAACAACATCTCTTTTTACACGTAGAGAGTAAAAGTTACAGTGCATGTCAGTGCAGCAGCTCTGTGACCAGAGGAACCTAGTAACAGAATCAAAGCTGCTGACATTCTGCCTCTTCTGCACTGCTCCACAGTAGCTGTCTTTACCACTATCCCTTTCAAGATGCTATTTTGAAAATAGTGTGTTTTTCACTTTTAGGAGGCTTGTCCTGCCTCTGTGACCTTAGAATATTTAGTAGGACAGATGCAGTGAAAGTCAAAGCCTGCTTCTCAGCCCCCATTAGTCACATTTGCCAACTCACAGCTGGTTGTTTTTGTGATGGAGTCAAAACCTAGCAGCTAAAAAGAGTACATCAGTGTTCTCGTATAGCAGCAACGGGTCACACTAATCGCTTGGGGAGCCACCACTGTCCCTGGCCCAGTAGTGCTGCAACACTTCAGGCGCCCTGTCAGTCTTTGCACCAAATAAAAGGACTGTGCTAATTCTTTGACATCTTCTATCTGTCTTCCTTTTAACAACATTTCCTTGCATTCAAACCTAAGCTTCAGAACATGAGCAGTTCAGTGGGAGCTGGGTTAATAAATCCTGACACACTGGGCTTGATTACAGCTCCAGCTGGGTCTGCCACTAAGCTGTTTGCATCCTTTAGCAAATTACTTTATCTCTTCATGTTTCTGTTTGCCCTCCTTGGTTTTGGTCTTTCTGGACTGATGCTGTCAGTTGTTAAGTTAATATACCCTATTATGGATTTGACAATAAATATCTTGCAACCTCAAGGAAATGCCCATATTCCCCAGCTGTTTAATTAGTTGGTTTTGCTCCTTGAACTTTTCCTGTGAAGACTCAGAAGAGTCTCTGTCTTGTCCTATCGTATAAGGAGATGGGGGGAAAGATTCAGGGTACTTAGCAGAAAAATCAGAGACTCACACAGAATCACCGAACATTAGAGATTGGAAGGGACCTCGAAAGATCATCTACTCCAATCCCCCTGGCACAGCAGGATCACCTAGACCAAGTCACACAGGAACATGGCCAGGCAGGTTTTAAATGTCTCCAGAAAAGGAGACTCTGCAACTCCCCTGGGCAGCCTGTTCCAGTGCTCTGTCACCCTCACTGTGAGGAAGTTCCTTAAAACTTAAAAAGAAAAACTGTTTCTTACCCGGCAGTTATAATAACAACTACTATGAGCCTGTCTTTCTAGATAGATGATTTTCTGACATTAAAAGAATTTGACATTTACAGCTGCTTTTATTAAGAGTCTATTTTTTCCCAGATAAAGGGCTGCTGTACTCTGAAATTTTTTCTTGATATTGGCGCCATGGGGGCTCCATATTCCTCATGTCAAAGTTCCTCAGAGCACAAACATGTGGTTTGACAGCAAGGAAAGCCCTGGCTGTTGCAGCCTTTGTGTGGCAGTGGAAAAGGCCTTTACTAGCTCACAACCCTGCAAACGTGGATCTCCAAGGCTGCCTGAGCTGTGCAGACGTGATGGACGGCAACGAAGGAGAGCGTGACGCACAGCGCCAGGAATAGGCTGTGCAAGAAAAGCAGAGACAGCAGGCTTCTCTCCCCTGTTCCGCTCTTGCTGCTGTGGGGGATTGATGATGTCGTAACAGGCCTTGCCGTGAGTTGAATATGAATAGCACTTCTCCCAGACTGTAGTACAATCAGCATTTTTGCTGCACGGGCTTCACTGCTTCGCTCCAGGACTCCATGAGCTGACTGGCAAAGTCCAAAGCTGTGTGCTAAGATCCCTGCGACGCTGCAGGCAACACAATGCCCAAGCTGCAGGAGTAAGGAAATACTGTACCTCATAAATGCCCTTCACTTAGGCAGAGATTCCCAGGGGAACAGCAAATAACCCGGAGATGATGATGTTGTAAAATTCCTTCCTCACTGTCATCCACTGCAGAGAAAACCTTTTGCATATGGTTACTGCTCTATGAATTGCCAGATACAGTCCCTGCTCTCTGCAGCAGTGAATTGCTGTCTGCAATTCAGATTCAGAATCCCATAAACGTGAAGCTGGGATGATAGGATCACTTATCATTTCCTCAACATGATACTCAATTAGAAAAAGCAGTTTCTTTGCAGTGTGTGCATCTCTTACCAGCTTATTCTATCTGCTGTTGTCTCTTGCCGTAAATAAGAGACTCTTGACTAAAAGTCATCGGGTGTTCACAAATGCTGAACACACTAGTATCCTGATCTTCTTTCATCAATCACTGCTGACACATCGTGTCAGCAATTATTTGTTTACGCTGTCTGTTCCTTCAGTAGGGAGCTCTGCTGGGAACCACAGGGGTAATAAGAATAGAGCACTGCTTGTCTCAGCCATTCTTAGCTCTTCATGGCACCCAAAATGACATGATCCCACAGACAGTACCGATTCTTTTCTGAGTTGGCTTTTCTCTTTTGCTTCTGTCCGCTGCTTTTTCACGCTGTAACAGTTTACAGCTTTCTAGCACTTTTCATGTAAGAATCCTGAGGCGTGTGTGTCTGTGAGGTACTATGCTATACCTACTTTACAGACCTGGACAACTGAGGACGCACATGGTAAAGCTCACTTGTCATCAAAGTCACATACTGAGTTTGTAGTAAAGCTGGCATTAAAAAAATGGGCAGCCACTTTCTTCCTGTGATTTTGGCCATTCCCTTCCTTTGTGCCTAATCTGCCTTCTGTCTTCTTTTCTGTCTATCATTTGGTCACCACCTTATCCTTGTCTTCCTGCAGGTATTGTCCTCAAAGATTTGTCTTCCAGATTTGGAAGTCTGAGTCTGCTCCCCAGCCGCTCTTTTCATGCCTGCAGAAGCCGTGCCACACATGCACACTGCCGGTCCTGCTGCTGTCTTACATTCTGATAGTAGAAGCTCCCGTAGAAAACTCCCAATTGCTCCAGGGACCTTGGACCCTGGCAGCATTTCTCAGGTCTCCTGGCTTTTTCCTGCAGCCCACTGTAGTGCTGTCATTTAATGTCATGTCATGGGCCGTTAGTATTTTGCTTTATAAATTGGCCATTCTGAAACGTGAAGCCTGCAGACTTGAACAGCAGTATTCCTGGGCTCTTCCAGGCTTGGTGTCTGTTGTATGACCAGTGTGTGGGGGTGAAGGCCATCTTTTCCCAGACTGTGTTTCAGCAGAGACTCCTAGTACAAGTTTTCTTTCTGTCAGTCCCACACTATAAAAGAAATCCTCAAATGCTTCCTGAATGAGCTCTGGGGTGTTTGTCCTGCAGCGCAGCCACACAAAGACAAGGATCTGTGCGATATTTGGATAATTGAGTTGTTTTCTGGGGTTGGGTTTTGAGGCTTTTTTTACCTTCCCTTCAAAACCGTAACTTCTGCGCGTGCTTATATCAAAACTCTGCGGGCTCTGTGCTCCGTGAAGTGAGCGCAGCCAGCCCTGAATTGTGATTCCTGTTGACGCGGGCACTCTTTGTGTTGTGGCCACTGTGTAAACGCCTTTTCTGGATGAATTTGTTGCCTTGTGTTTAATATATTGCAACAAGGGGCAGCTGCTGAGGAGGAGGGGAGGCTTCTTGCCAATGTGAGGACACCAGGGAAACTGTCTGCCAATCTCAGTAAGAGAAGAACATTTTTTTTCCTTTCTACTCCTCTACCCTTTCCAGTGCTTCTACTACTTCACATTCACTGCAAGGTAGGAGTTCAGTCTCCAAAGGGAGTAATTTCTTGCTCCGTTCACTAAGTCTGTCGGCAGACCAGAATCCTGTGCCATGACAGTGGTTTTGTGTTGTGGGTAGCTCTTCTCTGTGTGATGCACTGATAGAAGCAGACTTTCAGCCCCTTTCCCCTTTAGCCTGCTCAATGTAACAGGGATGCTGCACATTACCAAGGCTGAGATTTCTTGTCTGTGCGTATCTTCCCTAAAATTAATTCAACTGTGGTCTCTCTCCTAAAAGCACTGCAAAATCTCTGAAACCACGTGTTTTGTCTGAGTCTTTTCAGAGGAAAAATTCCTCATTTTAAAGATGTATTTTTCTTTTCACTTGGTTTTATATCACCAGTTATCTGTATGAACACAGCAAGGCAAAACAGACACAAGAAAGAGTAGCCCCATGTTCTTAAGCTACTACCAGCTGATTAGGCTTAGCAGTGTGTTACAATTAGCTCTTCCCAAGAAAAGAATGAGTGACTGCAGTAACAACACAGATGGCAGATTCTCAAGGGATTCAGCCAATTGCAAGGGTACCAGCAGCCTCATGTTAGACGCTCTGATGTCAGTGGAAATGTTTGTTTTCAGGTGGGACTACAAACAAGTTTCCTACAGTGCTATTTTCCACAAAAATAGAGGCTGTGATAGCCTTGCACAAAATATGTTTCCTCATCCATGTATGTCTGCAGCACCTCTACTAGGTGCCATGTACATTTCTCAGGATTCTCAGGAAGCACTCTTCGTTTGCAGAAGCAATCCCCCCAACTTTCTGCCCAGCGCTGCTCCTAGATAAGTAGCTGTGTTACTGTGTTGGGGGGAGATTTGCCCTGGACACAGAGCAGGCACTATACTAGAAATGGCCAGTGTGAGCGATGCTAGTTGATGTAATGATGAAAGCTGACCCGGTTGCTCAAATGATGCCATTTATGTGTGTCAAACTGTAGTCTAATGGTGCAGTATTAATCTAGAGGGAACTTCTCACCAGGTTGGAAATCCATGTATGGCTGGTGAAATAGCATCTAAAGTCGGCCTTGTGTTCCCCCTTAAAGTTTTAAGTGCATTTCAGCTTTTGAAGCTAAACCAGTCTGCTGGAGGACTGCCCAGTCTTGCCTTGGCTTGCCTCTTTCTCTGGATTCTTGCCACATAAGAGATGTTAGCTACTTTGGTTATGTTTTCGAAACATGGAAAATGTGGCTCATGTCAGCTTATGATAATGGATTGCTGGACTCTTCAGATTGTTGTTGTCTTTGCATTCTGCATTTCATGCTCAAGAAGGCAGTTTGGTTTTTCTCTTCTCCAAACCTCACCTCTGCTGTTTGTTTACAAAGAGAACTCTGGCAAAGGGGGCAGGATTTGCCAACAGTAGGTAGGAAAAGGAGCTGGCTATGTGGATGGGATATTTTCTGTACTGCTTCAGAGCTCTGCAGCAGGATCTTGTTTCTCTGCTCCCTGGTGTCCTCTTTGCACAGAATCACAGAACATCAGGGATTGGAAGGAACCTCGGAAGATCATCTAGTCCAGGGTTCCTCAAACTTTTTAAACAAGGGGCCAGTCCACTGTCCCTCAGACACTGTCGGGGGCCGGGCTACAGTTTGGAAAAAAATGAACGAATTCCTGTGCACACTGCACACATTTTATTTGTAGTAGTGCACAGAAAACAGGAAAAAGACTGCAATATTTAAAATGAAGAACAATTGTAACCAACAAAAACAAATAATATTTCAATGTGGACTATGGGCCTGCTTTTGGCTAATGAGATGGTCAATGTCAGGTTCCATATTTGTCACTGCTGGTCGTAGCAAGTGATGCAAGTGTTCACCAGTCAGTCTGGATTTGATTGGAGATGTCAGATGTTTCATCTGGGAAAAAGTCTGCTCACAGACAGAGGTGCTGCCAAAGATGGTTGTGATTTTGAGTGCACGGTTCCTGAGATTATGGTTTGTCTCTGAGGGGAGAGATGCTCAGAAATGAGTAAGGCTGCTTGATCTGAATGCATCTTCCAGCGAGTCACAAGTCTGTAGTTTGGTCAATTCCATTTGGTAAATCGGATCAACAGTGTCAATGTCAACAGAAAATGGGTTCAGGAAAAGCTGTCTGTCCTGTTCATGGAGANTGATGCAGTCTGTGGCTACGGGATGTGAATGGTTGCGTTTGTCCATCCCTTTGTTAATGCGTGCAACCACTCCTTTCATGGACCCCACCATGCTAGGAGCTCCACCAGTTGTCACACTGAATAGTTTACCGCGGTCCAGCTCCAAATCATTCATAGTCTGGCAAACTTTCTCATAGATATCCTCTCCTGTAGTTGTTCCTTTGATGCTTTTCAGTGCAGCAAGCTCCTCTGGGACTTCAAAAGAATCATTTGTCCCACAAATGAAAATTAGAAGTTGAGCAGAATCACGAACATCACTGCTTTCGTCAAGTGCCACTGAGAAATAGCAAAGTTTTTTTGAGGGGTTTTGCAACTGCAGATTCAAATTTCCCCCCATTTCTTCAATCCTTCGTGTAATTGTAGGTCCTGAAGGACTCACTCTGCTAAATAAATCTGCCTTCTCTGGACACATCTCTTTGGCAACAGAAAGAAGGTGCTCTTTGACAAATTCTCCCTCTATGAATGCTCTGCCGGTGCGCCCTACGAGCCTGGCAACTTGACAGCTTGCTCGAAGTGATGATATATTGAGCTGCTTTTGTTTCACAAAAGTATTTTGCCGAGTTGCCAATCCATGCTTCAGTCTTAATATTTTATCTTTTCTCACTTTTCCGACCAAAGAATCATATTTAACTTTATGTTGAGTTTCATAGTGTCGACGCAAATTCTATTCCTTGAACACAGACACTGAATTCTGGCGTACCAGACAAACAGCTCTTTCGTTGTACTCTGTGAAAAAATAATCAGAAGCCCTCTTTTCTTGGAATACCCTGCACTCAGAGTCCATTTTTCTCTTTTTGGCCATGATGGTGCACATGCTTCCAACTGGTGCTGGCTGGTTTGTGCTGCCTGGCTTGTCCTGCCTGGGAGCTGGAGGGAGGGAGGGAGAGACGGGGGAGCCACTCACCTCGCTGATGCCGCCGCCCAGCCGCGCAGTTGGCAGGAAGTCATCTGCAGCTGCTCGGTTCCCCCCTCCCAACTGCCAGTGAGGGGGAGCGGGGGGGTTCTGTAAATAACATTGGAGACCCTTGGGGCTGTATCTGGCCCACGGGCCGGTGTTTGAGGACCTCTGATCTAGTCCAATCCCCCTACCACAGCAGGAACACCTAAATCCAGTTGCACAGGAACACGTCCAGGCAGTTTTTAAATGTCTCCAGAGTGGGAGACTCCACAGCCCCCCTGGGCAGCCCCTTCCAGTGCTCTGTCACCCTCACTGGTAAGAAGTTCTTTCTCATATTGATGTGGAACATCCTATGTTTCGGCTTACACCCATTGCCCTTCTCCTATCACTGGATGACACTGAGAAGAGCCTGGCTCCATCCTCCTGATAACCACCCTTTCCATATTTATCAACATTATTGAGGCTACCCCTCAGTCGCCTTTTTTCCAAGCTCAAGAGACCCAGCTCTCTCATCCATTCCTCATCCAGGAGATGTTCCACTCTCTTTATCATCTTTGTGGCTCTCCACTGGACTCTCTCCAGCACTTCTGTGTCCTTCTGAAACTGAGGAGACCAGAACTGGAGACACTATTCTAGATGTGGTCTCACCAGGGCAGAGTAGAGGGGAAGGAGAACCTCTCTTGGTCTACTAACCACACCCTTTTCAGCTCTTTTGCAGTACTTTTGACTGATGTCCGTTAATGCTCAGTCACCAGTCATGAATGCTTCTGATGGCTTGTTGAGGTTTACCTGCTGTCACCATACAACCTACAGCAGCCTTGTTTTTGTAACATCCGAGTGAGAAGAAAGTTGTCTAACTGAAACACTTAATGCACCCGGTTGGCTCAGTGGGTAGAGCATGGGACTATAAATTCCTGGGGTCATGGGTTTAAGCCCCATGTAGGACATCTTGAGACAGTATGCATGCTTACCCTGCTCCAGCAGGGGGATTGGACTTAGATGATCTTTCAAGGTCCCTTCCAACCTGTAACATTGTGTGATTCTGTGATCACAAGTCTTAAACCATTGCAGGCAAAGGTATGCTCATGAAATAACAGATGTGCAAAATGTTATTTCATAGAATCATAGACTCATTAGGGATTGGAAGGGACCTTGAAAGATCATTGTAGCGGGTTGAAACTCAAAGTGCTTTGCTCCCGGGTTTTCGGCACCAATTTTGTGGTGGGTTCAGGACCACAACTCAATATCAAAGAAAGGAAAGCAAAGCAGTGAGGTCTCAATGGCATCTCGGATAAAATTCACCAGACAATCGATGGCTTAGGGAAACTCCAGAAAGGTTTATTAACTATACACAGAAAAGGTTATGCAAGACGGTGCATACAAACTGTGTCCTTAATGCCCTCACAGAACCTGAGAAAATAGAATGGGAAACCACTCCAGTTTGGGCCTTGGATCTTCTTCCAATTTAGAGACCTGGGAAGGAAAGCACGTCAGTNGGAGCTGCTTCAGCTCCGGCGCACGGAAGCATCCGCGGCTTTTTCTCCAGTCTGGGATGCTGCTTCTTGGGTCTGGGGCTGCGGTGCTGAGGCAGCGAAGCCGTGATGCGTCGGGACCGCGCACCCACGTCAAGTTGCAGTCGGGGTCGTTTCCTGACAGCGCGGCGGCAGATGCGCGCCGACGGTGGGGTCAGGCCAGGGCCGCGGCTGGTTTGGGGCCACGGCAGGTTGCAGCTGCTTCGGGAGCTGCTGTCCCTCCGGAGCCGCTGTTCCCACCCCCCCCAACCCCCACCGCCCGCTCCCCGGGC
>VXBP01002421.1:122363-142908 GCA_013400115.1 Rhinopomastus cyanomelas
GGTCCCTTCAGGGCCACAGCCAGTGAAAAAGGGGCGAACAAAGACCCTGCCCCGGTTTTATAGGCTCCCCCTAGCCCGCCTTTCAGGAGCAGGTCCCAGGACAGACGCTTCCGGGGAAGGGTCCTGTGACCTGTGCAACCGGGGACAGGTCCCGCAGAGCACAGCACAACTTTTCTTCCTCATGAAAGCACTTCTACAAGTTCTAGCAGTTCTCAAACTGCAACAATCATCTAGTCCAATCCCCCTGCCACAGCAGAATCACCTAGACCAAGTCACACAGGAACACATCCAGGCGGGTCTTAAATGTCTCCAGT
This sequence comes from Rhinopomastus cyanomelas, assembly GCA_013400115.1. Lineage (NCBI taxonomy): Eukaryota > Metazoa > Chordata > Aves > Bucerotiformes > Rhinopomastidae > Rhinopomastus > Rhinopomastus cyanomelas. The sequence continues at coordinate 122,678 of VXBP01002421.1, forward strand.
GAAGGAGCCTCCACAACTCCCCTGGGCATAATTTGATTAACAAAATACCATATGTATTTAAATATTCCTCCCTGTTTATATATCTTCCTCCTGTGTATGTATTTCTATCTCCCTTCAAAATTAGGGATATATAAAAAAAACAAAAGCAGGTAGACATGGTGTTTCAGTAGATGGTTTAGTAGTCAAGGGTTGTAGGGTGGATGATTTGACTTGATGATCTTGACGGTCTTTTCCAACACTGATGTTTCTATGATTCTGTGACTCTCGGTGTGTATCTGCAGTACAGATTCTAGAGAGCACCATTTTGATGTGAGGCCCTACATACATACACACAAGGCCTGGGCTCCCCATGTTGTCCAGGCTTACCTCGATAAGCATGGTTACGGTAAGGTAATGTGTGGCTTCCCTGTTCCACTTGTCCTGTGCTACACTGGATGTTTAGAGGGAACATCCCCTCTACACACCATGAAACCAATGCTCCACAAAGTAAGTGGGCAGCACTGATTATGCAACCATCTCAAATGGGGAAACCAAACCACCCAGGAATCCTGGAGGAGATCGGGGACTGGCCAGAAGGCAGGGGTTTTGGAACATTACCTGTGGAGATGGTTCATGCCCAAGAGGCACCACTACACAATGAGTTACCAGAGAGTGAGCAGTGTTACACTTTTTCTACTGATGGATGCTCTCATGCCATATCAGAAACCATTGAAAGTGGGAAACTGCTCTGTGCAGTCCCACATGACAAGTTGTTGAGAGCACTGAAGGAAAAGGTGAGTCACATCTGGTCGCAGAGGTGAAAGATATCCCTAACAATTGCTCTTTATACTGACTCCTGGATGGTGGCTAATGCCCTGTGGTGCTGGCCAGAACAGTGGAAGAAGATCAGCTGGCAGTGCAGAGGTAAACTCACAAAGGCTGTTGCATTGTGGTAGGACATTACTACTTGAGCAGAAGACACAAATCTAAAGCTATGTCACATAAATATTAATAAAGTAAAAATAAATAATAATAAAATAATAATAAATAAAGGAGATGGAGCACCTCCCTCACGAGGAGAGGCTGAGGGAGCTGGGTCTCTTTAGCTTGGATAAGAGGAGACTGAGGGGTGACCTCATTAATGTCTATAAATATTTGAGGGGTGGGTGTCAGGAGGATGGAGCCAGGCTCTTCTCAGTGTCATCTAGTGATAGGAAGAGGGGCAATGGGTGTGAGCTGGAACACAGGAGGTTCCACATCAACCTGAGAAGGAACTTCTTCACGGTGAGGGTGACGGAGCCCTGGAACAGGCTGCCCAGGGGGGTTGTGGAGTCTCCAGTCTCTGGAGACGTTTAAGACCCGCCTGCATGTGTTCCTGTGTGACTTGGTGTGGGTGATCCTGCTGTTGCAGGCGGATTGGACTAGATGATCTTTCGAGGTGCCTTCCAGTCCGTAGTGATTCTATGATTCTATGAAATGCTCACATGCCCAAGAGCCATGACACTGAAGAACACCAAAACAACACATAGACAAGGCTGCCAAAATGGAAGTGGCTCAGGTGGACCTGGACTGGGACCATAAGGATGAGCTATTTGTAGCTCAGTAAGCCCAAGAAACATCAGGACATCTAGGGGTACAGATGGGCTCATGTTCAAGAGGTGGACCTGACCATGGAGGCCATTGCACAGGTTACTCATAAATGTGAAACGTGTTCTGCAATCAAGTGAGCCACAAGAGTAATATCTCCCTGGACCAGAGGGCAGTGGCTGGGTTTTCACCATGGTCAAGCCTAACAAATTAATTATGTTGTATCATTGCCATGAACACTCCAAGGGAAACACTACATACTCACCGTGGTAAAAACAACTACAGGCTGACTGGAAACTTACACTGTAAATCACATCACTGCCCCAAACACCATTTCAGTCCTTAAAAGGCAAATTTTTTGGCAACTTGGTACCCCAGAAAAAACTGAATCACATAATGGGACTGATTTCCAAAACAATTCCATCAGCTCCTGGGCCAAGATACACAGCGCTGAGTGTGGCTATCATATACTCTGTCATCTGTCCTCTCCTTTCTTTGGGTGTAACATCCAGCCAAGGTGTGGCAATATCATCTTGACATCAGACTGGCCCAGGGAATGAAGTTTGGCTTAGAGGTTGAAAAGCCAGCTTCTTCATTTGGCCTTTGCATATTTTAAGTGCTTTTCTTGTTTGTAGGCAGTGTCAAGCTTCTTGTGGGGGTACTAGGATGTCAACACAGGGTGGTGAAGTGCACAGCTCCTAACCCATGCTGTGGCCCTAGCTGCTGTTAGGAATTACATTTGTCAAGTCCCATTTGCAATTCCTCCTTGATTCAGCTTATTTTCCACCAGAGGGAAAGAAAGAGAAGCTGCTTCATTTGCATAGCTCTTGGAGAGAAAATACTTCAGAAAAATTGGGGCCTTGACATGGCAATTTTATATGCATGTGGATGTCTGGTGAGCCCATAGCCATCCCATAGAGAGCATTTCCATGAATGGGTAGGTGAGGTATGGATGCACAGAGTGTGTACGAAGAGCTTTGGGTTTCTGAAGAGATCAAATACCATTAAAATAAACCATGGCCTAATAGAAATCAAGCTAAACGGTCCCAGTGACATCTGTGGAGCCCAAGTGTTGTAAAACGTGACCTTCTAGAAATGAGATGACAGACTTTCTAAGATGCTAATGGGCCGCCATACAGAAGGATCTTTTTCATTATCTAAGTTTGCTACAAAACCACATTTTGCTTTCGAAATGATCTTTCCATGGTGACCAGGTTAAGAGATCATAACCACACACGTGACAAGAGAGCCTACAGCTGTACAGGGTGAGACCATAATGCTCTTCTTTGGGCAGCGTGGGGTCCCATAGAGGCCTCCATTGGAAAGACTGCAGAGAAACCCAACTCCAGATCTTGGATTCGGCTACCCTGCTGGTTTTTCAGGGTTCAAATTTCAAACCTAAACAGGACCAACACAGAGGCAAATGGTCATTCTCTCCTCACGGAAGACCTGAAATTGCAGCTGGCATTTCCTTTTCCTCTGAGTGATTCCCACTACTGTGTTTTGTGGCACCATCCTGTTTCACCAGCAGTGTTAGGTCAAAGAAGACACAGAGGCCTCCTTGTCAAAGACACAGCAATTGTGTTGTCTCCCTCGACACATCATTCCCTCACACAGCCAGGCTTTGAGATAAAGTTGGCCTGAGAGCCTCGCTCAGATGCACAGATTACAGGGAGGCCAAAGCATGGAACCTCGCAGTGAGTCAGCCTCGGTACTTCTGTGAGGGTGACACTTGAAGATGAAGAGCAAGAAGGAAAGACAGGCGGTGACTGTATGCGTCAATACAATTGTGCGTGTGTGTTTGTAAGCACAACTGTGGGTAAGGTGCTGAAAGCAGGACTCCTTGTCAGGCAACAAGGGTATCTGGAGTGACCTGAGGGTGGGACGGAAGGGCAAAAGCAACTTCATATCTGAAAAGTGCCGCCACGGGGACTGAACTGGATCGACACCACCTTGCTGCTGCGTATTCCATCGACTTCTGTGCCACGCGGCCGTCATGATTGCAGCCGTAGGTAACCCGAGGTTTCCTAGTCTCCCAGGGGAGAAGAGGGCTGAGAGAGTACCCCTCTTCTAAGGTAGGTACATACATAAGGTAGCTTTGGAGCTGTGCTCTTACTCAGTCAGGGACATCTGGCCCAAGCTTCTCGTTGAGTGGCTCGTGTTTGTTACCCACTGCACAGGGCTACGTGAGATTTGCTTGTGTGAGCGAGGAGAAATGACTCTCTCAGTGCCAGGCAGGGCAGTGCCAATCAGAGGGAAACTTGTGCGTAAGAAGGAGGTGGAATTAAAACTGGCAACCCAAAGCCAGAAGAGTGTGTTTCTTAGGAACTGCATAAACATGTAGTAATGGGATCAACCTCAGTAATATGGACAAAGGTCAGTAAACTAAAGAGTTCCTACTTGAAATTTCGCTATAGCTGTTGCACATATTAAAAGACTCCCTTAGGACTTTCCAGGAAAAATGACATGGAGACCTTTCTTTCCTCTTGATTACACCAGTATAAATCAGGAGTCAATCTGTTAAGGCCAGAGCAGTTGTCCTGACACAGTGAAAGCAAAGATGGAGACACATAGAATTACCGAATGCACTGAGTTGGAAAAGACCTTCAAAGATCATCTAGTCCAAACTTCATACAGTGAGCAGCAAAATCCTTAATTAGATCTGGTCACTCAGAGCCCCATCCAACCTTATCTTGAATGTTCCCAGGGTTGGGACATCTGCCATCTCTCTGTTCAAGTGTTTTGCTACCCTTACTCTAAAGTATTCCCTCCTGATAGCTAGTCTAAACTTCTCATCTTTTAGTTTAAAACCATCACCCCATATCCCATCACAACAGGCCTTGCTCTCCCTGTCTTTCTTATAGGTCCTGTTCAAGTACTGAAAGGCCACAAGAAGGCCTGGAACCTTCTCCAGGCTGAGCAACCCCAGCTTTCTCAGCCTCTTCTCACAGCAGAGGTGTTGCAGCCCTCTGGTCATTTTTGTGGCCCTGCTCCAACAGGTCCCCGTCTTTGCTATGCCGAGGATGCCAGCGCTGCGTGCAGTACTCCATCAGGGGAATCTGACCAGAACGTAGTAAAGGGAGAGAATCATTTCCCTTGACCCACTGGTCACACTTCTTTTGATGCCGCCCATTGTTGGCCTTCTGGCTGCAAGCCCACACTGTCAGTTTATGCCCAGCTTTTCATCCACCAGTACCCCCGGAGTCCTTCTCCACAGAGCTGCTCTCAATCCTTGTGTTCCCCAGCCAGTGCTGATGCCTGCAATGGAAGGTCTACGCCCCAGGAACTGGATAGTCCTGAAGCCTTAAAGATAAGCTGAAATGACTGACACTAGGGCCTAAGGAGTGGGGCTTCTTCCCTCAGCACTATTCAGGTAACCTTGACCTTAGGGAGAATGACTACGTGAGGACTGCTCCGTACCGTATGTGCTTTGGCTGCTCACACCAGCAGGAAGGCTGGTGTGAAGTGTCTGGCATCAGGATACCCAGCAAGGCACATGAGCCAAAGAGTACCTGTGGCACTGTGAATAGCTCTGAGGAGCAGTCAGCAGCAGGGACTTGTGAGGTTCTTTCCTTGCTGACCCTGAGGATGGGCAGGACTTCACAGGAGTTTTTGCTGTTTGTTCCTGTCGCTCTCAGTGCTGGATAACGAGCTGCTGAAGCTGGGGTTACTTCTAATCTCTTGGACAAAGCTTTACCTCCCCATTCTAGCTGGTCACATTGTTGTTTTCCTGGTCCATGCACTGTTGTGCATGGCAAAGCTGGCTGGACACTGCAGCCCAGAGCAGAGCTGTGTGTCCACAGAGCACCCCAGAATGAGCCCAGGACAGCAAAGCAAGCTGGTTCAGCTTCCATGTGCAACGTCTTAGAGAGCCTCCAAGGAGAGGGTTTGGGATGCTCATAGGACCTTTTTTTTTTAACAAATTACAAGGATTATCTTATCCTTCTCCAAATATTCACTGTGCTAGGATGTAGATTTGCCTAATTCCCTGGGAACCGTGACCTTGGTGGGAACCTGTTTGCGCTGTGGTGTTGTGCTCCACCACGAGATTGAGTAGCATTCATTGGCCTAGTTCTCCACTGACTGTGGCCTCCTATCATTGCTTCGGGGAGACTTGGGTGTAAAATACCCCTTGTTATTCGTCTATGTGTAGGAAAAGTTGGCTGTAAGGCTTGGAGGACAGGCAGAGGTATGAAAACCCTACTTGCTCTCCATTTCCAGTCTCCACTTCCTCCTCTTACCAGAGTAGGAGGTGCCTGTATTTCAGAGATATTTTTCCAGTTGTGATGGAGAATATCTGCTTGTACTTTCTGTTTGACTGCATTCCATTTAGAGAGCACTCCTACAATTTTGTCATTCATTGTGGCCTTCTGTTCCCTCTAGTGGTGGCTGGCTTCTCTGTGAGCCGTAACTGCGTAGGGAGTTTGCTCCAGGTCTGAGCCTTGCTTCGCAGGCCTCGTTTACCCTCGGTCTGTGTTGTTCGTGCAGTTATTCACTAAGGTGGCTAGAAGACATCTAATTCCAGCTCTAGAATTTGAGTCTAGGCCTTCTAACCCTGCACTCACCTAACAGTGTGTGTCAAGCACCACTCCACCAGCAGGTGTCCCAGAAGCTCATTGGTTTTTCACCACAGTAGGAACAGGAGCTCTCCTACCTCCTGGACCCGAGTCTTCTGAAGGGCTGTGCCACAAGCAGGGTGCAGCCAAACTAAAAGTGTTTCGATTGTGGGAATGCGTGTGCCTGAACTATGATCTTCACATCACCACTTGGAAATGGTCCTTTCAGGGGTTGAGGAACCTGCTGTTGCCTTGGTGACTGGAGCTGGCTCTATTGGCATAACTAGGAGAGCCTGGTCCAGTATAGTCCAGAGAATTACGAGCATGGCCCTGCAGCACAGCACAACAAAAGATTATTTCAAAGGATGACTCGAGGCAGATACCTTATGTTTTGTTGTGTTTAGCAAACACAGGAGTGCTGGATTGAGACAGCCTACTGCTTATCATTCCCCCATGCTGCAAAGACAGTATCATCTTTCTTATATTCCAGAAGTCCTGCATCTTTGAAAGAGACAAGAACTTCACCAGGGAATACCAGTCATCTACCAGTAGTCTATCAACCGACAGCAGTTCCTCCAGCTTTTGCAATGGAAATGAAACCCCAGTCTAAAGGAAAAGCAGCAATAATGTTGTATTAATCCCTGATAAAGCACAGGAGTATGTGCTAGCACCATCTAGCCAGCATCCCCATTACTACATCACCATCTACCTCTTTCTCCCTTTTTTTCCATCTTCCAGCTTCATGCAAGTAGTTGTCCTCTATTTTCAGCTGCAGCTCTTATTTTCTACTTTGTACCCTCTGCCCTTGGGCATCATTATACATCCTTCTCAGCTCCCCGTTTTATTTTAGGAAGAGAGAGCAAACTTGGAGGCAAAGCCATCAACTCTAGCCCAGTATTTTGGAGTGAGGAGGAAGGGAGATGTTCTGGTAATAGTCCTACCCTCTGACCTTCTGTCAAGGGTGAAGCTGGACTATTCCTTGTTCTCGCACTGTGCTTGAAATGTTGTGAAACGGGCTACAGGGCATGCACTGGAACAGCCCTGAGAAAGCTCCAGCTTGACACGAGGCACAGTCCACCAACCCTGAAAGCAGGGAACTCTGAACTCATCTTTGCTACCTGCCACTTCCAGGTGGGGTGGCTGCAGGCATGGGTCAGCTGCAGCCAACTGTTTCCAGACCATGTGTCCAGAGCAGCAGGGGAGGGGCAAGTGAGTAATGCACACACTGTAATGGCTTGAGCAAGTAATCACCTGAGGCGGTTAGTCCCCGTGCACTTGGCCGTGCGGTGGGAGCCGCCGTCCTGGCCGGCTGCGTAAGCAGCACCCTTTCTTCTGCTGCAGGTGCTGTCCTGACAGCCCCTTCTGTCTAGAAGCTTGCACAAGTCCTGAGCTTCTCTCCTGGGCTCCTTTTGCAGCAGTCTGCTCTGCTTGGGCACTGACACGGAGTAAGTAGAGCAGTGTGTGAGGGCAGGGTATTCCTGCAAACCCTTGGTCCTTGTCCCCATGTGTGAAGTTCACTGGCTCCTGGGTAAATTTCCATAGGATGCGGCACTCTCCCGTTGCAATTCAGCATTTCTGACACCCCACTGCAGCTCCTCTTTCTCATTTGATCAGTTTCTTGGTGACAGGAACTAACAGCCATTACTAGAGTGATTTGGCCACTGTCCAACAGTGTGTATATTACTCACACATTTTCCTGCTAGCTAAAGACTCCACTTTTTTCACTGTCTGGTTGCAGTCTCTTCCTATCTTCATCATAAGATAGCTGAGAAGGTCAGTGCTAAAAGAGAAATCTCAGAGGGGTTTTTTTTTTTGCAACTTGGAGTAAGGGAGAGCTGGGGTGGTGGAAGGGGAACAGTGAGTGGGAAGGGAGAGTACGCTGGGCTGAATTGATTAGTCACTCAAATTGCCTCTGATACAGCTGAAAACACGATACTGGAAAATGGGATATTTATAGAAACTGTACTGCCCCAGCTGGGTAGATCTCAAGGTCATCTGATGATCACTGCAAAAGGAATGGCCTGATACTGCTGTTGCTGCCTCGGCGTCGTGAGCCTGTACGATATTCAGCGCAGCACTGAAATCTGCATACAACTTGGGATCCTGCTCCCCTTCCCTAACAACCATCTCTCCTGAAACTGCATTAAGCAAACACAGCCCAGCAGTGAGGCTGCTCAAAATGCCTGCGTGGACTTTTTTTTCTCCCTGTGAGAACATTAAGCTATTAACTCTAATTCCCTCCAAGGTGGAGGTTCACAGTTAGTTTCACATATAGGGCATCTCAGGAGTTTGCCTGAACAAGTAAAGGACCAAGTACTGGTTTGAAGCCAGTTCTTTCATTTTTGAGCCCTTGCCATCCCTTGAGGAAATTCTGCATGAAGGTGTTGTATGCCAGCATCCCCAGAGAGCAAATAGGAGCCGATAAACTGTGTTTTCATTACATCTGTTATATTCTGGCACAAAGACAAGTCCTGACCACAGTCCTTCCACTGCCTTCACACCCCCCCAAAAGCACTAGCTGTCAAAGAAATCTGTGATAACAGGGAAAGGTGAGAGCAAGGTCACGACTGCAGCTAATTCACTCTGATGCAAACAGCTGCCCAAGTCTAAAGAGTGAGTGGCATCCGCCGGAGAGAATGGAGTCAAGAAAGCAAGCTGCCCACTTCTCCCACTTCTGAAAGTTTAAAACTGCCCCCTTCCAGAACAGTGAAGGCAAAACAGATGTGACCTCTAGACAACCTTCCTGAGTTGCCTTTCCTGAGCACAGAGCAACATCTTCCCTAAGATTTTCTGTTTCCAGTTAAGGTGCTTGCAAGAGCCTTGAAGTTTTGTGTATGGGGCTAATGGAATAAATCAGAGTAATTCTTCATGTTCAGAACACTTTCTTGCAGGGACAGCGCTGCAGCCAACACAATGCAATGCAAAGCAGTAACAAAAGCAAGTCAGGCCGTGCCACAGTGGTCTGTGATGGATGTGGGAGTAGCAGTGTGGCACCTGCACAAGAACACGCAGCGCACGCAGCAAAGGGCAGCGCTCACAGGAGCGCACCATGCCCAGTACAGTGAAGGGTACGTTTTGGCTCTTGTGCAACCTTGGGTCAGATTAAAGTTGACCAGGCAAATACAAGTGTGCCAAGCTGTACTGGAGCGTGTCCTTTGAGAAGCTGTGCTCACTCAGGTGATGCTGTAGGATTTGTGCAATCACCTCCCAGGTCCTCAGCCCTGCTACTACCCTGCGGATATGTTTTCTTCCGGGCAGCTGGAAGCGGGTCTGGTTGTCTCTGCAGAAATACCAGAAATATTGCCTGCCCATCCGAGTGCATGGCGAGTGGATTTGAACCTGGTCAGTACTGTCTTGGTGAGGGTCACTTCTGATGCAGAAGTAGTGAGTAGGCTGCTGACCAAGCGTCCCAAAGAAGTTATGGAAAAGCACTGGAAGACTAACAGATCTGAACACAGTGGCTAACAACCTGAGCCTGAGCCAAGTTGAATGGCTCATAAAACTCAGGCGATAGGGTTCTGCAGCTGAAGGGGAAATGGATAAGGAAAACTGCTGTGGAAAAGCTGAACTTGATGCTGTAAGTGCAGGTGAACACTGAGTGTGAACATGCAGTGTTGCACATAAAGGTGTACAAACACAAAAGGGAGATACAGGCCAAGATAGTCCAAAGCATTTGACCTCCATACTCTTAGATCAGACTTCCTAGATCTGAGAAGGAACAATTACATGTAGTTTTAAAGGTAGATCCTATGGGAAAAGCAATGGTTGTTTGCCTCTCTGAAGAGTAGAGGGTATGAATTCCTAGCCTAGGATGGTCTGTCTGGTTATGGCCTGTGAAATTGAATCCACCCTGGAGGGTTCATAACAGAAAGGCTGCAGCTAATACATGTGCCATTCTCAAGGATTAGAAAGAGATGAATTTTCATGGACCAAATTACTCCAGAGACATTGGCAGTATCATATCAAGGTGAATCCTACATGGCAGGCACGTAGGGGGTTGTTTTGTGTTTGTTGATCAATCAGATATTTAGGTACTCTGGTGTTTAGGTTTTTTGTTGTTGTGGTTGCAGTTGGGCTCAATGATCTAGGAGGTCCTTTCCAATCATGATTGTTCTGTGCTTCTATGCTTCTGTGTGTGCACATGTTACAAATATGAGAGCACCACTGGGGTATGAAATGTAGAGGCATCTTGTGTGCATGGGAGGAGGTGACTAAAAGTGGGAAAGAAGCCACTAAGTACACTGTCTCATTGAACCTTGAGCGTTTAGGGGGCAAAGTCTGTCTTGTATTCAGCTGCATTTTGGAGAATTTAGCATTGGCTTTTACTTAGCCAGGCCCAGCTCAAGGAGGCAAATCTTGCATGATGCACCCAAAATTTGGGCCCTTGTATAAACTCTACACTTTCCCTTGACACGTGTTCCAACTTTTCATTTGAATGCTCTCAGAAGGGACATTTGTTGCCCTAATCTGCTGGCCACCTTAATGATCAATGCACTGCTGAGATGCTGTGTATCTTCAGGCGGCCTCACAGAGGCGTCTGGAAAACAAGAAACACAAAGCTGTAGCTCAAACATTTTTGTCTTCTCCTTTTTTCTCTTATTTATGAATGCTTCTTGTTTTAATAAATAAGAGAACTGCAGTGTAATCATTATTATGCTTATGCCCCAACCCATGTGATCAAGTCATGAGAAAGTAACTTCGTCTTAGGTCTTGTCCTTTACGTGTAGCACCAATTTCATATTCACTCTCTCCTGCTGGATGTGGGACCAAGGATAAGCCTGTACAATTTTAACCCTGGGACAGCCATCCCCAAGACAGCAGAATGCCAAAGGGGCCCTACCAGGAGTTTACAGCTTAGTGCCAGGTAAGGGGACATGATCTGTTCATTCACTCCCTCTCACACTGTCCGTGCCTTTTACATTACACAAAGTCCCAGCAGGCTTCTCCTCCTATGCACATTCTTGAAAGACATGCCAGCAGAATGACCTCCTTCTTTGTTCCCATGGGGAGAGGATGCTCTTCTGCCTATAGTGAAATGAAGCCAACAATAGCATTTGCTAGTCCAGCAGGCTGGCTTTCACCAGCAGTGAAAGCTACAGGTGTTGCTTGGTATTTTCCCTCTCCCTAAAGCACATGTTAATGGTTTTGACCTTTCGAGTAATTTGATTCCAAAACCAGTGTTGTTGCAGCAGCTGAGTCCTGAGCTGTCATTCTGAAGATAAGGTTATTATTACTCTGAAATCAAAGCAAAGGACAGCTTGTCCAGGCCTGTGTGGAGATTCCCTTCACCTATGGAGATCCCCTCATGTATGGAGATCCCCTCATGTATGGAGATCCTCCTGTCTCATCTCCGTGTTTCCTCAGCTCTGGGCCTGCTGTCAAGACGGTCTAGTCTGGTTGGCCAATGTAAGGACAAATCTGCTGTCAATCATTTGCATCGGTGTAGCACCAAAAAAATCTCTCTAGGAGAGCCAAGCTGGTTGAATATTTTGGAAAGATACCAAAGGAATCCTTGTACACAGGTACCTAGGATAGACGTGTGAAAACACTCGTCCGTGGGGTGCGGTATTTGAGATGATATTCAGACTGTTTGTAGCTTGTGCTCCCTTCTTGCCTTAAGCAGAAGCTGGCTCATGCAAAAGGTCTCCTTTCAGATCTGTTCCCTTGGCTCCTCCCACAGTATGAATAATCCCTGGCAGAGCCATGACTCAGTGGATTTGCGATGGAATCACAGCAATATTTTCAGAGTCCCAGTCTAATGCTTGAACCCCGACAGGATTCTTGCCCCCACACCTCTGGGTATTTTACATAGTTACGTAACGCCTCTTACTCACGGCGCCAAAATCGGGAGCGTGCCTGAGTACTGAGGAGCTAGTGGGATTCAGAGTAAAATCCAAATGTCCTTTTAACTCCCTCTTGAAATACTTCCATTGGCGTTGCATTTGCAGCTCTTCTTTGGATGTGATCTGGAGACAGCTTACTCTATTGGTGGGAGCAACAAGGTTGTGGCTTTGCTTTAAACATCTTGCTTTTGAATTGCAGAATTCCAGTGGGTAGAAACTCTATTATATGGAAAGAAAGTCTGATGAGCTGCTTCATGAGACTAGCATGAGCATCCAGCTTCATCTTGGCTGGGTCCATCCCCCTCATCTCCTGGTCCCCTTCCTCCTGTTCCCCAAATCCTTATTAAGAACAGCAATCAGAAGAGCAGGGGTGTGAAAAAGAGAAAAAGATAATGTCACCCATAAAACCCCTAAGCCCACAGCTGTGTCTCTTGTATCAAATGAAGAGATAAGCTGCTGCGCTTAGAAAACTGATAACAGAAATCATTTGGGAGACTGACTGCTCAGAACGTCTGTTCTCAGTGCAGTTTCTGGTGCCTCCTTTACGGAAAGCGTCCCTTCTTCTGCGCATAACAGAGCTCGTTCTCCCAGGTTGGAGGGAGCACTCACAGCTGTGGGCAGAGGCCACAGACTCTCATCTGTGAGGACTGGTCACAGGAAGACTGTTCAGATGGTTTTGTGTCATATTCAGGGAGGGGGTTTTACCCAGCTAACTGAAAGGCAGGGCTAAACAAACCGCTTTGCAGTGAGTTCACAGACATGGATGCAGAAAGGATTTGGAAGTGGTAGGCATGTGTGCCTTGCATGTCAGCACCATCTGACTTCTCTGGGACATAGTCGCCTTTTCTGAGGTGTTGTATCAGCCACTACTGCTCCCTGTGATACTCACAGTAGCACTAGCTGTGCTGTTCACAGGTTCATACAGCTGTGGTGTCCCACAGTGTAAGCTGCCTTCTTTAAGGCTGCGGACTGGGCAGCAGTCCCACCTGCAGGTGCCTTGCTGGCAGCTGTCGAGCAGGTAGAGCAGCCAGGGCCAGGAAAGCAGTCACACATGGCTAAGCTGCTACACGGCTGTGTCATAGGAGAAGAAACTGAGACAGATGGAGGGCAAATTAATTGCTCAAAGTGGCTGAGCAATTGAGCAATATTACTGGCAATGTCCAGTCTTGAAAGTAAGCATGGCTTCGGCCAGATTCTGTGCAATTGGGCTGCAACATCCCTGGGCCACCCACTCTTGCCCCAGAGAGTCTCACTATAGAGAAGGTTGGGGCAGCCAACACAGTTGTACCACTGTGTTGGCTCTGATCCAATAATAATGCTGGGCGACCATCCCCTTTCTTTCTCCCAGGAGGTGTCTCAGGTATGAAAGTAGCTGATTCTTTACACAATAGGAATTCTTTCTCAAAATAACCCCTTGTGGGTTTTGGTCCTGTTCAGCTCAGTCTTCCCTTTTTGGGGACATGATGTAGTTGGGTGACTGAATAATTTATAGGGAATTACCTGGCAGGAGCAGAGACACTGACATTTAGTGAGTCAGTAGGGATGGAGCAGAGGCTTTGTTGTTTGCTGATGCTCCAAGAATAGGCTGCACTCAGAATAAGCACACCATCTATCTCCCCTCTGCCCCTTGAACTTTTGGTACCCCCTCCCAATCCACTCCAGTCTGAAATTACCACTTCTTTCTTCCCTCCTTTGCTCCCTACAGTTGGCTGCCTCATGTGGACAAGAAGCTCAGGTGCTCAGTGTCCTGGTTGCATGCAGGTTGTGGTAGACCATGGGCAAAAGTTGAAACTATCAGCTTCTCATGGTGTCAGGGGTATTGCAGAGCGATGAACTGCCACTCTCCCCAACTTCTAATGGGAACCTGGCCTTATTCCTAGACCTCTGAGGAACTCTTTCTGCCCAATTTTTCTGTCCATCTGCTAGACCCATGTCTTTGAGAAAAGAGTATTCTGACCCACGGTCTTTGTTTTGGACTTTGACCTTCCTTATAGTCCTCACTCTTGGCCAGGCCCAAGCTTGAAGAGACTGGTCAAGTAGGCAATCCAGGCTGCAGATGGACTGAGGGCTGTAAAGAGAGCTGTGACAGAAACCATGCCAGACCTTTGGATCTTTTGGCAGCAGTTTAATTACCCACGATGTGATGTGTAGCCAGCCTGGGCCACATCTAATCTGCCAGCTCTTCTTGACTTTCAGGAGAAGTGATGGGGTGGAAAGGAGCCAGGCAGATTAGCTTGTGTTGGGGCTAGGACCTCTGCATCCTGCATGGCTCTTTTATGGGTGACCTGGCTATGTCAGGCTAACCTATGATTCACTTACTTTTCTGATTGGGAACTAGCTAGTTTCTTGAAAACTAGTTCTCCCTGCCAAAGCTGCCATTTCAGCCCAGTGTCTTTGGCAATCCTTGGGCAGTTCTCTTACTGCTTGGTATACTTAGATCTGGCTTAGATGAACTAGGAGACCTTGCTATTGCTCTTTGTACTGACTAGCTGTGAGGCTACCGTATTTGAATGCTCTAAGTCATGCGCTTCACTGTTAATAAGATAAAAAAGAGAACGAGTAGAGCACAAATACACACACAGAAACTACCCAGGGGTAAAAAAAATACAAGTTTCTAAAGTTCTCTTTTAAAATCAGTAACTTCCAATCCAGTATTAACAGCACATTCATCATGCACGCAGAAAATATAGACTCATAGAATCGTAGAATCATTAGGGATTGGAAGGAACCTCGAAAGACCATCTAGTCCAATCCCCCTGCCACAGCAGGATCACCTAGACCAAGTCACACAGTCAGTTAAGGTTAGAACGGATCACAGCATCATCCAGCTCCAACTCCCCTGCCATGGGCAGGGACACCCCACCCTAGATCAGGCTGGCCAGAGCCTCATCCAGCCCGGCCTTAAACACCTCCAAGGATGGAGCCTCCACCACCTTCCTGGGCAACCCATTCCAGGCTCTCACCACTCTCACAGTGAAGAACTTCCTCCCCACATCCACTCTAAATCTACCCATCTCCAGCTTTGCTCCATTCCCCCTAGTCCTGTCGCTACCTGACATCCTAAAAAGCCCTTCCCCAGCCTTTTTGTAGCCCCCTTCAGATACTGGAAGGCCACAATAAGGCCACTCCAGAGTCTCCTCTTCTCCAGGCTGAACACTCTGGCCTCATAGGAGAGCTGCTCCAGCCCTCTGAGCATCCTCATGGCCCTCCTCTGCACTCACTCCAGCACGTCNCCATCAAGCCAGTTCTTTACCCATCTAGTGGTCCACCCATCAAAGCCATGTTCCACCAGTTTGGAGACCAGAATGTGGTGCAGGACAGCGTCAAAGGCTTTGCTCAGGTCCAGGTAAATGACATCAGTCGCCCGCCCCTCAGCCATTAATGTTGTGACCTGCTCATAGAAGGCCACCAGGTTTGTCAGGCAGGACTTGCCCTTGGTGAAGCCATGCCGATGGTGCCCAATCACCTCTTCATTATTCTCCTGACTCAGTAGTGCCTTCAGGAGGATTTGCTCCATGATCTTACTGGGCACAGAGGTGAGACTGACTCCTTTCTACTGTTTTTGAAAGGAAGAGATAGTTGCACATTTCTGGAGCTACACCGGAAGGGATGACCAGCTCCATCTCATTGTAACACTAGTCAGTCAGGTGTGTGCTGTGCGTCACTCAGTCGAAGACTGCCTGCTCCACTGCACAGCCTCTCTGCTCTTGCTGACAGGAGCTCCAGGCCTGTGTTTCTCACTTGTCTTCCCATCATGACTCACCTCTGCACCTTCTGTAGTATCAGGCTGCTCGTTTCTTTTTGATTAGAGAGTAGCTCTGAGACTGCATCTCCTTTGTGCCTTTTGCAGCCTCAGGTGCTGACCATTTTCACGCTACTAACGCCCTCTATTTATTTGCTCCCTTCTTCACAGCCCACACCCCCAGACTCTTCTCAGCACTATAATAGTGTTTGGCACTTCCCTGGCAAATATTTGAATGCCATAATTGTATTTTCTTCAGGTTTTTATAATTTTAGCCATCCCACAGTGCAAGTGGGCAAAGGGAAGCTAAGTACTCTAGGAATCATCCCAGAGAACATTCACGCCAAAACCAGAAGCAGATCTCAAGGTACCTCAGCGTCAGTGTATAGTCCTGGCCCCTTTGCAAGGAATGGCCACTACACTCTACTCTAAGCCACTCACGAGGTGGCAGTTCCTGACACCACAGGTCAAACAGTGGGATGGGCTGTACCAGCCCCTTGTACAAAGCTCCAGTACAACGCGAGGAAGCCAGGCTGGTGAGCTGTGTGCAGGTGAGTGAGAAGCATTCAGAGTCACATCATCCACCCAGTTTGGGAATAGTCTAAATCTCTTCAAATGCTTGAAACAAGTGCCTGAAGGCCATGACCTAGGCAAGAGGGAAGGATGCAATGATGTGATAAATCTGATAGATCTTTTATTTACCCTTTCTGACCTGCATGACACATTGAGAGCATCAGCAGGCCCTGCGTCAGCATCAGCACTGGGGTAGGCTGGCTACCTGGACATGCACAGGTGCACTTGTTGTGGGGAGCGTAACAAAGGGGAGCAAAACATTGCTCCCATTGATGGAAGATAGTCTGTGTGTCTGCTCTATATTGTTCCTCCCTCCCTGGACAGAGCTGTTGAATGGTTGTCAGCAGACTGGAGGCTTTTAAATATAATAGGAAGCCAACTTAAACTTCCCTCATCTGGTCTAGATAATCTAACTGATCTCACCATTCCTGCTGAACAATGGAAAATTGCCTGAATATTTAAACATGTATTGTTCTTAGGGAAACAAAATGTTCAGCTAGCTTGGTTGCCTTAGTAACATCCACTTCTAAAAATACAAAAGAGACAATCTACAAAATAAGTGAACGTGTAGAACAGGCAAGGAGGGGAAATGTGTCTTTCTCCCTGACCCAGAGCAACTGGGTCGTGGTCACGAAGTGCTTTCCTTTAAATCTCCCCGAAGGATTTAGGGCATATAGTCACATACTTGTTAACAAGTTTGATTTTTAACAGTTTAGAACATAACTTCATGGTAAAGCCACATAAGCCCCTGTGGGTGGGTGTCAGGAGGATGGAACTGGGCTGTTCTCGGTGTCATGTAGTGATAGGACGAGGGGCAATGGGTGTGAGCTGGAACATAAAAGGAACTATGAGGAGGAACTTCTTCCCAGTGAGGGTGACGGAGCACTGGAACAGGCTGCCCAGGGGGGTTGTGGAGTCTCCTCCACTGGAGATGTTCAAGACCCGCCTGGATGTGTTCCTGTGTGACTTGGTCTAGGTGATCCTGCTGTGGCAGGGGGGATTGGACTGGATGATCTTTTGAGGTCCCTTCCATTCCATAGTGATTCTATGATTCTCTGATACCTCTTTTACATTGGCCCCAAACTAATTTAGGGTGATGCGATCCCAGAAACCACATATTTCACAAGAAGCAAGGAGCACGTCACGGCAATAGTTACTGGATGTTGGGGGACAAAGGATATAAAATAGTAAGGATTAATTAAGACTGCTCAAAAGCCACCCTGAGATAGACCTTGTGAGGACAAACAAAAGGAAGAAGAAAGGATTTCTTTGTGACGTGATGTGGGAAGGACCTGTGTGTGCTTGAGAAGGTCATGACGGACAGGACATAGGCGCAACTCAAAGGTGGCCAGGTGAAACAAGCAACACTTCACTTTTCAGTAATTCTAAGAAGGGAGAACATAGGACAAGTGCTGTGTGTATGGGAAAGGAAATTTCTACATCTGAGATGAAACAAGAACATAAGCATCTTGATCAGCTCCAGTCACAGGGACCAGAATAACTCAGAATATTGAAAGAGCTGGCATATGAAATGGCAAGTCTTCCAGGGTGGTTTTTTAATTAATCTGTGAAGTTGGTGGTGGCACTGTCTGACTGCAGAATAACAGATGCACTGCTTGTGTTATCTCTAAGAAAAGGAAAATGGTGTCATCTAGGGAAATGCAGACCCATTCTTCTGACCACAACAGCACATAAAGCTTCAGAGCCAGTTGGTAGAAGAGGGTAATAAAAAAACACCAAGGCAAATGAAAAATGCAGTGCAAAGCCATTTGAGTCTGTTGAGGCAGAGCATGCCAGAATAGCACGCTCGATATTTCTCTCTGATAAGACAATTATTTGGATAGGAGAAATGATAGAGATCTTATCTGTCCAGACTATAGTACAGTACTTGACACAGTGCCATATGTGAAATTAATAGCTAAAACAGAGGTTATGAAAAAGTTAGGAGGCAGATAAAGAGGTGGGTGATAGGGAGGCAAAGGTATGTTGTATGGAAAGGGAGGCTATCAGATTGGAATAATGGAATCCCATAAAAGGCTTTGCTGGTGCATTAGCTTTAATATGCAGAAACGTATTGGGATCTGTAGGAGCAACACTGTGGTGGCTCAACAGCTGGAAATGCCAGGGGAAGACAAAAGCTTCATTTAGTAACGTCTTACGCTGTCATCTCATGGTGACTGTGAGCCCCAACGTGCTGCGATCGCAAACAGACAGACAATACCTTGCAAGCATGCAGAGAGAGAAGGAAGAGTGAACAGTGAGGAATGCAGGACTCGGGAGAGAGCTCATCTGAAACAAAGGGTTCAGTTCTTGCTACCTGTGCACTAGAAATATGTATTCCAGGGGAAACAGGTGAGCTGGTGACACCAGAAGGGAGACTCACTCCCAGCCTATGTGGAGACACTAAGCGAGACTGGCTTTCACAGCCAGCAAAGTGAAGGAGAGGCTGTATTTCCTCTCTAAAAACGTGTTTGTGTATGAAAATCAGAAGAGGCTGTTGTTAAAGTTGAAGGACAGTGGTTTCCCAAGAACAAGTGAGTACAAACAGATCGTAAAGGAATTTAGACTGAAAATTAGAAGAAAGCTTCATCAGAGCAATTAGTTTTGGAAACAGCCTCTGATGGGAGATGTAGAGATGTTGCTTCTGGTCTCTTCTCACTGGTGGTTAGCAATAGAACAAGAGGGAATGGCTTCAAAAACCCACCTGGATGTGTTCCTGTGCAACTTGGTCTAGGTGATCCTGCTCTGGCAGGGGGATTGGACTGGATGCTCTTTCGAGGTCCCTTCCAATCCCTAATGTGATTCCAATCCCTGTGATTCTGTGAAACTGCAACAGGGTAAGTTTAGACTAGACATCAGTAAAATCTTTTTCACAGGAAGAGTAGTCAGATACTGGAATAGGCTGCCCAGGTGGCTGAGTCACCATCCTCAGATGTATTTAAAGGTTGTTTAGATGTGGTGTTAGGGGACATGGTTTAGAGGTGAACTTTGTAGATTAGGGTTGATAACTGGACTCGATGATCCCAAGTTTCTTTTCCAATCTGAATGATACTGTTATTCTATGTGAGGAAAGGAGGCCAGCATTCTTTAAGAGGATGTCCCTTAAATGAAAGACATTTTGTCCTATGGCTTCCTGTGGCAGCACTCATGACCAAGAGCTTTCCAGGGCTATATTTGCCTAATCACGAATCAGTTTGGCAGCATCCATAGCTTAGAAGTAGCCACTTTACCTAAGCTTCAATCTGTGCTTTCAGCTGCACCACTACAGCTTGGGATGCAAAACAATGATTCATTGGAAAACACCTGATAAGGAGAGAAAGACAGCAGGGAAAGGAAAATGCTGTTTCAGCAGAAAGCCCCTGAGGGACATGAGATGGCACCATATTTGCAAAGTGGGGATACAAACCCTGCGATGCTGACGCTAACAGATGAGCCTAAAGAGCTTCCTCAAAGTACAGTAAGTGCATACACTGAGTATAGGGCTATCATGGAGACAGGCAGAAACAGCCCCAGCTCTACACCACTCAGATTGTTTTTCCTTCCCCCACGAACATTTTTGAGGATGTGTAATCATAGAATCATTAAGGATTAGAAGGGACCTCAAAAGATCATCTAGTCCAATCCCCCTGCCACAGCTGGATCATCCAGACCAAGTGACACAGTCAGTTAAGGTTAGAACGGATCACAGCATCATCCAGTTCCAACTCCCCTGCCATGGGCAGGGACACCCCACCCTAGATCAGGCTGGCGAGAGCCACATCCAGCCCGGCCTTCAAGGATGGAGCCTCCACCACCTCACTGGGTAACCCATTCCAGGCTCTCACCACTCTCACAGTGAAGAACTTCCTCCTCACATCCACTCTAAATCTACCCATCTCCAGCTTTGCTCCGTTCCCCCTAGTCCTGTCGCTACGTGCCATCCTAAACAGTCCCTCCCCAGCCTTTTTGTAG
>VXBP01002421.1:143371-200936 GCA_013400115.1 Rhinopomastus cyanomelas
GGGAGCACTCAGTGCCTCTGTCCATGTCACCAACAAAGATGTTGAACAAGACTGGTCCCAGGACCGATCCCTGAGGTTCTCTGCTTGTCACTGGCCTCCACTTGGACATGATGAAAGCCTTTTTTTCTTGATGCTGTTCAGACTGTTTTTGTCCCTTAGAGGATGGTTGCCATGCTGTATCTATACTGCTCATGACATTTAGTGACAGTTCAACTCACAGAAACTTTTTACAGAAGACAAACTGTTCTTCAAGCCAATAAGATGACTTTCCTAAAGCTCCTTTAGAAGTCCACGGTACTTCTAAACCTCTATTCCCTGACTAACCTTAAAACCATTGTCTTTGCTACTGTTTTTCTCTTTTCATTTGCCCTTTCCATTTTAGTCTGCTTCTGTCAAGCTTACTCATGTCCTTTTCAATTCCTTCTCCTTGCCAGCTGAAGCACATGCCTGAGGTGCCCTGCTGTAGCTTCTGCCCTCTGGTTTCTCACGGTTCTTCATTTGCTCCATCCATCACTCTCAGGGCTCTCACATTTGTAGATCACCACAGCAACAGCGCCGGGAATACTGAAGGCAATTATTTATTGTAGCTCCAGCTGAGGCAGTGTGGAACTGGGAAGCAGGGCATTGTGAGGGCCCTGGGCAGGTTCCTCAGTTTATACAGTGGGTAGAAGGTCATGTGTCAGACTTGCCAGATCTTGCTCATCAAGGGTAAAACTTAAGCAATTAAGTCCCACCTTGTGCCCCCCTCAGCAGGTGGCTTTTGCTCTGTGTGTTCTCTACAGCCACTGTCTTCTCTGTTCCCCCTCCTCCCATGCCAGGTACAATTGGTAAGCGTGATCTGACCCATCTTGGGGGACAGGGGTACCGCAGAGCGAACAGAAACCTGCCATGCTGTCATGTGAGCCGTGGGCCACATGTCACTCCCATTAGTATAGCGCAAGGAAGAGAAAAAGAGCTGGGACAGAAGAAACCAAAGGCAGTGGATACTGCAGTTGCTATGCAAGACTATTGAAGTGATCTGAAATGACTATTCTGGGGGGATCTACAACGCGAGGAAACTCACATGTGCATATCCTTCAACAGGCAGAGTGAGCTGCAGCACACCACTACATGTGCTTTGATTTGGGGAAGCAGCTAATTATACAGCATTCCCACTCTGCTGTAACTATTCTGCAATGATTTGTGTGCAGTGTTGAAAGGCTCTGCCAATCCACTGTGACCCTTTGGATGAGTAGGCTCTCTGAGCCTGGCGTTTCGAAGAAGGAGATTTTCTCAATGTGTTTGAGCTGTGATGAGAATGGAGACCTTTCTCATCTTTCCGAGCAGGGAGTGTCAAAAGCCACTGTCATATGGTTAACAGGATGCCTGACTATACAGCCTGGTACAGACACTCTTGTGTTTCACAATCTTCCTGTCACTGTCCCGCTTATATGGGTGGAACCTTTGGTGCGATTGCTTGCAAGGAAAAGGACACAGCTGTGCACACATGTGGTCAGTGCCCAAGTGTCTGGAGAATCACTAATCATAATGGACCAAACTTCAGATAAATCAAGTTGGCAGTTGATATTTGTCTCAGAGAAGTGTGCAGGGCAAGGTGACATGAGCTAACATCTTACCCAGCTAACCCCCACCCTGCAGAAAATGGATCCAAACAGAATGTCAAATAAGAGACTATTAAAAGGAGTTTAGGGTTTGTGCAACGCGTGTGTATCCCTGAGAGCCCGCTGCAGTGGCCAGAGACTTAGATGTACTGTCCTAAATAGCAAAAGAAACCAGATGCATAAAGCTGGGTGTTTCATGTTAGCCCTTATGAACTTGTTCTTCAAAGACCACAGGTGCTTGGTAAGATAGCAGATGATCTTTACAAAACACTGTAAGAATACATGCTGAAAGAAAATACACACCTACATTCCTGCTTGCAAACAACTTGGAAAAAAGGAGACTGAGGGGTGATCTCATTAATGTTTATAAACACAGAAAGGGTGGTATCAGGAGGATGGAGCCAGGCTCTTCTCAGTGGCATCCAATAATTGGACAACGGGTGTAAGCTGGAACACAGGAGATTCCACATCAATATGAGAAGTGAGGGTGACAGAGCACTGGAACGGGCAGCCCAGGGGGGTAGTGGAGTCTCTTTCCCTGGAGATGTTTAAAACCCACCTGGACATGTTCCTGTGCAACTTGATTTAGGTCATCCTGCTGCAGCAGGGAGATTGGACTAGATGATCTTTTTGAGGTCCCTTCCAATCCCTAATGTTCTGTGATTCTGTGATAAAGGAGACAGAGAAAGAAAATGCTATTTAATTTGTATAAACAGAAGACAAAATAGAGGTGTATTCAAAATTGTATTCTAATTTTTATTCTGTTATAAAGGAAAAGCAGAGACCTGTGTTTTGTGGGGCTTTTCTCTTCATAAACACTGTATTGCTTCACCTTGTCCCAGTACAGTCCTGTGGATCAGCTTTCTGCCTGACTTATACCTCATATCTGACAAAATTGTGGCCACAGATCTGTCCAAGTCTCTCCTTTTTCTCTCCATCTGCTACTCCAGCCATGCAGCTCGCACACTACAGCGAAGAATGGAGGGCTCAGAGCTCACTGTCTCCACTACCGCCCTTCAGTCTTCCTCTTCTGGACAGTTACCACTTCTGTTACTGGTAAGACACTAAAGGGAAGCCCACTTCATACTTCAGCTGCTCCTTTGCATGTCTTCATGTGAAGATTTCTGCTTTATTCAGGAGAACTATTCTTCTTCCCTCTTAGCCAGATACCTGATGTGAAATCATCTGCTTTTATCTGCGGCATCACAGCATGGCAACAGCAAGAGGTTACTGTAACCCTGTGGTCCAGTGGTGGAAAGCAATGACCCCGTGACGTGAGCCTCTCTTTCCTGTGTATTCCTTGTGTTCCTACTTGGCCTCTTTCATCAGGCTGAGTGGTAGTCACATCCCCTTCTCTGTCAGTACTTTCCAGCTGCTAGTTTCCTGCTATCCCTTCTCTGACCTGTCATTAAAGTAGTTGTGGGAGTTCACTGGCCCTGGGGACTGTCATAACAGACTTAAAGAGCATTTGGTGATCTGGCCTTTCATCACATTACGCAGCGCAAGAAAGGGGAAGGGAGCAAGCAGAGAACTAAACTCCAGCAGAGGTTGTGTCTGCTCAGGGACTGATCACAGGCAGCCGCAATGTCTCCGTGTGTTTCTCTGTAGCTTCATGCCGCTCCGTTGTAGTGCTCCTCTGCACTGCTTTCCATGAGGTTGGAGCATCTGCTCCTAAAACTAGCAGCAGATACAAGGAAGGCAGCACTAGTGCCTTTACTCCCCTTGCCCTTGAAGGAAGGAAAAACGGGCACAAACTGGGACATCCTACTGAGCAGGAGATGAGTGAGGTTCTCCGATGAACAAAGACTGTCTTGCTCCCCGGCTGCTTCTACTCTGTCCCTGTCAGAAAATGCCTGAACACAGGCAGACACTATTCAGAATCATAAAATGATTTAAGCTGGAAGAGCTATGTTTCAGATCATCGGGTGCAACCATTAACCCAGCACTGCCAAGTCGACCTCTAAAACACATCCCTAAGCACCACATCTGAGTGACTTTTATAAATACCTCCAGGGATGGTGACTCATTCACTTCCCTGTGCAACCTGTTGCAGGGCTTTGCAACCCCTTCAGTGAAGAATTTTTTCCTAATAATAGCTTCATATGAGTTATTGATTTTTCATTATGCAGTGATTTTAGATACCTGCAAGTCATTCCGTGATCTGTCTGGCTGTGCTCTACCAGCCTAAACTAGGTCATTGTGTTTGTCGCAATTCTCTCGTATCAGGTCCCGCTGATTTCCTTGCCCCTCCATTCTCCCTGCAGCAAGATTCCATACTTTTGAGGAGAATCCATCTAGAAGCACTAAACCCAACAGGATTACAGCTACTGGAAAACTCTGACTCACATCTGCCTCTCAAGGATGTGTGTCCTGCATATCTTGATGCCCCAGCTGATGTCTCCACCACCGTGTGTGCCCACCCAACCCTTCACATTCTTTCCAGAAAGTCTGACTGGCTCACAGCACTGCAGTGGGCACAAGAAAAGCTGCCCTGAAGCTCGCCTTTAAAGCCGTGAACTGATGATGTTGTCAGCACATACTGCTCATTCCCAAGTCATGAAGTTTATTCCGGGACCACTTGAGAGCTTCAAAGGTCCTCCCTCTTGCCAGGAAAATACTGTGCTGTAGAGCTCTCCTTCAGATTCTCTCCACATGCCACAAAGGAAACGTTCAGAAACCCAATCTGAGGGGGATCAGGCTGCAAATTCTCCTTGCCTCCGTTGACTTCATGAGGCACGAAACCTGAGGTAGGAATCAGACAGCCTAGAATGCACACCAGCTGCATCATGTGCCTCCAGCTGGGGGGACAAGCTGTCGTGTGTCCCTGTTACTTCAGCCTCCACTCTTGCTGGTGCCCTGCTCGCTCAGAAGGACCCTAGTGCCTGTATTCAGTTAGGACTGCTGCTAAGGAAATGAACAGGAATTACATGTTCTTGCCCTGGGAGAAGAGTGAGAGATGAAGGATGGTCTTGTGACGAAAGCACTGAACTGTGACTCAGAAAAATAAAGATTTCCGTTCTCTTCTCTCTTGCTCAATTCTGGATTGACCTTGACAAGTCACATTTACTGTTTCAGTTCCTGTCTTTGCTCTGGGAAAGAGAACGCGCTCTTTTTCCTTTCTCTAGGCTGGGTCATTTCTCAGTTCTTGAGACACAGACTATGCTCAATGGTATGTCTGTTTGTCATCTCGCACAGTCAGCCCGTCAGTCTGGGTAAGCCTTTAGCTGCTGTTATGGTATCTCTAACAGGATGGAGTGGAACCTATGGCACGCACACTCAACGCACTCATCCTGACAGCTTCTCACTGGTCCTGTTCTTCTGATGCCTTTTGACTCAGCAAAGGTTGTCACAGTCTCTTGAGCATGAACCCTTTGGTCTGAGCTAAAAAAACTCCTACAGCTTCAAATAGATAAACAGCAGATGCAAAACATTCACAGTCAGATGCCGCGTTGTAAGGGAAGGCACATAGTTAACCTACTACATCCAGGATGTGAAGATGTGTTCTCAGCTCTGCTGACGTAGACTCGAGGAGATAAACTAAATCTAGCTACATAACCCTCATGACAGAGGGCTTATGTGCCTTCATTTGCCAAAGGGCTGACAGTATCTGGAAAGGAGACACCTGCAGCGAAGCAATGGCTGCTGTGGAAGTTGTACGTACAATGCCTGTAATTGTGTAGGATGATGTCTCAACAATCACAGCCACTTCTGCAAGAGAGAGAGCACACAGAAATCAGGGGCGACAGAAAGGGAGACAAACATGCCCATGCAGAAGACACATTTTGTACACAGGACATATCCGTTAGCAGGTTCTTTCCTTGGGCCATATGATCCCAAGTTAGTGGCAGCTGTTCAGAATGACTTGGTTTTGCCAGAAATCAACAAGAGGGTAAAGCCCTGTATAAATAGGCAGCAGAGAAAAGCCCCTAATTTAGGGTTGTAATCCTATAAGAACCTGCTTCAGAATCCAAACCTGGGTCAGCTCTTCCACATCCTGAGCAGGACAAGCACTATGGATGGGACAAGGTGAATTGTGAGGGGAAAACTGAAGGGAAGACATCTTGCTATGAGAATGGATGGAAAACAGCAATAGGGATGAAGATGTCTCAGAGGCAGGGTAAAGGAATGAAATGGTGGAGTTGTATGGAAAGAAAAAATCAAATTGAGAGCAGGTGAAAGGAGATAAGGTTTTTAGTGGGCATGTGTTTGTGTGTTTGTTGAGCTGGGAGTACCTTGGACAACAATTTGAATCTATGGCTCTCCTGGTAGGCCTTGGAGAAAGTCTTAAACTTTCCTCTTACCTATTGGTCTGGAAATGGAGAATGATATTACTAAGGCTCAGACCTCTTCTTCAGGATCCC
The DNA here is from genome assembly GCA_013400115.1 of Rhinopomastus cyanomelas. NCBI lineage: Eukaryota > Metazoa > Chordata > Aves > Bucerotiformes > Rhinopomastidae > Rhinopomastus > Rhinopomastus cyanomelas. Next base: position 149,334 of record VXBP01002421.1, read on the forward strand.
TGAGTGTCACAGCAAGCTAAAACAAAAGTGTTTTCCCAAAGACCCTTAGAGAAAGTGACATTTTTTCAGTGCCTGGAATTCCTTAAACTCCTGTCTCTGATTTGAATAATCCCCACAAAGCTACGTGATTTCAGGTACGTCTTGCTGACAGCAAAGGCAGATTTAAGGAACGAGGCAGTTTTACAGAGTTATCCTAGGCCCCGAAGGACAAGGTCTTCTTCTATCAGGAAATAGCTTTGCAGGCTCTTCCTGCAATTTTTATAGGCCAGTTTGAGACTCAGTGCTGGCTCAGATCTAGTATGAAGCTATCTTTGCTTCAGCCTTTCTTCCAGACAGCCAGTCAGCTGTTCCTCAAGGGCTCACTATGGCAGTTACCACTAGCTTTCCTCATTTTCATAGAATCAAAGAATCATTAGGGATTGGAAGGGATCTAAAGATCATCTAGTCCAACCCCCCTGCCAGAGCAGGGTCATCCAGACCAAGTCACACAGGAACACCTATTGGTTTTGTGTCAGTTGTCGTGTGCTTAACCAAGGGTCAGCTTTCTTTTCATGTAGAGTACCTTTCCCTGGTGGTTGCTCAGGAAAACTTCAAAATGTGAAAGTTAGAGGTTTAAAACCCAGGGAAAAAAAAGAATTCCCCATTTAGAAAAAGCAGTTTTACATAAATGTCATCATTAGCAGTCGCCTTATTTGTGATGTTTGGACAGATTGAGTTTTTCAGAGATTCTAAAAGGGAAAACGATATGGTAGCCAGGGTATTTGTGCAATCATTTTCCTGCAGGATTTTAAGATAGCTCAAGCAAGAAATGTGCAATACGAACTGTCAGACTGATTGCTTTCGGAGCCTTTTGTTCGCAGAAGTTGTTCACTTGGAGACAAAGTGGCCAAACCAAGTGCGAAACTTGACAAAAGTGACTGGCTAATGGAAGTGAAAGCAAGGGCTCCTTGGCGTGGGCAGCCTGCATAGACACGTACTGCTTTATAGAGTCGTCCGAGTGGGTCCCATTGGGACTGTTCTTGTGTTCCAGTGTTTCCATCAGTGTATCTCCTGCACTTGAACAAGCCTTAATATGTTGTTGTCTGCTGCGACAGTGTGTCAGGAATTGTTCTGCCCAGTCTGATTCCTGAAGAGTGACGTGGTGACATCACTGTTGGTCGTATCTGGGCATACTACTGGACCTGCTAGAAAAGCAACAATGGCCATCACAAATTCCTTCATCTAATCTTTGGCTGTAGTAGCAAAACTAATCAGAGACAAAAATTACTTCCTTGACTAAATTAGCAGATTCTCTTTGCTGTTGCCTTTACCAAGGCATAATTTGTCAATAGCCTTTGAGAGCTTTCTCTTGCTGCAGAACAACAATCATGCCCATAGCTGGAGTCCCAGCTCTAGCCATTGGTCCTAATGTATCACAGAATCACAAAATTATTGAGGCTGGAAAAGACCTCTAAGATCATCAAGCCCAGCCTATGGCCTAACATCACCACAACCATGCCACATCTGGTCTGTCCTTAAATGCCTCCAGAGAAGTATTTATCTAATCTGCCAATCTAGACAGCATCTGGAAACTCTCATGGTCTCACCCCACAGACAGAGTAGCAGTCCCACTGAGACCCCAGAAGCAGCCAGGTGGCGGCTTCTCACCTGCCTGCAACCTGCCAGCAGCCCAAGGGCAGTTCTGTTGATGATATAGTGCCTGGCCGTGAGAACTGGGGCAGGAGTGAAGTGGTGTTGAACAGGGGATTGCTTGGCAGTGGAGGCATGGATTTGAGGCATTGTGGTGCTGAGGCACTTGGCCCAGCAGAGTCTTTCCTATTTTGCTAGCAGTTTGGAAAGCCAGTTGCCCTTGATGGGAGTGCCAGTTGACTGCTTTATTGTATTTCCCCTGCATATAACTACAAAGGCTCCTCTTCCACTTTTATGTGTTCCAGATAAACACATATCAGCCTCTGGAAGCAAGGCTGACGAAACCTGGTGCTGCCTCCTTCCCTGTAACATGAAGTACAAAACCAGCCATAGTTGGGCAGCTAGGAGACTAGACTCACCAGCAAGGAAAAACTGGAAGATTATTCAAATTAAGAGTATTTATCTTTGAAGTCTCCTTCTCTGGAGATGTTCAAAGCCTGCCTGGATATGTTCCCGTGTGACTCGGTCTAAGTGATCCTGCTCTTGCAGGGAGATTGGACTAGATGATCTTTGAGGTCCCTTCCAATCCCTAATGTTCTGTGATTCTGTGAAGTCCTGGCATATATCAAAGCCATATGTGCACCACGTGCAAGTGTACGTCCTCAGATCTTTTTTCACAGAGGTTCCTTGGTGAGTTGTTGCTAAGTCAGCTACCCCTAGATGGACCTGGCACTGGGTAGTCCCCGATCTCACCCCACTATACAAATGCTCTCAAGTGTTTGTACCATGCTCAAATACGTGCAGGTCAACAAAGAAGTCTTTCTGCTTCAGCCATGGAGTAATAAACTCTCCCAAAGAAACTACAGTACCCCAGCTTCTCATTGCCCTGTGAGCTTTCTTCATCATTCAGGATGTTGACTTTGATATCAAACTTGGAGTTGGCTGAAGGAAAAGCATGAAAGACCTGGCTGACTGGTGACCTCTTAGATAGAGCAGTGCCCTGTGACAAAATAAATGGAAACTCCACTATGCCAGCCAAAAGTCTGAGGGCTTTGCCTGTTGGACACTGTTCCACAGGCATCATGTACAGTCTCCATCACAACACCATCCACAGAATTTATGGACAGGACCCAGCAGTGATACTGGTAGCTTCTTTGGAGGTCTCACAGGATGCAGTGCAGCAGTAACAATAGCTCTTTCATTGCACTTTGCCTTCAATTTCATAAAAAGGTCACCAGCAGAGAACGAAATGGTAAAACAAGGCTTTGCCAGTGAGATCAAACTGACCTGTAGCCTAGAGGGGATCTGAGTAGATGTCTCAATGGTCATTTTGATACGTGCTTGGCTCAAACTCTATGGCTATCCACACTGTTTCGCTGCTGGTGCCTATCTGTGCCTGTTCTGGGGATTTTCTGGCTTCTCTTGGTGCACTTGGGTACTGCCATCACAGACAGTGCAGGGATGGTCGGAAAGAAGGAGCGCAGCCATCCAAGTCTGAAAGAGGGAAACAGCAGCAGCATCTGTTAGGAATGCAGAAGGCTCAGTAAAGTGAGAGAAGGCAGTCCTATGGTGCCTGGCTAAAGCTCCTGGAACGCAGGATTTGTGACATCCCAGCAGTTATGAGAAGGGTGGAATCTCTTCCACATTTGTTGTGCCTACATAGATTGCACGTTATGACAAGATTCTCTTGGCAGTGTATTTCTAGGAATAACGTGGCCCAAGTGTTGTTTGTGCACTCCAGTTGTCTAAAAATGTTGCCTCCTGGAAAAAGTGTAGCTTCAGTAACCAAAGGAAGAGATTCCTCCTGTAAGACAGGAAACCCTCCTCAGGACTGCATGAACGTGGAGATTCCACGGCTGCACTAAACAAACTACCCATTGGTAGCAGCTGTAGCTACTTCTGGGTTGAACAGCAGCTGTTGGGTAGCACATGACACCATGTAGCAAGACCACACATAAGTGGAATAAATACTATTAATAAATATTATTTGAGTCAGTGAGAGAATAACTGATCAAACAAAACATGCTGAGGTTTTTCTTTCTAAAAAACCTAGTCAGACAAGCCAGTCACCAGGCAGTAAACACCTCATGAGGATGTTGAGAAGGAGAACCATGGTGTAGAAGCAGTTTGTAACTAATTAAAACTGGAATGTTAATATTTTTTTTTTTTCAATTTAAGAGTCTCTCATTACGAATGGGGAAAAGCAGAGAGGATGCTGTGGTAATGTGAGGCTGCTGGTGTGACTAAGGTAATTAAAGCAGCCCATATGGATTTCAGACCACCCACCTACCCACCCAACCCTTTTAGTCAAGTCAAAACAAAGCTTTACACTTGTGAAGAGCTGCAGCTATGGAAAACTAAAGACCTCTGAAAAGCTTGTTATTAGACACTGCCAGGATAGTTGTTTGACGAACATTTCTGTCAGTTTGGCAACACCAATAAAACACCTGAGTTGTTTATGGTGTGTAGTGTGGGGTGGAGGCTCTTTGGCAGGTATTCCCCTTCAGACCTCATCTCACAGGCACAGGAGATGCAAATGGATGACCATTAGCCAGCTCTTGTGGCCAAGAGGGCCAACAGTATCCTGGGGTGGATCAGAAAGGGGATGGTTAGCAGATCCAGAGAGGTTCTTCTTCCCCTCTACTCTGCCTGGGTGAGACCACATCTGGAGTATTGTGTCCACTTCTGGGCCCCTCAGTTCAGGAAGGACACATTGCTGCTGGAGGGAGTCCAGCGTAGAGCAACAAGGATGAGAAGCAAGTGGAGCACCTCCCTTATGAGGAAAGGATGAGCAAGCTGGGTCTCTTCAGCCTGGAGGAGACTGAGGGGTGATCTCATTAATGTCTATGAATATGTGAGGGGTGGGTGTCAGGAGGATGGAGCCAGGCTCTTCTCAGTGTCATCTAATGATAGGACGAGGGGCAGTGGTGTAAGCTGGAACATAAGAGGTTCCATATGAATGTGAGAGGGAACTTCTTCACAGTGAGAGGGACAGAGCACTGGAACAGGCTGCCGAGGGGGCTTGAGGAGTCTCCTTCACTGGAGACGTTTAAAACCTGCCTGTATGTGTTCCTGTGTGACTTGGTCTGGGTGATCCTGCTGTGGCAGGGGGGTTGGGCTAGATGATCTTTCGAGGTCCCTTCCAATCCCTAATGATTCTATGATTCTATGAATGGAAGGGCAGAGTTGCCAGCTTTCACACATTCACCTCACAGAGCCAGATTCTCCTCTCTGCTGTGTGGTAACCGGTAATAATTCTGTAGAAATCACTCTTATAGAGCCAGCATTAGGTCATCAGTGGAACGTGAGGTCACAAGCAGCTTCTTCCTGTAGAGGAGCAAGAGATACCCTGCTCCCAGACAGTGGAGTTTCTACAGATGAGCAAGATATCTGGGCTTTAGGACTACTGCTTCTGTGCACTATAGAGGGTGCACTGAGAAGCTTTCCAGCCCAAGTGATCTAAGAGCCTAATTGCCATTTTGACACAAAAAGTAGGCTCCTAAGCAATTTGTGCCGTGCCTGCAGTCAGGAGCGCTCCAGCTGGTAGATTTCTTGGCTTGCAAGTCATGCCTTTAGCATGTCACCGGAGATGTCCCCCCAGGTGTGGCTTGTTGACTGAAGTCAAAGTGCCTAGTGGGGGGTCAGCCAATGCTGTCCTCGTTGCCTGATAGAGTGTTCTGTGGGACATCTTTGCAGAGCATTTCTGAAGGCTGTTGTAACACTCAATAAACTGTGCAACTGTTGGCCCATGATTCTCATTGCTCTATCTTCCATCAGGTTTTGTTTCACCTCTTCTAGTGTTTTAATGTCTTTGTAGATCTCCACTGTTTCTTGTGTCCCTTCTCAGGGTGATAACATTCTTAGTTCTGCTGTACGAATGGATTATGAAACCTGAGGACGGCAGACATGAGTTCGGGAAAATTCCACAACCCAGTGGTTGCCTCTTAAGAAGGGGAAGAGGAGGACAAGGACTTTGAGGTGTTGCTTCATTCAGCACCTGTGTTTTTCTGCCTCTGAAGGTCTTAAGGTCCCAGTGCACTTCTGTCCTCATACTTGTGTTCGTTGCAGAGCAACCTTCTTCCCCCATGAGATTCTTCCTTCTTACCCAGAGCTGTCGGATAAATGAGCTCTTAGATGCAGCCTACATCACAGAATCACAGAATCACTGGAGTTGGAAGGGACTTCTAGTGATCATCTAGTCCAATCCCCCCACTAAAAAAGGAATGCCCATAGCACATTGCACAGGGCTGCATCTAGGCAGGATCTGAATATTCCAAAGAAGGAGACTCCACGACCCCTCTGGGCAGCCTGTTCCAGCACTTGCACGTCACCTGCACAGTAAAGAGGTTTTTCTTTATAGCTAAATGAAACTTCCTGTGTTCCAGTTTGTACCTGTTGCCCCTTCTCCTGGCACTGGGCACTCCATCCCCCTTACGCGCACCCATCAGAGATTTGTAGAGTTGAGTAAGGTCTCCTCTCAGTCTTATCCTGTCCAGGTTAAACAGTCCCAGGTCTCTCAATTTTTCCTCATAGGAGAGATGTTCCAGATCCACAATCATCTTTGTAGACCTCTGCTAGACCCACTTGAATAGCTCCCTGTCTCTTAAACTAGAGACCCTACATGTGGTCATTCTCTTCAGGTCCAGGTCTGGCAGAACCAAATGAGGATGTTGTGCAATTCAAGGATGCACCGATAAGACAGACTCATTAATTAAATGGAAAGAGAAGGAAAAAGAAGGGAAAAGAGAAAAAAAAAAGGAAAAGGAAAAAGAAAGGAAAAGGGANTTTGTACTAGTAGTTAAAAGAAGTATGGCGGGGTTTGGTTTTTTTTATTCGTAAACCTTTTCTGTAGCCTTTTGGGGAGATGCATAGAGGTGTTTTCCTGTCTTTGCAACTGCTCATCTTCAAGTTAACCTTGTGTGTCTAGCTGTCAGTGTGTAGTAATAAAAGAGGAAATACTGGTGAGGTTAGTCTCAGTAAAAAACTGAAAGAACGTGGCAGTAACCATTGTTCTGCTGTGGAGAGAGGTGGCTGTGGCTCACGCATCTCTCCCATGGCTAACAAAGAGCTGGTGGGAGCAGATGCTTAAGAGCTCATCCTGACTCGTTTACTACCCACCTACTTTCAGCATTTATCCCCGCTGAGATCCCATTTGAGGCTGTGGAAAGGACTCCTCAGCAGATGGAGGCAGCAGAAATGCTACATTGCTAGGGCCAGGGGTAAAAGATTCAAGCTGTTTTGAGCCACCAGCTCTGGACTTACCGCTGTATCTTCCAAAACAATTGATAGCTCTGCAAATTTCTGTAGCTCTCTCTCTTCTGAGAGGAGGTTTTAGCATCCTCCACAGACAGTCAGGTTCGTGAAATCTGATGTAAAACATTCCAGCTTTTCAAGACAGGGAAAACACAAGTCCAAAAGAGCACAGTCGTGGCAGAGCGCAGTTTGGGACCTTTTTTGTTAAGGAGCGTATAAAACGGAGCTTTTTGTTTCTGTCATTCAGTTCGCACGTGAGATGCTCAGATGCGGATATTAAGACACAACTAATGACTCAGGAATGTCAGGCAGAGCAGAACAAGCTCTTCAGTGCAAGAGCAGGAGACAGAGAATAACTGCAGCAAGTACATTTCAAGGTCAGCTTTGTGGAAGAGAAACAAAAAGCTTTGAAGGCTGGTGTCTCCTGGGTGTAACTCCTGGTGCTTCTAAGAAGTGGGACTGCAAGGAAGGATCCTACATACTGTACTGTGACGGTATTCCAGGACAATGAATTTTGGGAAGCTCTCCAATACTATGACAAGCCAAATCTCAAGAACTGTGACAGATGAATCTCCAAGTGTTGGAAATTAGGAGGTTTGTCTATGCAGAGAAATTGCAGCGCCATTAAATACCCTGATGGAGTTAGAGTTCTGTGATCTCTCCCCCACTATGAATGAGCATTGTATTTGTATCAAGGTGTATAATGCCAATACAACCATCATTGCATGTGGGGGGAAAGGTATTAAAAAAGCCCCACATTTTCAGCTGAAATACTTGTGCCTGTAGAAAAAATGGCTTGGGACTACTTAAGCAAAATATGTAGATCATATTCCAGCCATCTCAATACGGCTGCATTATAGTCATTAGGAGATGAAACTCCATGCTTGAGTAAGAGTAGATACGAACGTGGAATAAACTGATTCTACCCTTTCTCCTGGTTTCTGCTACAACTGCCACTTCTAAGGGCTGAAGGAAACTGGTCCAAAAGAGGGATCCACTCCTGATTTTCTCAGCCCCTCAGCTGTTGTGACTGTGGAACTTGTTATGGCTAACTAGATATATCGTAGCTTTGACACTTCACATGGAAGTGGTTATCAGCCTGAAAGTTACTCAGGTAAACACAGTATTTTTGCTCAGGTTCCCTGGTTTCTCATGCTTCTCAATCTTCTGAACTGAAGCAACTTTTATGGGGATAGATGGGGTGACTTTCTACAGGCCTATACCTTTCTGAACATAGGAATCAGGACTTAGGCTTATACTCTGCTTCAGTGGAGTAGCAGCTGATATTGGAGTATCAGCAGGCTCCTAATTTAGCTTGAACTGACTTAATTTGCTTCATTCCAAATATAATTCAGAACTCTATTCTAGGCAACAATGAGAGCAAGGGACTTCCTTATGCCATCACCTAGGGGTGCAGAGGAGGATATCTCCTACACAGTTAGATGTCACAGAGTTAGCTGCCCTGGAAAATAATAATGTTCCCCAATAACCTTGCAGAGAAGTGGGAAAAAGAAGAAAGGTGACTGGCTGAGTGACTGAATCCTGCTTTAGGAGTAGTTTGTGTAGAGGTCTCCAAGTACATAGTTCAGCTGGTGCAGGTCCTGGTGTTCCGAAAGGGGAGCTTTGACTGCCTGACTGCCAGTGTGCTTCTCTGGTTAGACAGATGAACCAAGAATTTCAGTGTGATTTCTCCATGATCTTTCTCCACCTTTTGCAACACGTATCACTATATGGACTCACTAAATACTCACTAAACTTTATCTCCCTTAACCCTGTGTTGCTTTAGTGATATTGCAACCAGTGTACACTAATCGATAGTTATGCAATCGATAGTTTTCCTCTAGCCCATGGGACTTAGAAGGATGGTATGTATTAGTCATATAGAAGAAATGTATATCTTATATAAATATATAAATATTATATATATATAATACTTTATAAATATATAAATATAATATATATTTTATATATAGAAGAAAATTAGTCATTAGAAGAAAAGAACTGCATTTTATTGTGGCTTTACATTGAATAACAAAGGTCTGTGTAGCTCAGTCACCTACATCTAGGAAAAGGAACCCGACTTGGCTCTCCTACAGAGAATTGCTGTGTTTGACTTTAGCATCTGTGCCTCAGTATCTTCCCTGCCATTGCAGACCAGACCTGCTCCTGTCAAGGGCTTTCAGCTTGCTGAACGACAGACAACTTCTGCTATTGTTAAAGGTAAGAGCAGACCTCTTGCTTGCGCTAGGAAAATTGAAGTCCATAACATAAACAGCTCCTCGATTTAGGTACTCATCCCTATAAAAGCACCTATGCCTCTGCAAAACTCCCCCAAAGCAAGATACACCTACTACAGCTTACAATGGCTATCAAGGGCTTCCTAACTGAGTAATGCAAATTTTGTCTAATTTTCTTCTTTAGTTCTCTTCACTGCCTTCTTTAGAGGGCCAGTCAGCCTTCCTGGAGCATCTAATACAAAACCCCCTTGTATGAAACATATAAAAGCAGGGTTCATTGAAGAAAGAGAGTTCTAGTGTCAAAGATCATGCGTTAAAATTGCCGTCCAGTGGACCATTTACACTCAAGCTTATTGTGAGGAATTCAGGAGAGCTGAACAGCAGAACTACACAGATCTAAATGTGCTTCTTGGGCAGTTCTGTGTCACAGTGAATGCTTGACAACTGAGATTATGAAATTCCAGAATGAAAAGGGAAGGAAGACACAATAATTTAAGCACTAGTCCAGGATTCAGACTTGCTTTCAGTTCTTACATGTCATGTGATGACATTCCCCACCTGTAACACACCTCTAACAGCTGTGGCCTCTCTCGTTGGGAAGTCCTGTGCCAGTAGATGCATCAGCATCAAGAAAATGTCGAAGTATCGTACAGCTGTGTAAACCAGCAGCAGAAGCAAGGCATGGGACAGTGTGTTGCAATAACCATATTTCCATGTCCTACTGAACACTGTGAGCCTTAGAAATTAGGAAGCAGCGTGGTTTTCCCCTCCCGCCGATTCCCAGCATTTCAGCAATTTCTGTAACTTTCCATAGTCCCTTCAGATTCCTTCCCAAGCCAGGAGGTGACTTGAGTGTGCCTTCTGTGCCTTGCACATGGGATACGTGGCATCAGAACGTGGTGAAGAGTGATGAGACAGTGTTGCTCAGACCCATGATGGGGCAGGAGGTTCACGCTGATATCCGTGCCTGCCTGGTATCCGTGCTGCAGGAAACCCAAAGCCTTGGAGTTACGGGTATGTTTCTCAGTTTCAGCTTTCGGTCACTTGATGAAATTGCAGGTACCCTTGTCTCCTCTTCTCTGAAGCCTCTCCTTAGCCTTAGATGAGTTAGCAAAGAATGCTTTCTTCATTGGGTAGGAATATCAAACAGGAAGGCAAAAAGTGGGAAAACCCCCACATGTTTCAGATGCAGTTGGAGCCAGTGATGCAGTAGATTCAGCTGCTTGGTCGCTGCTTTGCAGTTGTTTGTTTCTGCTGTCTCCCACTAACCTCGTTGCAAAGCTAGCCATTGCAATAATTTCATGTCTTCTGATTAACTCTCTCCTCTCTTTTACACCCAGTGTATATTTCCATGAGATGGGCTGACATTACAGCAAAGGTACAATTTCTGTCCTTTTTCTAGAGACTGTAAGAACACCAAAGCACGTCATAGTCATAGTATGACTTGCATGTATCTGAGAATACCTAGAGTCTAAAAATACCTGGTTTAATTAGCAGCATCGTGGGGGTGAGCTGAGGGATCCATTTTTAGTTACAAGATATTGGAGGAGGTGGAACTCCAGGACAGTTTCAGGGCAATAATACAGCACAGATTTCTCCTAGCACACCAGAGGACTGTGGAAGGTTTGTAACCATGCTGTTCAACATCATATTGTACTTGCAGTGCCACTACAAAGTGACTGAGACATCTTGAAAGTCACAATGTTCTATATTAACAATCTCAGTGATGGCTAAATGATTAAATCATGGGGGAGTAAGAACTGCTAAAGTCTATTGTTGTGGGAAAGCAATTCTGTACTTCATACATAAAGGCATTTGATGCAAGGTATTGGTTGATAGGACACTGGGCTTGTGGATGAGGGGAAGGCTGTGAATGTGGTCTACCTAGATTTCAGCAAAGCCTCTGACACAGTCTCCCACTGCAACCTTCTGGAAAAGGTGGCAGCCTATGGCTTGGATGGGTGTACCCTCTGTTCTATTCAACATCTTGGTCCAGGTGATCCTGCTCTGGCAGGGGGGTTGGGCTAGGTGATCTGTTGAGGTCTCTTCCAATCCCTAATGATTCTATGATCCTACAGTTGAGTCTACCCTTAGTAAATTCATGGATGACACCAAGTTGGAGGGGAGTGTCTATCTGCTGGAGGGGAAGAGGATGATGCAGAGCAACCTGTCCAAATCTGTCCGGGGTCAATGGGCAGAGGCCAGTGGGATGGGGTTTAACAGGGCCAAAGGCAGGGTCCTACATTTTGGCCACAATAACCCCCTGCAGCTACAGACTGGGGGATGAGTGGCTGGAGAACAGCCTCGTAAAGAGGGACCTGGCAGTACTGGTTGACAGCTGGATGAACAGGAGACAGCAGGGTGCCCAGGTGGCTCAAAACCCTAATGGTATCCTGGTTTGTATCTGGAATGGTGTGGCCAGCAGGACTAGGGTCGTTATTTTGCCCCTGTCCTGGGCACAGGTGAGGCCTCCACTCAAGTACTAGGGACAGTTCTGGACCCCTCAATCCAAGAAAGCGATTGAGGGACTGGAGTGGGTACAGAGGAGCAACAAGGCTGGGGAAGGGACTGGAGGGAAAGTCTGATGAGGAGAGGCTGAGGGAGCTGGAGTCATTTAGCCTGGAGAAAGGAGACTCAGGGGGCACCTTCTCCCTTCCTGTGCTTGTGCATTGACTTCAGATGAGCAATGCCTAGTCCTGAGAGTACAGGAAGTCAGCCTGGAATCCACAGCTGGAGTTTTCAAGAAGTGGGGGTGGTACACACTGGTTCCTGAAACCTACTTAGATCCTTTGAAAGTACTGTGTGCTGAGCTTATCTCTGCATTCTTAGTTATTATGCTGGACTTGATGATCTGGCAGGTCTCTTCCAGCCAAAACTGTTCTATGATTCTGTAGTTCTGGGTTGTTTAATAGCAGTCGAGTTATTGCTCCATCTATGATCAGGACATTATAGCGGTTGTGTGCTCTCACTGTGGAACATCTGGGCTAGTTAGGGAGACACACAGCTGTCAGCAGTAGCTTAGGGTAGATGGAGAGTTTGAGCTAACTCTGCTGAAGCCAGTGTAAGTCTTTCCCATGACTGATTTGAAACTGGAGAGAGCCATGGTTTTTCATGAAAAGTGTGCATACGTCTTACAACGTGTCGCTGCAGGACAGGGTTGAAACACTAAATTAGAGGAGGACTTAAGAGGAACTTAGCCTGTTCCAGCTCTGCTTCCAGTGGGACCTCTATTTTTTCTAAGGTGATTTGTGCTTTCTGTCCTTCCATCTCCAGCGGATGGCACTGGATTTTTAGACAGCTGCTGCATTTGTTATGGTGTTATAAGGACAAAAAGCCCACTAGGTCTGAGACAATAGATATTTTCTCAAGGGCAGGAACAGTGGCAGCAGTAGGAGGTTTTTACTAAGAGTATCAGTGAAAGAGAAAGATCAAGTGTGGCTGTATGTGACACTTTGCACACTGACACTTCTCCCTAGGGAACTGAGGAAATAGTAGAAACACAGAATCAGAGCATAATCATGGTTGGAAAGGACCTCCTAGATCACCCAGACCAACCATACCCACTACAGCAAAAACTCTAAATACCCAAATACGTAAACACCTGATTGATCCACAAATACAAACTAACCCCCTAGATGCTTCTCACTACAGCAGGGCTCGAAGCACCATGGCTACATATTTCTTAAAAGCCTCCAGGGATGATGACTCACCCACCTCCCTGGGAAGGTCTTCCAGTGCCTCACCACTCGTTTGGCAAAGAATGTCTTCCTAATACCCAATCCAAACCTCCCCTGTCTCAACTTCAGACCATTTCCCCTGGTTTTGTCATTAGTTACTAAGGAGAAGAGGCCAACACCCACCTCTCTACAACCTCCTTTCAGACTCCTCCAAACTAAACCTGCCCAGCTCCCTCAGCCTCTCCTCATACGACTTGTTCTTTAAACCCCTCATGAGTTTGGTAACTCATTGTGGTTGGAAGAGGCCTCCAAGGTCATCAAGTCCAACCATCAACCCAACTCCACCATGCCCACTGACCATGTTTCGTAATGCCGTATCTGTGCACTTTCTGAACATTTCCAGGGATGGTGACTCCACCAGTTCCCTGGGCAGCCTGTCTGGTAGTTGGTGGAGCCGTCACAAAAGATGCACCAGCAAGACCAGTACAAACAGTACTCTCAAAAGAAGTAGTTGCCAGAAGGTGCTGCTCAGATACCTTTATTGTGGGTTACAAAGTGCCCTTGAAGGTAAGTAGTCCTGGAGTAGGTGCAGCAGGGGTAACAATTTCTACCAATGTGTTCAAGCTGTGACCTTAATTAGACTCTGTGTCGTGGTACTTGTCCTTGAATTCATGTCTGCAGGTATTAACAACGTGGCTTTACAAGGGTAGCTCTCCACCAAGGACCAAATGGGGATGTCAGATTGTTTTGCACAGACATCTAATTGCCTGCTGAAATTAAAACAAGTTTTGGCCACCATACCTTGGGTTCATTTTCAGTTTATGTGAAAACATGGTGGGTCCATTTGTATAGAATAAAAGAGAGGGGAAAGGGATGACTGAGGGATTATAGTATTTGCAGATGATTAGCTTGTTTAGGCTAGAGAAATCATTAAAACTCAAGAAGTTTCACAGGGATGTAGCCCAAGGTATGTGGATGGGTAGGATGCTGGCCAATCTGTGCAAGTATGCACGTGTATTAAGAACTGCAGAGCTAAAGGCAGGTGGGATCTAGTAATACATCTCATGTGAGTTGAATGCAGCCACAGAGCCAAGGTGTTATCTAACAGTGCTTCACAAACACTGTACTTTTGAAGCAAGTTCTGTCTATTGCAGACCACAGCACAAACCTACACCATGCCTCGTATTTTGCCCAGAGCTTGGCCTCCTATAGAGAACAGGCTGGATGATCTTGTGTGAAGTGATCTGTAGTCCATTATCATTCTTCTAAATCCTTCACATTATTAAATTCACCTCATGATAATACCTGTTTTCAACAGGAAGCTATCAAATGGATCCCAAGGATGTGGCCGTTCTGACCCAGCTCATTCAGATTCATTTATCTCACAATAAAAAGCACAGCCGGAACACACCTGCTGTAGAGAAGATAAATAGTTCAGATGTCTGTAAGCAGATCTTTTCTCTCCAGCAATGTAATTTTATCTTGCTGTATCTAATTGCGAGCCATTGCTGAATCTAAGGATGAGGTTGCTCTGTTTTCTGTCTTAACAACATCTCTAAGACACCAATGAGCAATGAGAAAAATCAAGTTTATTTAAAATAGTCCTCAGTGATTCCCCTGTTGCACAGAAGGATGTTTTCCTTGGGCTTTCATGGATTTCAGCAGTTCAAAACTGTATTACCTTTTTCTACAGAAAAGAAGTTCTAAAACCTCCTGTAAAATGAGAAGGTTCATGAACAGGTTCAGTAGTCAACTGCCGACATGTGACACTGAGAGTGAACCAGCCCAGCGCTCTCGTAAATGCATTTCTCCCAGAAGTCACTGCTGACACTGCTAACATTTACAAATATGATGTGGAGTTTCTGCTTTCTTTGGTGAGATTTTGCTGATTTACCTGCCCCTTGCTTGAGAATTTCAGCCTGTGGCAGCAGAAAGAATAATTGGTTGCTCTGCACCGGTCTCATATCCATGGGCAGTGTGCCATCTGGAATACACTTTGAGAGTCTTCTTGACAGCCACAATCTCCAATTCTGGAGCAAGAATTGTCTCACCGTTCCGCTGTAGGCGCCTGTTCCATTTGTAGCTGTCCCCATCTTTTGAATTATTCAGCAGGTTTGATCCCTGCACTAGAGGGCAGTCAGAGTCAGCTGCACCAGCGGGTAGGTAGCACGTCCCACCAGCCCCAGGAAAAGGAGGAAAGTCTGTGAGCAGAAGAGGCTGCCAGGTCTCAGGACTTGCCTTTTGGTCCTTTAGCCACTCAGTATTAGCCTCTTGCCAGTAGCGCTGGCCACGTCTCATTGTGAATGAGGAACTGAAGTGCAGTGGCGAGTGGATCCTTCTCCATAAGGCACAAGTTGACTCCTCTTCTTTGGCTTTTGTGAACCCCAACTCTGTATGTATTGGTGTTTTCATTTAGATACCTTGATAGAAAACTAACTGCATGGGAATGAAGTGCTGAAACGATTGTGCGATGTGATTTTTCCGGTAGGGCAGGACTTTGACAGCTGCTGTTGGTTTCAATACACATCGAAGGGCCCGGTTTTTCTATAAAATCAAGAGTTTACATAGTGCCTTTTACCAATGTAAAAGACATCCAATTATTTCTATCTCTCCTGCAGGATGCTGTGCTCTTCACAAGTCTTATCCATTGGCTCTGCATCACGTTCATGAAGGGCTACATTTACTTGTTTGGGAAGTCCTGCAACACTTCAAATCCTGTTTGAATTGTCAGGAAGACACTAGGAGCACCCATTGCCTTGTCTGCTTTCTCCTCACTGTGTCTGAGCATGCCTGGCTTATGGCTGTGGAATTTGCCCAAGATTTGGAAAGGAAAGCTGTCATGGAGTGGGGAATTGTGTGTGAAGCACAAAGAAGAGAAAATGGAGTCGATGGCAACATATCTGGGAAGCTGAGCAGTTGGTTTATTTAGGAGAAAGGAATTTTTCTCCCTCACAGCCAGCACTGCACTGCACTGCTCACAGCATTCTGAATTTGCCTCGTGAGAAGTAGGCAAATTCCTCAGACAAGGTACTAGACATGATGTTTCCTAATGCAACCTGGCCTAGCATCATTATGTCTAATAGTGACTCTGGAAGATAAACACCACCACTCCAGAAGTGCCTCCCTTGCTTCTTCTTCCCCCAGCTTTATATGCTGAGCATGACACCATGCAGCCTGGGACATCCCTTTGGTCAGCTGGGGTCAGCTGTCTCAGCTGTGTCCCCTCTCAAATTCTGGTGAACCCTCAGACTAATTGCTGGTGGAGTGGGGTGAGGTGGGAAGCAGAAGACCTTGGCTGTGTGTTAGCACTGCTCAGCAGTAACTAAAACACCCCTCTGTTATCAGCAGTCTTTTCAGCACGAATCCAAAACAGTGACCCGTATCAACTAAACTGCAGAAAATTAATGCTGTCCCAGCCACAACCAGCACAAAGACTCGTGCCACCAAGCCATCTCAGTGAATCCTCCCCACTTTGCACCTCACACGCACAGCTCGGGGCTTCCCAGAGCCCACTAGCTGCCAAGCCTGGTTTTTCACCATCTGCACTAGACAACCTTTTGCTTTTGGCTAGCTCCTGCTGTTCATGGCTCTCTCAGTTCCAGTGGCTAATACAGACACTAGCATTACCAAAAGCAAAGCCACATGTGGAGGTGACAATGTGCATCTGGAACTGGTCCAGACTGAGCAAGTCTTCCTTCACGTGCTTAAATAGGAATGAGGAAATATCTTCAAGGGATTTTTTGTTTGTTTGTTCTTTTGTTTTCTAGCTCCTGCTTATTCCTTTCGTATTAGGCTAGCAAATTCTAAATGTCTCCAAAACATGAGGTGTGCTCTGACCTTTTGCTTTCTCAAGTTTCACATCTGTTTACACTGCAACAAGGCTAAAGAAATGAAGGGCAGTAGTATCGTGATTTTGCTTTGTTTCCTGGCTGGCATTTCCAGTCTGGTCTGGAACAGCTGAACCCAGGAAAGGATTCCTGCTGTTGGCAGAGAGCTCTACATGAATACGTACAGGGCTGGTCTTACATTTCTTTATTTTGCCTGCCCTAAACACCCACCAGTTTCGCTGGGTGCCGACAGTTTTGCCAGTGGCAGCATCAGATGCCCCAGCAGGGATCTCCTGTGTTGAGACTATAGGAGATTTGTGTCTCACTTCCCTGTGCTGTGCGTAACCCCTTGGCTGCAGCGTAAGCGTGTAGGGTGTGCAGTGTCCTGCCACTCTGCTATCACCGCATTTCATGACACCTTTGTACTCTCTTCATTTATGCAGGGCGCCACGGGTGATGCACGGCAGCGAGGAGGGTTGCTGGGGCTTGTGAAGTGCTTGTTCCGGTCACTGAGACTTATTAGCCCTTGAATATGAACAAGTGAATTCAGAGGAAATACACTAAATACTTCTTTTGAATGTCAAGCTATTTTCCTCTTCCTCCTTTCCCTTTTCATTTTCCCTTTCCTTTCTTTACTTTCTTCTCCTCCTCCCCCTCCTCCTTTTCCTTCTCCTCCTCCTCTTTCTTCTCCTCCTTCTCCACCGCCTCCTCCTCCTTCTCTTTTTTTAATTTCCTCTCCTACAAGCACCAAGATTTCTTTTCACCTTCTCTTCCAAATTTGCAGACACCTCCGGCCGCAAACAGGAGCTGAGGTGCCAGAACCCCGTGAGAATGGCCTGTTCTTACTGCATTTCTGGCCTGTTCTGGCCACATAGAGAGATGGATGCGGTCTGAAGCTCGGGGTGGTGTTTAGGGTTTCGGATGCTTCCCCGACCACTGTTCACTTGTCCAGAACACTAACTCTGTTGTTTGTAAAGTGCTTGTCTGCTTACAAGGGAAAACATCACTGCAGAGGGGAACTGCTGTCAGTTTGGAGAGCGGAAGGGTAGGAAACGTCACTCTGTCTGCTTTGTGCACGTCATAAACTGGGCACCTGCGATGCAGTAAGAGTAAAGGACAGAACTCAGTCGCATTTCAGGTCAGCTCGGTGCCATTAATAGACAGGGTACTTGATTTATGAACAAGAACCTGAAAACACAGAGAAATAAATGGGGAACATTTGCTCCACGGCACAAAGGTGGGGCTGTTCCCAGTGAGAAAATACCGGCTCATAGAGATGGACCTCAGGTCTCTTAACTGAGTCAGCAGGCTACTTGGTGGCACAGCTCCAGCAACCCAGGGCTTACTCTGGTGCTGACAGTAAGTAGCTATGACTTCTCCTGTAGCTTTGTCAACCAGTTTAAAACCAGCTTGTTCATGTCTGTGCGGGCTGAGGTTGAAAACCTGACTGAGCTGTAAAGGAAGTGGCAGACCAGAGACTGAGCAAAGCTCCTGGGTGCTCCACACCATCTCCCTTTCTGATGTTATTCAGTGCTGCATCCTTCAGGGCAGGAGGAAAGGAGGCCCTGTGCGCTGCACTGAATGTGGCCCCATGAGCAAGCAGAGCCTTCCTCTTTGTCAAAGCTCTCAGTTGGTCACCTTGAGCTAGATGTAGCATCATGCTGACTGATTTTTGGGATATTTTGGGAGCACAGCCACATTAAAAAGTATGTTTAAAAAAAAGATGGTCCTACATTCCACTGAGTTTGCTCATCGATCTGATTCAAGTCTTCCACATAAACCTTCTTAAAGGCTGTGCAATCAAATCCTGCCTTCTCAGTGCTTTTTTCCCATAGGTTTTGGTATGGCTAATTTGGAGGTCAAAGACCACAGTGACGATGCCCGAGGAGGAAAGTCCAATGTATTGCCTTCATGGTGCAGAAGAAGAGCAGGCAAGGGCAGAAGGGGTGTGGGAGCAACAAACCCTCCTGCGTTTACCTCAAGTGCGAAGAGTTGCTGGAGAACCATTTCCATGGCAGCAGTTCTGTTGAGTTAGAAGCATTTTTGCATAACAGTTTATCGGAGTAGAACAGCCATTTACAAAGAAAGCCCAAATCATTTCTGGATTCAAAGTAAGACGCGTTTCACCTTTGTCGTTTCTTTACCTTTCCCCTTCCTTTGGAAAAATGCCCAATGGAAACCGTGTGTGTTACTTGTACCTAAAATGAGTGCCTAAAATGAGAAAGCCGTTCGGAACTGTTTCTCCTCTTGTTTTAGAAGTCAGTCCAGGCCTGCAAGCAGATGCATTCTTCACTGCATTTGCAGTTTGTTCCATTTTTGCTCAGCCACATGATGCCATCCAAATGTCATTTAACCTGTCATCATCTTTTGTCCAGAGGCCCAAACATTTGTATTGCTGGTAAGACCTCAGCAAGGTGGCACTTGGCTGTTTCTTTTGTCTCCTGAACAGCAGTCAGCCATGTGAAAGGCTGCAGTCTGAGTATTCCCCCTAGTTATAGAACAGCTATTCTGGGAACTAACTATCCAGTTAGAACAATTACTGATTTCCAGCACCAGCAGGTCCTAACTGGTTCGAAGGTAATGTGTAACACCATAGTCTATGTGGAAGTTCCTCCCTGAGGACAACTATGATCACCCTGAAGCACTAAAAATCCTTGAAGACCTGTGCTCTGTGTGTAGGTTTTGCTAAAAACACTGCTTTAAAAAATTCTGTTTCCTTACTTAAGCAAAAATGTAGCAGGCCTTGTTCTTCACTAACAGATTGTGGCAATGTATGCGGCAAAGCCCAGGGACGCTGAATTCTGAACCATCTGACTTAGCAGAGCTGAAGGGAAAGTCAGGCAGAGCATGAGCTGTGTGTAAGTAGGAATTGTGCAAGTAGTTCTGCACTAATCCTGCTACCAGGGACGTTTCAGATCTGTAGTACACGTACAGCAGTTCGATCCAAGGATCCCCAAGTGTTTGATTGTGCTGATCTGTCTAATAATGTCATGTAAACTCCAAAGTACCAGTGCTTGGTAAACATTTGCTCTGATATGGACTCAGTTGTAGTTACTGCCTAACAGCGTGCCACAAACTAGCCTCAGCGTAGTGGCAAGAGGAAGAGAGACGCTTACCCATGTCAAATGACCAGGCAAAGTCTTGTGGCTGATACCCTTGCTGTAGCTTTAGAGGTGTGTACCCTGATCTTTCCAAAGGAACAGGAGACACCGAATGCCAGGTTAGGGACAAAGGCTTGAGTCCTGCTCACTTGTGGAACTGTTCCAGTGAAGCAGGGCTGGGGTGGGGGTGGGTGTCAGTGCACAAGCGCTAACCCACGGCACAGAGACCAGAAGCAACTGAGATCTCCTTGAGGATGTAACAAGCTAAGGAATAGTGGCTGGGAGAGCAAACTGGGGACAAAGATCTTCAGTGGTGCTTGGATTTGGTGGTTTAGAGAAGGTGCAAAGGGGAAGGTGAAGGAGTCTGAGTGTTTGCGAGATGACGCTGCTTTGCTTGAATTCTGTCAGGTGTTGCACAGGTGCCTGTGCAGGCAGCAGTGGGGACTTCAGCACTTCTATCAGGTTTCTGTAGGCTTTGGCTTGCAGAGGGTACTGCCACTGAGTGTGTACGTCGGGCCAGTTGTTCAGGCTGGGAAGCCACATCACTGGTATCAAATACAGCAGGTGGTTTAACAACTATTGACTGTACGGGCACAGAAGGTGATGCAGCAAGTGGCTTCAAGCTGGTCAGAGCAGCTGACTGTGGAAGACTAGGAAGGGCTTGAGGCTCACTAGACAACAGTGCAGCTTCATCTTAAGATGGCAGAAATGGTCTGAAACTGGTAGAAGAGAAGGAAACATCTGTTCCCATTGAAACCTCAGTGGCTCCTTGTTCATAAAGATGAATAGTATTGCGATGCTTTCTGGATAGTGAAAGATGCAAGTGACGTTCTGTAGTTGGATGGAAAGCTGCAGATCGTCCAGCAGCTCTGCCAGTGGGACAGAGAAGAACCCCGTTTTCCCTGTTGAGGAAAAGGAGTTAAACTGTTGCAGCTTGAGTGATCTTACTTTTCTAGGAGTGGTTCGGGTTTGGTTGCTTGTTTTTCCTTTCATACCGAGTGTTTTCAGGTCTGTATTATTTTAGTTAGAACATGTTACTATTTTAATGCCTCATCAGCCCAAAGCACTGACCTAATATGTCTTCTGGAATAAAATGCATCGTTTGATATAGGAAAATTTGTATCAAGTAAGGAAAATAAATTGTGTGCTCACCAACAGAAGAGAGACCTTAATGGTCAGGTTTCAGGTTCTGAATTTGCAGATGAGTGCTGATTCAGGTAATCCAGTTTTTGGAAGCTGCTTAGCACCCCACAATGTCACATTGAGGCCCAAATATGGTGAAAGCAGCTGTTTGCTAAGATCATGCATGTGTCCACCCACTGATTTACAGAACTACCCTAAACGCAAGGTCTAAACATAACTGTAGTTTAGCTAAGATGCTGAAAAGAAAGGAAATCCACTGTGGGTCTCTTTGACTTGGAAAAATGGAGACTGAGGGGTGACCTTGTTGATGTTTATAAATACGGAAACAGCAGGTGTCAGGAGGATGGAGCCAGGCTCTGCTCAGTGGCATCCAGTGACAGGACAAGGGACAATGGGTGTGAGCTGGAACACGGGAGGTTCCACATCAATATGAGAAGGAACTTCTTCACAGTGAGGGTGACAGAGCACTGGAACGGGCTGGCCAGGGGGGTTGTGGAGTCTCCTTCTCTGGAGACATTTAAAACATGCCTGGATGTGTTCCTGTGTGACTTGATCTAGGTGATCCTGCCGTGGCAGGGGGATTGGGCTGGAGGTCCATTCCAATCTGTAATGTTCTGTGATTCTGTGAATCTGTGCTTTCCTTCTCAGTTTCAGTGTGTTCATTTAGAACATTCCCACTGCTGTGGAGAGCGAAACGTGTATCTGACTGGAGAGGCAAGTGATGAAGAAAAAGATTCTGAGTTGTTCTGACCCTGCAAAGAGAAAATCCCAACCACACAAATCAACTCTGCTAATAGAAAAATAAATCAGGTCCTTAACATTCTCCCAGCTATGTGTGAGTCATGTCATTTTAAAAACTCCACGAAGAATGCCACTGCAAATGATCTACTTATTCAAGGAAGAAATTCCCCAGCCCAGGCTTTTCACCAAATCTGTTCTCACCATTGCTGGTAGCTTGCTCTGAAAAGGGATGGCCTTACGCTGGCAGAACCTTTGTGGAAGCCCGTGGGAGTTTGCTTTCACTGTGAGCTGCAGGAAGCAGTTGGTGAAAAACTAAGTCTGATGGTAAGCGCTGTCAGGCAAGTGGCCAAATCCAAGAAGGAATGCAGGCACCTAAACCCTTACCAGGCTCTGTGGCAGGATGTGGCTCACGTTTCTGCAGGTGGCTGGTCCTCTGTCTTCTTTTGTCTTTTAGATTTCAAAAGTTTGCTTGCTTTTACAAAGAATAAAGCAGTGTTGTGTTTTAAAGACTTGTGGGCAAATTGGGCAGCAGTGCAGAAAGGAGAGTCCTGATGAGGATGGTTAAAAACCCGGGCACAGTCTTTGATCACACAACATGCAGGTGGATTGTGCCAAATGCACAGCCCTTTGGCTGTCCTGCATCACTGGATGGAGGAAGCAACAAATGCTGGAGCATGTGCACTCATGCTGCACGGCTCACTGATGGCAGCTGTGCTGGGGATGCAACACGTACATCTGAGAGATCCCAGGGTGTCATCTCCTCATCAGTCAGAGAAAAGAAAGGGAGTGGCTCAGCTTGGTAGATTTGCTTGGGCCCTGTTAAGGAGACTTACACCATAGGTTCACACAAAAAACCCAAGTTTACTAAATGGAGCTGCTGCATAGATGACTCCAAGTGTTTTGTACAAGCTTCCTAGGTGGCCCAGGTTTCCTAGAGAAAACCAAAGCATGGAAGACAAAATGCCAAGGAAAGTTGTATCCTCCAGATACTTCTCATCCTTGCACGAGTCCTGAGTCATCTAAACCAAGTGAACATCCCTCATAACCCTTGAGGCAAAAAAATGCAATCCTAATGAGAAATCTTTGTTTTTAGAGAGATCTAGGATTGCATTGGATCCAAGAGAGAATTGTTGACTGAACTGCAGAATACATGGCTCTGAGTTACGAGTTGACAAACTAATCTTCCATCCACCACACATGCAGAGTTCCCCAAGAGTTGTGTGTCCTTCGTAGGCCATGTGTCTTCAAGATCACAGAATCACAGAAAGTTAGAGGCTGGAAGGGAACTTGAAAGATCATTCAGTCCCACCCCGCTGCCAGAGCAGAATCATCTACGGGAGGTCATATAGGAACGCGTCCAGGTGGGTTTTGAATGTCTCCAGAGGAGGCTCCACAATCTCTCTGGGCAACCTGTTCCAGTGATCTGTCACCCTCAAGTGAACAACTTTTTTTGTATATTTATGTGGAACCTCTGATGCTCCAGCTAGCACCCCTTGCTCCTTGTCCTACTATCGGACGTCACTGAGAAGAGCCTGGCAAAGTCCTCCTGACTCTCGCGCTTTCCGTATTGATAAACATTAATGAGGTTGATGGCACCACTGTCCTCCTAAAACTACTGCTGCCTATTGCTGGGGACACAGATATCACGTGAGCAGAATCTTAGCACAACACCTTCTTTCCTGTGCTGTCTCTTCTCTAGGTTTTTCAGATCAGCCCTCGGGTACAGAAAACACCGCGCAAGAAACAGATCTTGCCCTGGGCAAGCAAAGAGGACTTGTTCCACCCCTCTCCAGGTATCGAGAAGGTCAGTCTGGATGGCAGCGCTCTGTCTTGAATCCCACCATTTGTGATCACTGTGGACTTTGTATTGCTCGGATAGGGTGTCCAGGCTTGGAGCAGCAACCAGCTCCCTCAACTCGCAGGAGCACAGCCCACAGCAAAGCCTCCTGGCTCAGCACAGACCTTCACTTCATTTGAGGCTCCTGTGGAACAACCTGGACGTATAAACAGGTTGAAGAGAAGTTTTGCTGAAATGCGGCAGACAAGTCCAAGCCTTGATCAGCATCCAAGCTGCAGAAGCGGAGCGCCTTCATGCTCATGTGTCAGGACTTCTGTTGGAACAAAACGGTTGGAGAGGAGGACAAGCCTTTCAGGGAGAAGGAGATAAAAAGCAGAAACACGAAGAGCTATCACATGTGCTGGCCTAGTGTGGCCAGCAGGACTAGGGACATAGTTCTCCCCCTGTCCTGGGCACTGGTGAGGCCTCCCCTCAACTACTGGGGGCAGTTCTGGGCCCCTCACTTCAAGAAAGAGATTGAGGGGCTGGAGTGGGTCCAGAGGAGCAATGAGGCTGGGGAAGGGAATGGAGGGAAAGTCTGATGAGGAGAGGCTGACAGAGCTGGGGGTGTTTAGCCTGGAGAAGAGGAGACTCAGGGGGGACCTTCTCCCTCTCTACAACTCCCTGAAGAGAGGCTGCAGTCAGGTGGGGGTTGGGCTCTTCTCCCAGGCAACTGGCGACAGGACAAAAGGGCAGGGCCTGCAGCTGCACCAGGGGAGGGTTAGGTTGGGTGTTAGGAAGCCCTTCCTCATGGAAAGGGTGATCAGACATTGGAATGGACCGCCCAGGAAGATGGTGGAGTCCCCATCCCTGGAGGTGTTCAAGGACAGACTGGATGTGGCACTTGTGCCCTGATCTAGGTTGTGGTGCTTTTAGGTCCTGGGCAGGACTTGATGATCTTAGAGGTGTTTTCCAGCCTCAATAATCCTGTGATGCTGCAATTCTTTGATGGGTACCGAGCTACTGGAAGACATAAACCCCAATTCTCCTGCACAGACACCACAGAGATTTGACGAAAATTTTGATCATTTTCAGTGCAGCACTCATGTCTGGGGTGACCGATTATCCATCATTTTTATGTCTAAGGGAAAAGTATTGTAATAATTGCAGGCCTTGATCAATAGTAGATGACTCATTTAATGACAACATCATAGCAAAGCATCCAAACCTTTAATTCAAGTACATTTGAATCCCCAGTCCTGATTAATTATCTAGTTACGGTCCCTTGGATGGGGCGTGATAGACCATGCCTATCAAGTGACTTCAACTCCAGATGTTATTTGTCAGCTATCAGCGAAGGGGATGGAGAGTAGGACGAGGTCCTGACCTCTGCGGAGGGGTGATGTGCTTAACCCAGACGGAGAGCAGGCCCGCAGAGTGGAAAGTTGTTCAGTAAAACATGACAGCTTGCATTACGACAGAGAAACTCAGTCACTCCATTTTTATCATCATTCTGCACTAAAACCCCAAACTGCAGCCCTGCCCTGCTCTAGAGAGCAGAACATCCTGTCATGCAGTTTGTAGGGAAAATACAAGTGTTCTCTGACCTCCAAAACTATGGCAGTCCTTTGGTTTCTTTTGCTTTTTTCTGTGCTGATTTTCCTCATCTTTGGTCTTCTGTGTTTGCTGAAGCCATTCAAGGCCATTGCAGGCCAAACAACACCCTATTACAGCCTTTGTATGAGAAGGTGGGCTACTCATCCTAAGCAGCTATAGCTACCCTCACTCTCACTAAAGGTTGTACAATCATTTCATTACAAGACTATTCTTTTTCTCTCTCTTTTTCTTTTTATCTTCTGGAGTTGCTTGCAACTTTGCCAAACTCTGTAATTCAGGCTGACATTTTCCATGCCTGGGTGTCTACCTCAGGCCTCTTTTGCTTAATTTAAAACAAAACAACTTCAAGATCACCCATCTCTGAGAACAAGATGATGCAAAATATGTACTTCTGCCCACATTAGAAATCTTGCTGTCAGCTGAAAAGCTTGGGTGTACTCACTCCTTCGTCTTGTTTGGAGGTCAGCACAAAGCTGCCCTGCTTTTCAGAAGTGCCTTCGTCATTGCTGTGGTGCTTCTCGAAGTGTGGGACGCGAGCACTCAGCCTGGGCCTGGTTGGAGTTTGGAAATGGGATTCTGTTAAAGTGTGCCAGCCTTCCACGTGGAAAGCAGCAGAGCTGAGAGGTCACAGCAGTGGCAGCACCTGCCTGGACTCAAGCAGAGAGTCCAGGCACCAGACAGAAGGGAGTTGTCCACAGGCAGAAAATTTTCCTCTCCAGATCCAGCACTTCAGTCTGGGTCAATGGTTCATGTTCCGTGCATGATTTTTAAGTTCCCTGACAAACTAGGTGCTTGAGGGTTCTTCTATGGGGTAGGGATTTCCCCCCAGTGAGTAGTTCCTCTGCTGTCTTGAGTGAGGAAAGGCTGATGATCCAGCTACATATAACAAACCCTGTGAGAACTAAAGCGAAATGTTGACATCTCTGGTGTTTAGTTTTCTTCTAATACTTTGGAAGCCTTTTGTAATTTACACAGCACCTTTAACATTGCAGCCATTCAGAAGCCAGGACTGTCCTTGCAACTGTACCAGCCTCCCCCCTGCCCCACTTTATGGCATAAGAATGATGGTTAGAGACAAACAGTTGAGAAATTATGTAGTCAAGGTGGTCGATGGAGAGATCCACCTCCAGCCTCTGCTCATTAAACTTTCTCCTCTGCTATTTATCACTTTTTCCTAAGAAACTTTGAAGTATTGTCACTTTCTTTTAGTCACCCTTCTTCCTCTTACCCCCTCTCCTTCTGATTTATCAGAGGATCACAGAACATCAGAGATTACAAGGGACCTCAAAAGATCACCTAGTCCAGTCCCCCTGACACAGCAGGATCACCTAGACCAAGTCATGCAGGAACACAGCCAGGCAGGTTATAAATGTCTCCAGAGAAGGAGACTCCACAAGCCCCCTGGGCAGCCTGTTCCAGTGCTCCGTCACTCTCACTGTGAAGAAGTTCCCTCTCACATTCCTATGGAACCTCCTATGTTCCAAATTTACATCCATTGCCCCTTGTCCTATCACTAGATGACAGTGAGAAGAGCCTGGCTCCATCCTCCTGACACTCACCCCTCACATATTTATAAACATTAATGAGGTCACCCCTCAGTCTCCTCCAAGGTAAAGGGACCAAGCTCCCTCAGCCTTTCCTCATAACAGAGGTGTTCTACTTCCTTCATCATCCTCTTTTCACTGCACTGGACTCTCTCCAGCATCTATGAGTCGTTCTTGAACTGAGGGGCCCAGAACTGGACACAATACTCCAGATGTGGTCTCACCAGGGCAGAGTAGAGGGGGAGGAGAACCTCTCTTGACCTGCTAACCAGCCCCCTTCTGATCCACCCCAAGATGCCATTAATGGAAGCACTGTGAATAAAGAGCACATATGTGGCTAAAAGCAAGGATTGCATCCAGCTACCAGACTGGTCACCAAGGCACAGTAAGGCTGTAAGGCAAGATCTCCCCATACCCTGTTGATATTGCTTCACTCTTAGTACTAGTGAGCTCTAAGTGGCTTAGTTATCTTAACTGCTCTAGAGGCTTAGAGTGACCTAATTGGTTTGTGCCAGTCATGGTTCATGGGGTTGAGGGATCCTGATTAAAGCAAGGTATGGTCAGGAAGCATCCAGACGTGACGATCAAATCTAATAAATGTTCAACATTATGAAAAGGTCATCATTTTCAGGCTTTTGCCCCAATTTTTTCTTTTGGGCAGTGGACTGTCACACATAAACAGAGAGGCTTTGCAGCAGCAAGGTTCAGGGCAGATAGGAATTTCCTAACAGTAAGGATGTTCCCAAATATTAGCTCTGGAACTAAAAGTTGATCTGAACATCTGAAATGATAGTTCAGTGCTTTTTGGCAGCACTGATTTGGCATTTTACTGACTTTTGATTTTTCACTGTGCCTTAGGATTTTTCCCCTAGGAGTAAATCCTTAAAATAATGCCCTGGCTCTTCAGTAGTGCTTCTCATCTGCTCGTTCAGGAAGCTGTTTGCATTGCCTGTTCAAGTGTGAAGAAAGGCGGTTGGTAGAAGTTCTAAAGGTTTGCAATGGCTACTTTTTTCACACTGGTGTAGTAAGAAGCTAGAATAAACCAATGGCTCTCCTTTCCTCTTGGGAAAGGAGCTCATTCTCCCCATAAAACAAGGCTGAGTCAAGGCTGGAATCTGGAAGACCCAGCAAACTGGCAGCATGCTACTAGAATTGTGTAAGAGGTGACCATTCCTCACATCAGGAAGGGGGTCAGTGCACATGGAAGATGAAAGGCAGCAAAGATGTGGGTTGGACCTAGGACAGAGCCCATGAGCTGGTGACACTGAGCACTGTTGATGGGTGTTGATAGCTCTGCTGATTGTCATCTGTATAGCCCGGCTTTTGCCAGAAGCAATTGATTACAACTATATTCTGCTTTAGCACTGCTTTGTTGAAAGGCTTTCTGGAGTTCAAACTACAAAAGACGGCTGCAGCCCTGTATTTCCTGTCCAGTGCTGAAGGGTCCATGGCTGGGTGATTTGCTTCATCTTCCTGTCGACACCGAGAGTTTATGTGCTCATTGGCAGTGAGCTGCTCCTAGGAGGGATTGTTCTGCCGTTGGTTCAGTTGGAAATGTAAGAATGGACTTTGCCAAGTGAATATTTATGTTTGAAAGATACTTAACATGCCTGGCACACTGCTACGAGTACGTCGGTAGTAACAGTGACACTGTCTCTCTAGTAAAGATCTGCACAAACACAGAAGAGAAAGAAAGCAAGAGGAGTTCATAGAATCATAGGATGTTAGGGGTTGGAAGGGACCCAAGAGATCATCGAGTCCAACCCCCCTGCCGGAGCAGGACAAAACTATCTAACACAGATCACAGAGGAACGCATCCAGGCAGCCTTGAAAGTTCCCAGAGAAGGGTTAAAACACTGCAGCTGCCACAACAGAAGCACGGAGGGGTAGGGGTTGGAAGGGACCTCTGAAGGGATCATCTAGCCCAAGCCCCCTGCTTGAACAGGATTCTTTAGAGAAGAGCACACAGGAATACATCCGGGCAGGTTTTGCTGGGGCAATTTCAGGAAAATCCTCCACCAGGGACAACTCTGAGTTAAAAAATCCCTTTTGCTAGTGTCACAGAATCTAACTGGTGAAACAAAAGGGTCTGTTTGCACTTGCCTGAAAACATGGTGTTTGTGTGCTTCTGATACTTAGATAATATCACATAAACACCTAGGAGGATAAAAACCAAAGCCAAAAAACAAAGACAATGGCACATGTGTTCCTGTGGCCTGTAATTCAGTTTTTAGGACACATTGGGCACTGACACGGACGTTATAGGCACACATGGGCCTCTGGGCTCTGCCTCACTTGTGTCATTTAATGTGAGGTACCCCAGCTACCAGCATGGGTTGGGGACTGACCTGTTGGAGGGCAGTGCAGGAGAAAGGGACCTGGGGGTCCTGGTGGTCAGCAGGATGGCCATGAGCCAGCAGGAAGGCCACAGCATCCTGGAGTGGATCAGAAGGGGGTGGTTGGTAGATCAAGAGACGTTCTCTTTCCCCTCTACTCTGCCCTGATGAGACTGCATCTGTAGTATTGTGTGCAGATCTGGACTCCTCAGATTCAGAAGGATGCAGAACTGCTGGAGACAGTCCAGCATGAAGATGATGAAGGGAATAGAACACCTCCCTGATGAGGAAAGGCTGAGGGAGCTGGGTCTCTTTAGCTTGGAGAAAAGGAGACTGAGGGATGACCTCATTAATGTCTATAAATATGTGAGGAGGGGGTGTCAGGAGGATGGAGCCAGGCTCTTCTCAGTGTCATCTAACGATAAGACAAGGGGCAATGGGTGTAAACTGGAGCACAGGAGGTTCCCAGGTGGCCAAGAAGGCCAATGGCATCCTGGCCTGCATCAGAAACGGCGTGACCAGTAGGAGCAGGAAGGTGATTGAGCCCCTGCACTCGGCACTTGTGAGATCACACCTCGAATCCTGTGTCCAGTTTTGGTCACCACAGTACAGGAAGGACATTGAGGTGCAGGAACGAGTCCAGAGAAGGGCAACCAAGTTGGTGAAGGGGCTGGAGGACATGCCCTACGAGGAGACGCTGAGGGAGCTGGGGTTGTTTAGTCTGGAGAAGAGAAGACTGAGAAGGGACCTTATTGCCCTCTACAACTACCTTAAAGGAGGTTGTAGCAAGGCTGGTGTCGGTCTTTTCTCTCAAGTTAGTGATGATAGGACAAGGGGAAATGGTCTCAAGTTGCATCAGAGGAGGTTTAGACTGGATGTTAGAAGGAAATTCTTTACTGAGACGGTGATTAGACACTGGAATGGATTGCCCAGGGAGGTGGTGGTGTCACCATCCCTGGAGGTGTTTAAGGAACGAGTGGGTGCAGAGCTTGGGGATATGGTCTAGTGGTTAGACACTAGGAGAAAGGTTGGACTTGATGACCCTGGGGGTCCTTTCCAGCCATGATGATTCTGTGATTCTATGATTCCACATCAATAGCAGAAGGAACTTCTTCCCAGTGAGGGTGACAGAGCACTGGAACAGGCTGCCCAGGGGGGTTGTGGAAATGTTTTAAACTCTCCTGGATGTGTTCCTGTGCGACTTGGTCTAGGTCCCTTCCAGTCCCTAACGTTCTGTGATTCTGTGTGATTCTGTGATACAGAATATTCCCATCTTCCCTGTCACCTGTTACTTCAAGGCCTTCAGCACCATCATCACTTCATCACTTTACAGTGTAAATACCCTATCATCTGCCCTGTGAGGAAAGAGACTGCTGTTGTACCCATGTGAAACTGCATGACAAGAGTGTGACATCCAAGGATGCACTGAAAATCTGAGCAGGTCAGGAAGAGAACCCGCATCTCCCAAGTTCCAGCCTTTCTTTAAGGCCACTGGACTTTTAGTAGAGGACGTCTGCCCTAGTCTAATGACATTTTCAACACATACATTTAAAATCTCAAGAATAAAACACACAAAGAAATCTGATCCTTTGTGTTACTCAGAATTTAGAAAGAAAAGGCATTAACTGTTTTACTCTCACATGTTAATTGCTGCCTTTACGAAGCCGTAGTTTAGTGCCAGAAGCTCTGTGTTTCATGTCTAAGTTTCCTTCACATACAGGTGCAATCAGCATCCAGCAATTTTGTAAGAAATCACAGTAAATCTTATAAAAAGGACAGAGAGGAGACAATTTGCTCATCTGTGGCCTGGCTGAAGCTTTTTTTAAAGAGCTCATGGGTGAGAGGGGCCAGAAACTCAAGCTACTCCCCCTGTTCCTCCTTGTCCCAGCAAGCTCCCTCATTGTGGGAAGTCGTGCAGGAACCAAACAAAGGCACGTTAAAAAAAAACCTATCTGGAACTGCAGAACAAAAAAGGAAAGCACACTGGGAATCTGGATAAAAATATCTGTGCAATTAATGTGGAAGAAGAAAATGAGAAAATGTAAGGCTCAGAAAAATCCTTCTTCTCTGTTGTTTGAGGCAATAGGGATTTAGTGAAGAATTAGCTTCCATCAGAAGGTGAAGGAGTAAGAGTGCTGTCAAAGAGAAAAAACATGTCAGAGCCAGCACCTTCACTTGGCCTGTGATGTCAGCCTGCCTGTGTAATGCTGTGAAGTCAGCGGTAGGGTCAGCCCAGTGCCTGGGAGACAGCAGATGTGGCTCGCTTTCACAGAAAAGCCTCGAGACAGTGGGAAAACCAAAGGACGCTTGCGCAAAGGCTGTGGTCTCCTGATCTGCCCCTTGCCGCCGAGGGGAAGGACGGGGCTGAAGGGGCAGTCTGAGACACTGCTGCAAGAACATAGTAAGGGAAGCCAAACTAGGTCCAGAGGCCAGAGGAGCCCAGAAGGAGATATGAGGAACGAATCCTTCTGAACATGAATGTACAGGAATCATTCTTGGGCCAAAAGTGTGGGTCCTGAAATGATTCTCCAAGGCTAAGAAAGTGATCAGAGTACAAAAGGGATTTGCTAATAGAACCCCTGGCTACAACAAGGCAAAAATGCAGACTTCTTAGCTCAACCTCAGTTCAGGATTAAGGAGACTCAAAAGATGACTGAAGATACTTCTTTAAGGATTATTGCAGTTCAAAGTGTGAATGGAGCTTTAAATGACTTGCTAAATATAAATGCAGAAGCCTCATAGGTCAGGAGGGTGATTTTTGTGTGTGCCTGCATCTGGGACTAGACGATATCTCGTTAAATCCCTGCCCCTCATTTGCAAAGACAGGATTATATCCCTAACCTCTTGAAGCTGAGGTAAATGGGAGTATCTTCCAGACTGGGCTGAGCTGTATTCTGCCCTCAGAGCTATTGGCCTTGCAGTCGTCTAAGTCTGATGTGAGAATTTTAATAGAGAGACCGGCTGTGATTTCCATAAATTAAATCTCCTTGCAAGGAGGATATTTATTAAATCTCACAGCATTTCTTGGATTCTTTTCTCCCTGAAGACACCTGGTAGGGCTTCTCTTTGAGCCTCATGGCTGGATTTTGAAGGCAATTTTATCCTCCGTTATTTGCAGATACATGTCAGCAGGTTAATGGGAAGGTACGGAGAAGAAAGGACACGCTATCTTGACTCTTTGTCCTTTCAGAGGTCCTTAGAGGCTACTAAACCAAGTGCACACCTCTCACAAATCTGGAGACAAAGTAATACAGCCTGAACGGAAAAGCATTGCCTTTACAGAGATCTAGGAAGGGTTCCGATCCAAGCGTGAGTTGACGACTGAACCACAGAATATACAGCTTTGATTTAGGAGCTGAGAAGCCAGTTGTCCATCAGTATCCACCACACATGCACAAAATGCCCCAAGAGTTTCATGGTGACTTCACGATGAGATGTGAAAGATCTATGTGACAAATCATGGCAAAAGAAGCTAAAGCTAATGTTTACCACCCCTGAGAGGAGCATTAAACTCTGCAGAAGAGAAATCAGGAATACAATCCAGTCAGCCGTGTGCCACCAGTGTTTTTGCCAGCTCCTGTTGGCACAGCTGGGACGTACAGTCCCCACCATTACCATTGTCTGAAAAAACAATGACATCAGAGGAAGGAGCATTGCTGAGAGAAGTTTTGTGCCAACTAAATAGCTAAGGGAAGCTATAATGAACTAAGGAGGTGGGTTATGAGTGTTTCCACTGTCTGGAAGATTACAGATTGCATTGGTTGACCACTTTTACTGAACACAGAAGTCATCTGAAAAAAACCCTAATTGTTTATATCCTACACTGGTCAGCCAGAAAGAGTTACAGCTCATGATTCCTCAGACTATGTGGAGCTGGGCAGGTTTAGTTTGGAAAAGAAAAGGCTGAGGGGGGACTTCACTGCCCTCTACAACTACCTGAAAAGAGGTTGTACAGGGGTGGGTTTGGTCTCTTCTGCTTCGTAACTAATGACTAAACCAGGGGAAATGTCCTGAAGTTGAGGCGGGGGAGGTTTGCATGGGGTATTAGGAAGAAACTCTTTACCAAAAGAGTGGTGAGGCACTGGAACGGTCTTCCCAGGGAGGTGGGTGAGTCACCATTCCTGGAGGTTTTTGAGAAAGGTGTAGCCACGGTGCTTCATGCCCTGCTGTAGAGGCAGGCGTGTAGGGGGTTAGTTTGTGTTTGTGGGTCTATCAGGTGTTTAGGTTTTTTGCTGTTGTGATCATGGTTGGACTCTGTGATCTAGGAGATCCTTTCCATGATCATTCTGTGATTTCTTGTGTAAAACAGGATAAATATCCCTAGCTCACCATGTCTCAGAGTTGTTCTGAGGATATGTCTGTGAAGTGGTGACTGAAAACAACCTCTTCACGGCACAGTGTAAGGCTTCCTGGCTGCATTCAACATGTCTGTAGGACACTTGCCTTGCTCAGAGCTGGCCTGCTAAGTTGCCAAGCACTTCACAGTGCCGTGGAGACCCACAGTATGACACTGTTGCTGGGAGTACTGGGAAGAAATATGTACGAGACAAATACCAGTTGTGCCTTCAACGCGGGATTCAGCTTGTGGACAGGATACGAGGAACAGAGATTCATGGAGAATGAGGACACTAAGGATGAGCATGACTGTATATTCAGTCCATGGCTGTATGAGGTAGTAAGTCCAACCCTAGGACAAGAGCAAACTCATCCCAGGACCAGAGCAAACTGCCTGCATGATGCACAGTGCTGAAACGGTACCGACTTACTCTGCTGTGTCAAACGCTTTTTAAAGAAGTGAAGGGACACTCTGTCCTGGCAGACTGTATGTCATGCACAGTCTGCCTGTGCTTCACCGACTCCATGGTGAGTCAAGTATGGTCTGTCCTACCACGGCTGGTCCAGTCCCCTAATATGAACGTAACACGTCCTAAATGCCGTCTCCTGAGCTTCGGCTGAGCTAATTAAAATGTGGTTGTATGTCTGCATCTGATCCAGATGACATTTGTAGCACAATGTGCAGGCCACACATCAATGAGCATGGAGCCACCGTTCAGGTTCGTCTGTTGCTGCTGCAGAGTGTGGGTTCCTCAGACCAAACAGCTTGTGGTCCTGTGACTGGAGATTACACCACAGTGTCTTACCTCCAATAGGGAACAGAGGTTCCATAGGTAGCCCTAAGCCCAGTGTTTCCTATCTGTGCGTGCCTGATACGGTGCCCTTGGTAATGCTCTTTTTGTGTGTCTTCTGATCATAAGTCTACGTTTGGGAGCGTTTTCCACGCAGTACTGGGGTATTTTGTCTGTAACCCTCTAACAGTGTGCTTTTGTGTCTTCCTCTGCAGAGCGTTCGCTACTACTGTGTTTTCAATCCTTAGCAATCAGTTCTGCTGTGAAACAAAGCAGCCTAAGACATGACTGCTTAAGCATCTACGATAATGAGACTAAATGTTTTGGCACTGAGGCGCTATTGTAAACAGAGCTTCCTTTGTCGCGGATTCCTCCTGGAAGTTATTGAGATCTCCTATCAGTATTTCTTGTTGAGTTTTAAAACAGACTGTCTCCTTTATTACCTGTATCCCTAGCGATTCTCTTTGTCATTCAACAAATTAATAACACAGGTGTGTTGGAAGCCAGTCTTGCATCTGAACTTGAGGGTGACTTTCACCACAACACAGTTCAGTTACGCACTGTGTCAGCGGCCAGGTGCTGGGACCAACCTGGAACAAATACTCAGCTGTTTTGTTACAGGGCTGTTGGAAGTGAGGCTGCGTCCATGCCTCTGCCAGGAAGAGATGAGGAGCCTTTGCCACTGAGACACTGCTCCCTACTTCTCTAACCACAGGCTGCTGGTGACTGTCGTTCCATTAGAAGCTACAGCAGCTGGCCTGATTTTCAAATGGGAGCTTGCCCTTGGTAAGGCAAAAAACCCTTCTCTCTGCGAATTGAGTGCACTCTTCAATAAATGCAGCAGCTCTCCAGAGTGGTGTCAGGTTAGGGGGTGGTGATGGTGCAGGGAAGGAGGGAGGAAAAGGTAGATGCAGCAGTCACTGAAGACCTTGCTGTCTTCGTGTTCTTCATATTGATGAACTATGGCCTCCATTTCAAGCATTAAAGAGCAACAACGTGCTGTGAGTAACCACTAAAGGATGTGTGCAAAGTGCTTGGAGATCCTTGCAGATATCTCGCAGAAAAATGTCCTTGAACAGCAGACATCTCTCTGTTCTTACCCTGCACAATTTTCTAGCCAGACAGCAATAGAGTTGTTACAGGTCATGGCAAGCCTTAGAGCATGAACTCCTGCTTGGGAGGAAGATGCCTGGCTCATGTAAGAGTGTTTTGAGAAAAGGAAGGAGGATGGGTTGTTAGGTTGCAGATATTTTTCTGTTGCTTAATTGCAAGAAGGTGGAGAGCAGACTCACAGCTACAGGTCAGGCTTTTGACCCTGTTCAGTACGCAGTGGGCTGAGCAACTTTTGTCTGGCAGACTGCAAGTGTTGAGAGCAGAAAGGCTATAATTTACAGTTACTAGCTTAAATGTTAGAATTCTCCCATTCCATCATAGTTGTTAGTTGTCACTCTTCTCCCCCAGCTCAGCTGTCCCATCTGTGGTGCTGGCACAAGCATTTGT
The DNA here is from genome assembly GCA_013400115.1 of Rhinopomastus cyanomelas. NCBI lineage: Eukaryota > Metazoa > Chordata > Aves > Bucerotiformes > Rhinopomastidae > Rhinopomastus > Rhinopomastus cyanomelas. The sequence continues at coordinate 184,842 of VXBP01002421.1, forward strand.
GTCATCGTACTGTGAACCAGATAGCCATTTTGAGGGGAAAATTGTTCTTCCTCCTGAGCTAAGTCAGCAGCCAAGCAGCTGAGTCACATGCCTAAGCACTGGGGTCAGCTCATGCAAGAGTGAGGTGTGGGATTGTGGATGAATCATAGAATCATAGAATCATTAGGGATTGAAAGGGACCTCGAAAGATCATCTAGTCCAATCCCCTGCCACAGCAGGATCAGCTAGACCAAGTCACACAGGAACACAGCCAGGTGGGTCTTGAACATCTCCAGTGAAGGAGACTCCACAACCTCCCTGGGCAGCCCGTTCCAGTGCACCGTCACCCTCACTGGGAATAAGTTCCTTCTGATATTTATATGGAACCTTTTATGTTCCAGCTTGCACCCATTGCCCCTCTTCCTATCACTAGGTGACATTGAGAAGAGCCTGGCTCCATCCTCCTGACACCCACCCTTCAAATATTTATAGACTAAAGGTGAGCAACACCAAGGCTTTTTACATCAAGTTAAGTAGCAGCAGTGTCTCAGCTGAACCAGATTCAAAAAGAGAGATGAACCCTTGCCTATCTTCTGGAAGTCTTGGCTTCCATGTTTTTAAAAGACCAATTAACAGAAAAAATGCACCACAAATTGACAGCTAATTACAGTCAAGAGAGAAAAGGAGGAAGGGAAAGCATAAACTGAGCAGCAGGATCTTAGAAAAGCATTTTCTGTTGCTGAAATGTGTCTATAAAGGAATGCACAAGAGATGGGCCTCCTTCAGTGGATCCCCTGATTTGGCTGCAATTTCTCTGCTCTCATAAGACTCATAAGACTGATAGACAGAAGAGACACACCATCATTCCCATGCATCAAGTGTCCAAAGACAGTTCTGTTGTGATGGGATAGGTCATCATCTACAAGGAATTATTCAGCCCCTCTGCAGTGAAATTCACATTGGTTTTAGGGGCATTTGAAGTGGGAGCTCAGTGAGGATGGAGTTGCTTTTATGACTAGAAGAAATGGGGTAAGAATAAGGAGAAAAGAGGGAAGAGAAGTGGGAATCAGTTGTGGAGGAATACTGGTCTGAAAGGATTGGAGAGGATGAGGTAAGGGCAAAGTCTCCTTTGAGAAAAATGCCTACATTAAAACTGGAAGAATGTGGCTGACATTGTGAGGACAGGTTTGAGCTTGTGTCTGCTCATGCCACCCTCCCATGCAACAACCTGTCTACCTGGCCCTTTGCAAAGTGTAGTTTTTCTTTTTTCCATACAAGTCTGTATTGCTCTGCAGTAGAAGACAGAAGACTCCCAACAGCTTTTGAAAGGCAGACAAACCTGTACAGTTACTGGTGGGTTTGCAGAACCCTTATTTTTGGGGTAGCTTTTGGAAGTGTGGGGACAAAAGTCAGCAAGTTTGCTGATGACACAAAGCTGGGAGGAGTGGCTGATACCCCAGCAGGCTGTGCTGCCATTCCGTGGGACCTGGACAGGCTGGAGAGTTGGGCAAAGAGACATTGAATGAACAAGGACAGTGTAGAGTCTGGCATCTGAGCAAGAACAACCCCAGGTACCAGTATAGGCTGGGGACTGACCTGTTGGAGAGCAGTGTAGGAGAAAGGGACCTGGGGGTCCTGGTGGACAGCAGGATGACCATGAGCCAGCAATGTGCGCTCTTGGCCAAGAAGGCCAATGGCATCCTGGAGTGGATCAGAAAAGGGGTGGTTAGTAGATGAAGAGAGATTCTCCTTCCCCTCTACTCTGCCCTGGTGAGACCACATCTGGAGTATTGTGTCCAGTTCTGGGCTCCATAGTTGCAGAACCACACAGAACTGCTGGAGACAGTCCAGCACACAAAGATTATGAAGGAGTGGAACATCTCCCTGATGAGGAAAGGCTGAGGGAGTTGGGTTTCTTTAGGTTTGAAAAAAGGAGACTGAGGGGTGATCCTTTAATGTTTATAAATATGCAAAGGGTGGTTGTGAGGAGGATGGAGTCAGGCTCTGCTCAGTGTCATCCAATGATAGGACAAGGGCCAATGGTTGTGAGCTGGAACATAGGAGATTCCACATAAATATGAGAAGGAACTTCTTCACAGGGAGGGTGACAGAGCACTGGAACAGGCTGCCCAGGGGAGTTGTGGAGTCTCCTTCTCTAGAGATGTTTAAAACCTACCTGGATGTGTTCCTGTGTGATATGATCTAGGTGATCCTGCTGTGGCAGGGGCATTACACTGGATGATCTTTAGAGGTCTTTAGAACTATCTCTAATGTTCTGTGAGAAGGAGGGACAGCCCTTGCAACGCCAAAAATGTATCTTTTGTTTTTAATTGACTAGTGTGCTGCAGCTGTACACGGCTAGTCTGCTACCCCAAATACGACTGTGTTTCAGGATCAGGAACAGTCCTCGTAACACCCTGGGGGATCCCGTGGGATGGGATGCACTGGGCCAGTGGGAGAATTGTGCAGCGCTTGTCCTTTCATTGCAGCTCTGTCCCTGCTCATGGAGTCAGCTTGCTCTTCTGACTGGTCTCCCCACAGCCCGGTTCTGTAGGATTTCTGCAGCAACTCTGTAGGAATTTTGCATGGCTTTCAAGGGATTTGAGCGTTGCGAGCTGGTTCTCCCTTGTGTTTCTCCTTTATTGCTTGCGTGCTTTTGCTTTGCGCCTCCTTTCCTCCACCGCGTTGCTCGTTGATTTGCACTCCCTGTGTGCCTTGTGTCAAGGCTGTGAGCTGCGACTCAGTGCAGAGAACTGGTTGTGCTGCCACACTGGGGGGAAAGAGCTCTGATTCAGAGACAAGGGAGTCATGTTTTAAAGGAGACACCATGTATTCCGCAGCTTCATGTTTGTACAGTGCAGCGTACAAATACTGTCAGCTTTGACACGAGTGTGACTCCTACTGTTTATGACAAAGCATAGAACCATAGAGTCATTTCATTTGATAAAAACTTTTAAGATCATCAGGTCCAACCATATACCCTACTCTACCAAGTCCACTGTCAGACCCACCACTAAACCATGTTCCCTGACACCACATTGATGCAGCTTTTGAACATGACCAGGGATGGCAACCCAACCACCTCCCTGGGCAGCCTAGTCCAAGGCCTGGCAATCTTTTCAGTGCAAAATTATTCCTAATATCCAAACTAAACTTCTCCTGGAACAGCTTGAGACCCTTCCCTCCCATTCTGTCACCAGCCACCAGCGCCTGCCTCTCTACAGCCTCCTTTCTGGCAGTTATAAAGAGTGACAAGGTCTTCTTGTAGCCTCCTCTCTTCTCCAATGAACAGCCCCAGCTCTCTCAGCTGCTCCTCACAGGACCTGTGCTCCAGACCCTTCAGCAGTCCAGTTGTCCTTCTCTGAACCACTCCAGTGCCTCTTGTACTGAGGTGCCCAAAGTGAAGAAGAGAGAAATTATTACAAAAGAGCAACTTGGAGCCTGTTGAGGAAAAGAGAGAGAGCAAACAGGGCAGCAGTCCAGAGCCACAGGCCACAGAGGGAGCCCACGGAGCACAGCTATGGTCTGGGGCAAAAAACCTAACAAGCGGGTGGGAGCAGAGAGCACGGTGAGGTGTCGCATTTCCGCTCCTGAGCTGCTGCAGTTCACGGGCAAGTGCCTTTGCTTGGGTTTGATGATCATAACACTCCTTTCCAGCCTAAATTATCCTGTTTCTGTGATTACCCTGAGATCATCTCAGTTTAAACTTGCACTCAGGTGTTCAGGAGCAGCAGAAAAGTAAGTGCATAGCCCTACTTCTGAGTGGTGGGATGGACAGGGAGGTGGTGTGACAGCCTCACAAAACCTGTCCCTGAATCTCAGTCAGTGCCTGGGGTTCCCATGTGAGGTTCAAGACGGTGGGGTCACTGGAGGAGCAAGCTGCCATGNAGAATGAATCTTATGAGGAAAGACTGAGAGAGCTGGGGCTGTTTAGTTTGAAGAAGAGGAGGCTGAGAGGAGAACTCATCACTCTCTACAACTACCTGAGAGGATGAGGTGGAGAGGTTGGTGCTGGTCTCTTCTCACAAGCAATTGGTGACAAAGCAAGAGGGAAGGGGTTCAGGTTACAACAGGGTAGGTTTAAACTAGATATTTGGCAGAAGTTTTTCACAGAAAGAGTGGTCAAGCACTGGAATGGACTTCCCAGGGAGTTGCCACCCCTGGATGTGCATAAGGATCATTTGGATGAGGTGTTGAGGGATCTGGTTTAGGGGTGAACTTGTAAGGTAGGGTAGGTGGTTGGACTGTATGATCCCAGGGGTCTTTTCCAACCAGAGTGATTCTGTGATATCATCTTGAGCCCAGTCTGCAAGGAATAGCTGCAAGGTCCCTCGTTGCTCACTGTTGTGACTTAAGCAGCTCTGACATTGGCCTGCTAGAGCTCCATAGCAAAACAGGAGATTATGGTGAAAAGGGCAGTGAAGACAGCTGGTGCCAGCAGGCAAGAACGGAAGGACAGGTCCTGAAACCAGGCATAAGAAGCTTTAAAAGCAAGGATCAAGACAGGTGTTGTCTTCTGTAGGTGCTGCTGTGCAGTCTTGTGCTTGGGTGGCACTCAGCAAACAACACATGCTGCAAGACAGGAAGCGAGGATGGTTTGAGCTGAAAGGAGAACTTGCAGGGTTTCTTAATCCAATGAGAGTTTAATGAAAATGCAGCTCCCCCTGCACATGTACCCAGCAGGAACTGCCTGGCACTGCGACTCGGTCCTTGGCAAGACTGGGGACCTAGAGCTGCTCTTGTGTACATTCACTTGCTGACATTGGCACCTGAACACTTTGGTTTGGCTTGCAAGCATTGGTGCTGGGATGTGTAACACACTCAGAGAGGCCGCGTGCAAGTGCCAGTACTCCTTGTGCCTCAGTGAGCTTTTCATTGTTGTTTGTCAAATGGTAGCTAGTTCTTTGCATCTTGTGAGATTCACAGCCTTCCTTTCAGAGATCACTGTGACTTCTAGCAAGCAGTTAAGTGCGTGGCAAGTCAATCCCTCTATAATTAGCTCCAATCTGCGTCCCCATTATCTGCAACATCCTTTACCTGCCATTGAGCAGCCAGCAGTAAAAGGTGAGAAAATCCTTGTGACCTTGGCAACACATAAGAAACTGAAGCAATTTCCTCCAGACAGAGGAGAGCACAAGTCCTATGAGGAGTGGCTTCAGGAACTGGGGCTGTTTAGTCTGGAGAGAAGAAGGCTGAGGAGAGACCTTATTGCTGTCTACAACTGCTTGAAAGGAAGTCGAAGCAAGGACAGTCTCTTCTCCCTGGTGCCAAGTGATAGGACTAGAGGAAATAGCTGCAAGTTGCTCCAAGGAAGGTTTAGGCTGGATGTTAGGAAGAATTTCTTCACCATAGGAGTTATCAAACACTGGAACAGACTGCCTGTGGCAATGGTGGAGTCACTGTCCCTGGTATTTTAGAAGATGTGTGGACCTGGGGCTTAGGGACATGGTTTAGTGGTGACCTGGCAGTGCTGGGTTGAAGGTTGGACTTGATCATTTAAATGTCTCCTTCAACCAAAGATGTTCTGTGTCTCTGTGATACTGGCAGGCTACCAAGAACACACAGAAGGAGTTGTCTGTTGGAGAAAACACTGCTGAGGAAACCCTCAAGTGTGGTGCTTAGTACAGCTCCGTTCTTATTACTCTTGAGAACCTATGACAGAAACATATGACTGTGGCTTTTTTACTAGCTGATGGTATTTTAGTGTGCACAGATTTTATCCGTTTCAGAAGATTATAGGGCGTGCATTGCCACAGAGAAAAGGGTCTTCTGTGTTTTAGTTATCAGGTACCTCCTGGAATGTAAGAAAAATAAGAATGTAAGAAAAATGCTGCCTAAAGACAGGCAAGATTAAGACAAGTGTTCCACATCAGTGCTCCTCCCCACATGTTGAAGGCCAGGTTGGACATGGTGAGCAACCTGGTCTAGTGGGAGGTGCCGCTGCCCATGGCAGGGGGGTTGAATCTAGGTAATAACTAAGTTCCCTTCCAGTCCAAGCCATTCTATAGTTCTATGATTCCATTATGATAGCAACAGGGAGTAGTCTGGAGAGCCCATTCAGGACACCTATAGAGAGCACGGGTATCTACAGTCAGCTCATTTTAACTCTGTGACTCAAACAACCACGTGCCGATAGCAGCATTACCCTAAAAATTAGCTGTTCCTGTGCAGAGCTCTCTGGCCTCCTAAGTTCCCCCTGGCATCCAGCTCTCCAGCCATCCGCTGGAAGCCATGCACCTCACTGTGCTTTGCAGTTTCTGTCTCTGCGGCAGCACGGACTAGTAGTGCCAGAGCACAGGGCTGTGATGGGAAGAGGCAGAGCTTTTATCGTTTCAGCACGGTAGGGAAGTTCATGTGCAAACGGTGCTGCGTGGGCGTCCAGCACGACACGAACAAGCAGCATACTTACAAAAGATGTTTTAAAAAGATGAGGTTGTGGGGCTGACCCCACAAAGACTTTGGGAGTAGTAACCTGTTACTGGGAGGAGGAGAGTTGGAAAAAAAAAGACATTTCATGCTGCAACATCTTTTGTTTTGCTTCTGCTTTACGTGCAGAATCATCTTGTGCTACCTAAAGTCTTCCTTCCATGCGTGTTAATTTAGGTTCAGCTGGAGCATTCAGAGTGGCTCAGGGTGGCCTTCTGTTATCACTGTTGACCTTTGCTTCATATAAAGTTTAAAAATGGCAACTTCTCTTTTTCCATTCTGCTAGACACAGTGTCGTTGCCATCAGCATGTGCTCTTGCAGAGAAAGTGGAACTGTACCTTGTATTTGCCAGGGAAAACATTTCGCTGAATAGCAGAGAAGGATAGATTTAGGTTGGATGTTAGGAAGAAGTTCTTTAGCACGAGGGTGGTTGAACACTGAAATAGGTTGCCCAGGGTGTTGTTTGAGGCGCTGTTCCTGGAGATCTTCAAGGTGAGGCTGGAGAAGGTGCTGGGCAACCTTATCTAGTTGAGAATGTCCCTGCTCACTGCAGGGGGGTTAGACTAGATGACATTTGGAGATCACTTCCAACCTGGGCCATTCTGTGATTCTGTGTTTCCACATTTGGGACTTTGCTGTGAGTAGCTGATGCACATCCTGTAAAAAACTTGATTGTGTTATAGGGAGCTGGAAGGGTCAGAGGAGCCTGTAGTAGTTCCCCGTGCAACAAGAGGTTCTTTGCACTGTGGAGATTTCCTGTGGCTGAATTTACTGAGTCCTCCTAGAGAAGTTGATGTGTTACACTCTAGACAAGTGCAGTGGATGGAGAAGTGGCTGAGAGGCCACACCCAGAGCATGGGGGTATATAAGTCCTTTTCAGATTGGCAGCTTGTCATGAGTGGGGTCTTCAGAAATCAGTATTGAGCCCAAGGCTGTTTAATATCTTCATAAGTGATCTAGATGAGGGGATTAAGTGTACCCTGATGAAGCTTGTCAGCAATACCAAACTGAGTGGAGAACTGGACACTTTGGAAAGGAGAGACATCATGCAAGTAGATCTGGATAGCTAATCAGAACTTGATGAGGTTCTGCAAGGACAAGTGTAAGGTCCTGCACCCAGGAAACCATAATCCAGGAATGCAGCATAGGCTGGGATCTACCTGGCTTGACTACAACTCTGTGGAAAGGGACCTGGGAGTCCTGGTGGACAACAAGCTCAGTATGAGTGAGTTGTCCACCACAGCAGTGTGTTGCTGTGGCACAGGAAGGGAACTGGATACTGAGTGGTATCAACAAGGGCATCACCATCAGAAGTTAAGACATTATCCCGCTCTACTCAATGCTTCTCAGGCCATATCTGGAACAGTATCTTAGTTTGGGTCCCCACTATACAAAAGAGATGTGGACAGGTCCAAAGACGGCCCACAGAGATGATCAGAGGACTGGAAAGGTCGTTATGTGGAAAGACAGAGATGATAAGGTTTGTTCAGCCTTGAGGCAAGAAGGTTTAGGGCTTATGACCATGTTCCAATATTTAAAGGGTGGCTACAAAGAAAATGGAGACTCCTTTTTTACAAGGAGACAAATGGGAAAGACAAGGGGTAACGGATACAAGTTACTCCTGGACAGAATCTGATGGGATATATGAGGGGAAATGTTCATAATGAGAGCAATTAGCCATTGGAATAATCTCCCCCATGTACTGGTGGATGACTCCCCAACACTGAACACTGAAGGTTTTGCTGGAGCGGGTGCTGGACCATCTTGTCTAGAGTGTGTTTTTGCCAAGGTTGGACCGGATGATTTCTGAGGTCACGTCCAACCCCGCATTCTGTGTTTCTGTGACTGACTCTGGCACTGGCTGAAATGACCCACAGGGAAGCCTGTCATTCGCAGAGGGTGTCTCACCCAGGCGTGGAACAAGGAATAGCTGCTGCGCACTCCGCGCACCCCCAGCTGTTTCGCAAATGCAGCTCTTCATAGGCAGGTGCTAGCTAGGCACCGCAACTGCTACAACTTGGCAGAGCTCCTCTGCACTTCCCCAAAGTTTTATGCCTGAGGGAACATATCCTGTCTCATTACATCAGACAAGTGGTTTTCAACCTTCTTCCAATTTGTCAGCCACTAAAAATTCCAGCAGTCATGTGGGCTCCTGTGGGAAGAGCAGGTTCACTTTTCTTGGTCTTTATTCACGGACTCCTTCAAATTCATTTGCAGACCCCTAGGATCTCACATACTACAGGTTGAGCAGCACGGTATTAGATCAGTAAGTAGGTCCACTGCTGAAAGGAGCCATTTCTGGCTGCACGTCGCGCGGAAGCAGGGTGCGCAGTTAGTTCTGTTTGATTTGTTTGTTGTTAGGGAATGTAGATAAAGCTTTTACCTGGCAGTCAGGAGTTTGGGTAGCAAATGGGACCTGTAGTTGTGCAACAGCCCCTGCAAAGCATCACGCATGACTGATGCTCACGGAGAAATGAGACGGTTACCTGGCTCAGTACTTTGGAGACGCAGAAGCAATGATGAACAGAAAACTGGCTTCTTTAAAGGGCAAGTACTGGTGTGGTAGTTAAATGGGAGAAGATCTGAAAAAGACCTTTCATGAGATACTGTTATGACAGAGAGATGTTTTTCTGGGATATTAACAGAAGTGAGTTTCCTAGAGGGGTGACAACAGTAATAGTGCTGAAGATTCTGAGTTTCTATGTCCCAGTGCCACCAGAACAAATTTCATATATTCATAGAACCATTAGGGATTGGAAGGGACCTCGAAAGATCATCCAGTCCAATCCCCCTGCCACAGCAGGATCACCCAGACCAAGTCATAGAGTCAGTCTGGGTTAGAAGGGACCACAGGATCATCCAGTTCCAACTCCCCTACCATGGGCAGGGACACACCATGGGCTGGCCAGAGCCTCATCCAGCCCGGCCTTAAACACCTCCAAGGACAGGACTTCTACCACCTTTGTGAGCAACCCTTTCCAGGCTCTCACCACTCTCATGGTGAAGAACTTCCTCCTTTTCACTTTCCTCACCTCTAGTACTGTGTTCAGTTCTGGGCCCCTCATTACAGGAAAGACATTGAGATACTGGAACGTGTCCAGAGGAGAGCTACCAAACTCACAAGGGGTTTAGAGAACAAGTCATATGAGGAGAGGCTGAGGGAGCTGGGCAGGTTTAGTTTGGAGAAGAGGAGTCTGAGGGGGGACCTCACTGCCCTCCTCAACCACCTGAAAGGAGGTTGTAGAGAGGTGGGTGTTGGCCTCTTCTCCTTAGTAAGTAATGAAAGAACCAAGGGAAATGGTCTGAAGCTGAGGCAGGGGAGGTTTGCACTGGATATTAAGAAGAAACTCTTTACCAAACGAGTGGTGAGGCACTGGAATGGCCTTCCCAGGGAGGTGGCTGAGTCACCATCCTTGGAGGTATTTGAGAAAGGTGTAGCCATGGTGCTTCATGCCCTGATGTAGTGGCAGGCATGTAGGGGGGTAGTTTGTGTTCGTGGATCAGTCAGGTATTCAGGTATTTAGGGTTTTTATTTTAGTGGGTCTGGTTGGACTCGGTGATCTAGGAAGTCCTTTCCAGCCATGATTATGCTCTGATCCTGTGATTCTGTGTGTAGAAGACCTGTTTCTCTCGTCTTACAGAAGGCAGTAGGAGCATAGTACCTCATCGAGAAGTTCAGTACCTCCCCAGTTAAAACTCCGTAAGCTGGCAGTGGTTCCGCCTCCTCTTAAAAAATGCAATCGACCTTTTAACTTTGCCAACAGGCTTTGGAAGAGCATCACATTCTGCTAATAAAATGCATAAGCTAAATTATCCACAGAATCATTCAGGTTGGAAAAGACCCTTGGGATCATCTAGTCCAACCATCAACCCTACCCTACAAGTTCCAGCCCCCTTCCAAACTGCCGTCTGAAAGCAACCTGCTGGTAGGCCATCTTTTACCACATCTTACACGTCCTCAGTAAACTCCTGGGCTGATGGAGCTAACTATTAGAGGTCATGAAAGTTTTTGCAACAGTTTTGCAGAGAAGTGACTATCCAAAAGTAGGAGAAAGTCTCATAGAATCAGTCATAGAATCAATCATTAGGGACTGGAAGGAACCTCCAAAGATCATCTAGTCCAATCCTCCTGCCACAGCAGGATCACCTAGACCAAGTCACACAGGAACACATCCAGGTGGGTCTTAAATGTCTCCAGTGAAGGAGACTCCAAGTGAGCCTCCATCTTCCTACTAAGCATTTCTTCAGCCTCATGACTAGAAATACAGGAACCACCTGGATATAGCTTTTGAAAGCTGGGATAGGTAAATGGGGCCGTTCTCTTGCTGTTTGGATGTGCCGCAAAATGCTGAAGAGGTTCCTGCGAAGCTTCAGCTAGTTCTCCCTGCCCCACAGTGCCAAATGCTTCAAGGGGCTCTTGCTGCTGTCCTGAATAGCCAGTTCTTGCAGCTGGGTGTTTGGAAAGCAGAGAGTTTGTTTTCAGTGATCAGTTTTATCTGTGGCCTAACCAAATGTTTCTCCCAGAAGGGGTAACAGTCTAGGAGGCTCTTAAATGTTTTTCATGTTTGGAAATGAAAGCATCTGAACCTCTTCAGAAAGGGACTTTCTGAAACAGAAGACACAAGGAGGAGAAGACTAGGTTTTCCTTTCTTTCTGGGGAACCAGTCCTAATTTGGTGGATAAGGAGAACAGTATGTGTGAGGTCCTGAAGTAATGGATGTGCCCTCTTTTGCAGGCACATTTTTCGAGCATAATGTCCTGGACCAGAATGAATTCTTTCCACTGCAGACAGAGAACATCCTGTGGTTTACAGCTGAATCTTCATGCTTGGAGGCAATCAGGGATGTTCCCAGACAATCATCTGTGACCCATTGCACTGGTACACAGCTTTCACTCTCCATCAGACCTCACATCCCCTCCGTGTATTTGCTGAGCACTGCAGATGCCACGTTGAGTCCCGTGACTTGCAAGTGGCGAGCACTTCTCCAATAGTCTTGTAACTCTCCCCACGTCTGACACTGCCTTTATTGCGTCTGTCCCCCCACTCCTTTATCACACACACTCATGCAGCAGCCTCACCCCGCCTCTGCTGTCATTTCAGTGTAGGACCCTGCGTTTTCATTTTGGAGACCAAATACAGTGACACCTGGCACTTACCTTGCAAAACTATGGAGGGTACCGTCCCGATCTGAAGCTGCTGGCCCACATGCCATGTGTACAGATGAGATCACCCTGGCTGTGTTTTGTCTTCACAGTGCAGATAACGTCCAGAAGGTGGGCTGGAGGTCAGTTCAATGTTTCAGTCCTAGCTGTTTTGTTTACCAGCCCAAAGTGAGGGGGGAAAAGTCATGAAGCTCAAGCTGCGTGCTGTGCCTTAGCAAAAGGACACCATGCGAGCCAAGGCCCTGCCTCTGAAGAGAAGCCCGTATTGTCGTGGTGATGATACTGGGAGATGGCAGCCAGAGGCAAGCCTGATTTACTGACCTGCAAGTATGCATGGGGAGAGACCGCTGTCGCCCCACAGGCAGCACAATATGTTTGCTGGGAGGCAAGCAAGATTCATCCGTGGAGAACTGAGAGGAGGTACAGTTCCTCCCAAATTGTAATCAAAACTGTGTCAGAGCCAAGTCTTCCCTCTGTCAGTGCTTAACCATCCCCTCTCCAGATGTCCCTGTGTGGCTGTGCCTGCAAAGCTGTCATGATAAGGGTGTCGGGATCTACCTCTGACGTGACTTCAGTGCAGTTTCTCCCTTCCTCACCCCCGCACCCCCTCTCATTAGCTTGAAAACTCCTATTTATAAACCTTCTCAAGCTTGCTTGTTCAGGGAGGAGGGGCCGAAACACTCAGCACACAGACTGAGGAGACTCAGCAGAGAGGCAGGCAGAGCTACTTCTCACTCAAAGGGTAATAACCAGATGGAACAAGTCAGCAGGAAGAGTGCCTGAAATGTCACAGAAATGAGATCAAGGAACAGCTAGAGCTTTATGTCTGCAGGCAGAAGCAGGAGAATCACAAGATTTCAGGAAAGAGTAAGGTGGAGGGGCTGAATGGGAGCAAAATGTTGCAGTGAAGAAGCACGTTGGACTAAATGGCCTAATCACCTCCCAGAGCATCGCATCTCCATTATGCATTTCTGATGCTCTCTACCAACCCCTCCAACAGTGATGAGCAGGAGGCCCATGAAGCCAGCTTGCTGTGAAAAAGTGTGTCAGGCTACCAGCCGCGGAGTGACTTGTCAGATCATCCACCTGCCTGAATGTCACCAAAATGTTTGTAAGCACAACGCTTGTGCAGCTCAGGCTTGCCTGCCATTTCTGTAGCACCTGGCCATTTTGTGCTGGGAAGCCTGAGAACAAGCTGTTGGCAACTTGAGCCCCTGTGAGGGAAGAAGTGGCCACCAAAATAGCTGCCCTACATTGCACAGCACTCTATACAACAGCCTGACTTCCCTTAGCCTTCCTTCTGTGTTTTATGGGGCATAACGTAGCACAACTGCTTTATGTTAACGATCCAGATGTGATCCAGCTATCGCTGGTTTTCCAGAGAACCACAGCACAACTGTAAAGGACCGGACAAGTTCATCTGCTGGGAAGAAAGGAAAAAATCCAGTTCCTACGTTTTATGTACAAAACAAACAAAACAGCAGTAAGCCATAAGGGTTTACATTCATGGGGAGACACAGAAACACATTGTTCAACAAATCAAAGGAGAACAAAGAGGTTCAATGAGAAACCAAGAAAAAAAGTCATGTCTGCTGCGGGTCTGCATCCGCCCGCTGAACATGACGTCAGCTCTTCCCCTTCCGGCTTACCAACGGACCTCACGGGTCTCTTCGTGAAGGCGCCTCCTTGAGCCACTTCTCTTCCCTGGGCTTCCGAGCCAGCCGGGAGCAAAAGACCTGCTGTCCTGAGTATTCCCTTCTCCAGCGTGAACTCCTCCCATGTGTCTCACGAATACCAGATCAGTGTGCCCTGCCACCTACGCTCCTAGGTGCTTTGTCCTCTGAGGCCTTATGGCATCACTTCAAAATGCCTCAGGTTTACCAGGCTGAAGTCCCAGCGTGGTGTGTGACCATCTACAGACCTCCTGAGGGACAGTCCTTCCCCCAAGCGCTCACAAGGTGTCAAAGAGCAGTGAGCAGACCAGGCTGGGGGGTTGGAACCGAGAGTTGTGGTAGCGAAAGGAACGTGATGTGCACAGCTGTGGCCTGTTCGCGCTGACGGTGTGCTGGGCACCCTGGACTACTGGGAAGGGCTCACGACGATACACGAAAAGACTTGGAAGTGAATCTGCCTGTATGCAAGTGCTGTCTTTGCTGGAGAAAACCTGCTCCGGCCCGTGCTGTCATCTGGCATATCCAGTGGATTTAAGAAACCCTCTGTTACAAGCAGAGGGAAAACATCAGCCCATCTAAAGCGCCTCTGTGTCACACACAGGTTTTAGAAGTGACTGGTGGAAACTGTCACAGGTCTAGAAATCCTGGTCAAAGCGGAACGATTGAAGGAACTGGGTTTCCTGGGTTGTGTGGAAGGAAAATCGAGAGGGAACAAGGAAAACTGCATTCAAATGGAGCTCTAAAAAGAACAGAGGTTAATTGTTCTCTGCTTCCATGGCAGGAGGGATGTGCAACACACAGTGGCCAGCTTTGTTTACATAAATCTTTGTTGATTTTGGTTAAGTATCAGACGTAGATTTATCCTGAAAATAGTAAGAGAGAAGGAGTGAAGCAGCCTTGAAGGCTATGAAGACCCTGCTTATGGGGTTCTTTAAGAGCAAAGCTTTGCTAGTCAGCAATAGTCTAGGCATATTTGTTTAGTTAGTTAGTTGTGAGAAAGGGACTTCTGAGGTCCTTCCACCCCAATATTTCTGCCTTTTCTACTAGGTCTACAGTTCTGACAGCAAGGCTGCAAGCTGTCATCTCACTGTGTAAATAAATACAAATGCAAATCTTCACTGGGTTCCAAATCAACCCTGGAAAGGGAAATAAGAGGTTTGGGGAACACAAATGCCACAAGAACCTGTGAAGATTTATAGGCATAATTTCACAGAATCACAGAACATTAGGGATTGGAAGGGACCTCGAAAGACATCCTGTCCAATCCTCCTGCCAGAGCAAGGTCACCTAGATCAAGTCGCACAGGAGCGTGTCCAGGTGGGTTTAAAACATCTCCAGAGAAAGAGACTCCACAACCCCTCTGGGCAGCCTGTTCCAGCGCTCAGTCACCCTCACTGGGAAGACATTTCTTCTAATATTTGTGTGGAACCTCCTATGTTCCAGCTGACACCCGCTGCCCCTTGTCCTATCGCTGGACACCACTGAGTAGAGCCCAGTCTCCTCTTAACACCCACCCTTTCAATTTGACTCTCTAGTATCAAGAGCAAAGTGGGGCCAGAGTTAAGCAGGATGAAGAGAGTGTAAAACCCTACTCTTTGTCCTCCGTATTGTGAAGGGACAAACTGGAGGAAATGGGCTTGTCCTGTTTTCAAACAGATGGTCCCAGGGCTGGCAGTAAGATCCAGCCTGCATCTCAGTGACTGCACTTACAGACGCACAAGCAGCAAAACTAGCAGAATGATAATGCTGGAAATCCTCTGGTGTTGCTGAAGTCATTTACTCTGAATTTCAGAGGTGAAATAGGAGAGAAATTTGTGAAATTAGGATGCTGTGTATTCCTTGTCCAAAACCTTTTTGTTAGAAGAACCCAAGCAACAGATGTTCTCCAAGAAAATGAAGTTTTGAGTACCCAGAAGTGCTGTCTGAAGTCTACAGTGGGGAAAGGATCAGGCTCTGTCATGTTCCCATTGTCAATGGCTTGGAAGAGGGACTGTTTAGCCAGGCTGGTGTGAACTGCTAAGTTGGTCCAGTTCACAGCAAATGATAGTTGGTCTCACAGCTGCTCCACATAAACATCCTTGCTGAGGGACTCATTCTGAAAACCTTTTCAAGCTGAGAGACTTGAACTGAAGCTGCTAACCTGCAAAGGATTGCAATTTCTATTCCAGACTTGCTGCATCCCACGCTACCGGGTGATTAGGCAAATGATATTTTTCTAAGAGTCCCCTGAGATGCAGCAGGTTGATGTGACTTCTTAGCTGTGAAGTCATCATGATGAAAGTACTCCATGAGTACCTTCATCAGATGTTCTAGGCATAGATACAACCATCATAAGAATAAGTTATGTTGCTATTTGGCTTTCCATGGCATTCATAGAATCATACAATCTTACAATCATAGAATCACTAGGGATTGGAAGGGACCTCGAAACATCACCTAGTCCAATCCCCCTGACACAGCAGGATCACCTAGACCAAGTCACACAGGAACACATCCAGGCAGGCCTTGAACATCTCCAGTGAGGGAGAATCCACAACCTCCCTGGGCAACATGTTCCAGTGCTCCATCAGTCTCACTGTGAAGAAGTTCCTTCTCAGATTGATGTGGAACCTCCTATGTTCCACCTCACACCCATTGCCCCTTGTCCTACCACTACATGACACCGAGAAGAGCCTGGCTCCATCCTCCTGATACCCACCCCTCATATATTTATAAACATTGAGGTCATCCCTCAGTCTCCTTCAAGCTAAAGGAACCCAGTTCCCTCAGCCTCTCCTCATCAGGGAGGTGCTCCACCTCCTTCGTCATCTCATTGCCCTACACTGGACCCTCTCCAGCAGCTCCACATCCCTC
>VXBP01002421.1:201032-262735 GCA_013400115.1 Rhinopomastus cyanomelas
CTTCTACCCTGTAGCCAGTTTACAATCCACCTCACTACCTGATCATCTAGACCCCACTGCCTCAGTTTGGCTCTGAGGATGCTGTGAAAGACCGTGCCAAACGCCTGTCATTGTTGCTCCCTGCTACCTGGTCTCTCTCTTGTTTTTTCCCTTCCCCTTCCTCCCTAGCCAGCTCAGGCCTGAAAGCAGCATGTTGTGGCCCAGCAGTGCATGAAAGTAGCTGTACTGCATCCACGCTTAAGCTGGGTACATCAACGTGCTGCAGGCATCTGCAAAGCAACCTCAGCCCAGCTCAGCCCTGCCTGGAGTATCTCCATGCAAAGCTCCACTGCAGAGTGTAGAAGACCCACAACCTGATGGGAAATCCACAGAGCAAACTGTTTCATAGTTCAGATCCATCTGAGGGTCTAGATGTTAGTCACCACTTCTGTGCCTGTCAGAGCTTTATTCAGCATGGCCCAGGGTGAATAGTGCGAGGGTTTTTGAATCGTGTGGCGTCTGCTTGCCTTGGGTTTCTTGGATGAGCGTTGGTTTAACATCATGTAACGTGCTGCAGCACCAGAAATGCATCTAGGACTATTTTTCATCCTTTTCTTGCTTCCAAGCAGTAGGACTCACACCACCAAAAATATTCATGAAAATGCAGAATGACATCGAGTCCAGAGCTCCTGTCTCAAAGACGTGGCCACTGCCCTTCCCCTCTCACGCAAACTGCGCAGCCTGGATCTGAGGCTGGTTAGCCAGCCTCGCTAGTGGCCAGGTCTTTGCAGTTAATCAAGACAGAGGACCTCACCTGGTGCAGAGTTATAGGGCAGCACAGAAATGGTCACTCAGTAGTGAGCAGAGAAGACAAAAAACCCCACAAAGCAACTAACACAGGGTTGTCAGAAACTGCAAAACAAGATGGAAACACACACACGTGCAGCTCCCCGCTGTTTGCTTGTCTTGCTGTCGCCTCTGTGTGTGAAACAGCCATCGTCACATCGCACAGCTTACAGTGTTGGTGTCACTGTGGAAGTTGATGCTTGGCTGTTGGATTACTGGTTTTGATTAGATGTAGTGACGAGAATCTAAGCAGTTACCAGAGCTCTAGAACTATAAACATGTGCTTGTTTCTAGCGAGACTTTCTTTGTATTTGTTAAATATCTGTCTGATTCAAAACACTTAACACAACTTGGGAGAAGGACTGTGTGTGGAGAAGTGTAGGGGGAGGTTTGGTTTTAAAAGCCAAATCCAGATGATTTAAGGGCAGCAAATTTGTACAGTAGGGTAAGGTGTTTTATTTCTTAGGAGGCTGACAACTGGAAGATAACTTCCAGAAGAAACATATGATTTCGAAAACAGTGGTAAGGAGGTATGATGCATCTTTTGGAGAACCAAAAAGCTAGCCTAACTCCTACTGAATTTGCTGGGAACCGTGAAAAAGGGGCTCAAAATCCATGGCCTGGGCTCCCAAACACCTGGTCATCAGTGAACAATCAGGAATCGATGTCCACTTCTTCTCTACCTACAGGAGATGAGGAGAGGTTCCAAGAAGGCAACTGCACTCCAAGTGAGCTCACTCCAATACATCTGATTCATTTGCTTATGTGAGGATGAACTGGAGTATCACAGAATCACAGATCATTGGGGATTGGGAGGGACCCCAAAAGATCATCTAGTCAAATCCCCCTGCCAGAGCAGGGTCCCCTAGGTCTGTCAGACTCTGATTAGCAACAAGTGAACATAATGAGCAGGTAGAAGAAGAGCATGGGGTGCAAAGAGATAGGCATTCTGTGGTAAGAGTAGAACCAGCAGGCCCTGAGGCACCACTGTTTTATCTGCAGAACTACGTTTAAGTGGTGGAAACAGGACAGGCTGCTATTTCTCAGACACACAACACAGAACTCACTTGTCAGTCTTTTGTCTAAGTCCCGAGAGCAAAGTCCCACACATCACTGGGGTGAAGAACACCCCTGGCAGTAGGGGATAAAAAGGGGCATTTGAACAGTGTCAGGGGGTCATCACCCCCCAAAGCCTGCAGCCACGCCAAGAGACTGACAGCAGGACTGCCGGAGACATTGAAAATGAGGAGGCTGAGGAAGCCAATCACTGATCACTACTACCCCTCACCCATGGAGTTTGCTAAGCTCAGAAACTAAGAAGATAACTGGAGACACCAAGAATTTGCAAAGCCACGGAGTGAGGGGGAGGCCAGAGCGTGGCAGACACCGCTGCTGCAGTCCAGAATGGTTGTAGGTACTGCTCAGTGCCACATCAACTGGTCTCGTCAGTACTGCTTGCTGTCCTGATTTACATCCACCTTGTCCCTTCAGATCTGGTCTCTCCAGGTTAACAGTTCTCCTGTCTCCCGCGCTCTCCTGGTACAGCCCTTGGAACAGCCTCTTGTCATGAGGTTGGTGTTCCTCAGCACGTGTTCCTGAGCACACGCAGCAGGTATGTGCTCGGGAGCTGTCGAGTCAGAGTTCAAAATGTGTTCTTGGGCACGGTGTTCATCCTGCAGAAATCATCCAGGGCTGTTTCCGAGGCACCTACGCCACATCTACCAATTCAGTGTCCTTTGACGTTTTCTCTCACTCTGCACCAGAAGAAAAATACAGGGGCAGACACACGAGGGTCAATGTTTTGGAAAGGTCAGTAATTCTAGATGAAATGCAAACCTAAGGCTTAAAAAAAACCCCTCTCCATTGAGCAATAGAGCACTTGACTTTGTTACGCAAGAGAGAAACTTTCCAGCTGGCTGGCAGTGGTTCTGAAGGGTGTCTGTAGGGTTATTGATTAATTCAACCTATTGTTACTCCCTTCTTTCATTAATCCAAATGTTTTCACTTGTGTTTCTGTACCATCTCGTTTTAAAGACTCGGATTCTCTCAGAGCCAGCTGCTTTGAATATCAGGTTGCTTATTTGAAGCGTGACCCTTCCTGTCTCAGAAACGCACAGGCGTGAGACCTCAGAAAAGGGACAGAGCTGCTTAACGCTGACGGTGCTTCTGGGCGCATGTTCAGACCCGGAACTCTGTGTCCATTAAGCAAAAGAGAGGAGGGTGCAAAAGGATGGACTGGAGAGGTGGCTCCACTGCTCTTTGTAGGACTGCGCCAGGTTCCTCTGCCAGAATGCAAACCTCTCAGGGAATTCCCTGCTGAAGTGAGGGGCGGACGCCTCCAGTGGGTTTACACTTGCTCTTTGGGATTATAAATCTCTGTTAGAGTTGTGAGGAGGAGGGTGGGGTAGCAGTATCAGCAAGCCAGTAGTACAGTTCTCATAGAATCATAGACTGGTCTAGGTTGGAGGGGAACCTTAGAGATCATCTGGTTCCCCCTTGCCATGAAACCTCTCACCAGAGTTTCTGGGAGTCCCATCCAGCGTGGCCTTGCTTTTTTTGCGTCTCCATGTGTCCACCTCAGCCCTAATGCAAATTTCCACATAGACTTAAACCCACACAGTCTTCTTCTCATGGTTCCAAAACCCCTGACCAGCACTGCTGCTCCAGCAGAAGGAGGCTGCATCTAAAACGCCCGGAGAAGAGCCCAGCTTTGCTAACCCACCCAGTCCCTGGCTTCTCTGTTTGCTGTACTGAGGGTACTTTGTTCCTTGCTCGCTGGCCTGGTGCCACTGACTCATGTCACACAGGAAGCTGAACTGCTGCCAACTGGAAACTGCTTCTGGTTGCTATCTCCAGTCATCAGTGCTTGATTGGAGCCTGTTAACCAAGCTCCTGACCTGCCAGCTTTGCAGGTCTCAGGCGTTTGCTTTCCCTTTCGAACCCTTGAGATAGCAGAGTTTGTTCTGCAGGATGAGTACATTTAGGAAACTCCAAATCTGAGCTAAGCACTGCTGGGTACCAGGAATTTTTATCTGCAAGATTTCGGTCCCAGCTGGAAGCGTTTCCCAGAAACTAGAACAGACCGAGTTCAAGCCCAAGAGCAGGGCAGCAGCAGTGCTGAGGAGATTCTTTATCGCAGCAGCCACGAGGTACTCCTGCTTCCTTCCTGCTGTACACCAGCGCTAGTTCCAGTAGAGTACAGGGGTCACTTCAAGGGTAAAACTGCAGCTATCAGTCACGTCAAGCAAGCACCATCCCCACCTTTCTGAAGAAGGGAAAGGCAGGAGACACTTCCAATTTGTGACCATTTGCCTGCTTTGTAGTTGTGTTTGGTAGGACATAAAAGAGACTGGAGGTTTCAGAGGGCTGGATTAGGAAATCCTTTGCGAGTTCCTTTAGGGGATGGGTTTTGCCTTAACAATTCAACTAATTACAATTAGTCTCCTGATCCTGAAAACAGAAGGAAATTGTATCATGCATATTTCAGACGGGATTTACTTAAGTATTCTGGGCTTTAGCTCTTTGGCAGGTGCTCCAAAGTCCTTTTGGCTGGCAGTACCAATGCCTTTGTACCACAGAAGTGGGCTTCCTCTTCTGAAGAGCTTAACAACAATAATGTCTGTTGGCAAGCTAATTCTCGTCAAAATCAGACGTAAACACAACACTCACGGGTTGGTCCTCCAGTCCAGTCAGAGACACTTTCTGTGGTCCCTGTTCTCCCAGCAGTACCAGAAGATATCCAAAGGTTACCTTGCTGGTAACAGCAGCTTGCCCTGGCTGGAGCAGCACCACTAATCAGCACTGCCACAAACTGCCATGCAACGCAGTGCCAGGAAGCCATACCCCCCCCCACCACCACTTCCCCATATGCGTTGAAAAATGGGGCTTTTTAACCATTTCCTAGCCACAGCAATGTGTCCGTGTCCCTCCAAGGGAGCTGAGACCTCAGAGAGAGGCTGACACTGAAGGTGCGGAGTAGCAACTGGTGATGTGTTTAGCTTGTGTGTTTGCTTAGCAGTAGGAATGTGTTTAGCACGGGGGAAAGCTGCATTCAGGTTGGTGTAAACAAAATACTTTTCATGTAAAAGCAGTAATTATACCTGGAAGCTGCTTGTAACTAAACATCTGTTCCCTTTTTCTGATTGAATTAAACAGTTACAAGCCTCCAAGGCTCACCATTACTCTCCCTTTCTTGCCTGCTTCAATCTCTTCTTCTGTTGTCTGTTTTATCAATCAGTGATTGTGGCCAAGGATTTTGCAGTGTCTCTTTGTCTCTCTTTGTGCAGATTAGAAGTGTTTGTGGTGTCTGGCTCTCTAAAGCCTTGCACACACAGGGCAACTTCCTGGAGAAGCTCCTGGGCTGCCTCAGAAGTGCCCTTGTGCCAGAAGCCACCTGTGCTGCTCTGCTGTTGCCCCAACCTCTGTCAAGGGACTGAACCTGGAAATAAGATGATCCCGCTCTGAATAAGCCTGTCAGTACAAGCACATGATGCTTTGATACCCATCAAGCAGTTTCTAACAAAGGAAAGGTTTCCCTGAATTTAGTGATGCTTCGCTTGCTTTTACAGATGTTAGAGCACCAAGAAGTGCTATGATCAAAGCAGATCTGTGCAAAAATCCATTTACCCCTATACTGTATAAGACAAAGAACTTGAGCGTCACCATCTCCCACCTGAAGAGTCAACACAAGCAGCGGCGCTGGTGATACTGGCGGCAGGGCACTGACAGCAGCAGCTCGTCCAGCCTTCGTCCCTTCAGGTAATTTTCTGACACTTTCTCATCACCTCATCCTCAGTCACCCTCAATGTTTTCATCACTGCACTCTTCAAATACTTCTTTGTTGGCATTTCAGGTCATCTTAGTGAAGCTGGAAGACAAGCTACTTTTGAAAGAGCAGCAGTGATAGTCAGCTCAGCAGCACAACTTCCACGTACTCAACTCCCGAGGCCCCAAGCAATTCTGTCCTTGTATTGGCTTAAATTAGCTGCAAATAGGTCACCCTGTCTAGGAAAAAGGGGCAACACTCTTGACCAGCCTATTCACAGGTAATACATCCACAATTACTCCTAAGCCACCCCCCCGCCCCCAATAAAGAATTCCTGGAACTGAAACTGTAAACAGCCAGTTAAAAGTTTAACCTCTGCCTTTCCAATCTTTTCCTGTGCTGTTAACTGAGGATGCAGATGCTTTAACTAAGGTTGTGTGAGATGATGACAAATAGGTGTTGGTTCCTTTGCCTGTGCCACAACATCGCTTGTAAATTTTTGAGTATTTATGCTCAAAAATAATTTCTCATTAAAACAGCAATTATTTGAATCACAGAACATCAGGGATTAGAAGGGACATCGAAAGATCATCTAGTCCAATCCACTTGCCACAGCAGGATCACCTAGACCAACTCACAAAGGAACACATCCAGGTGGGTTTTAAACGTCTCCAGAGAAGGAGACTCCACAACCCCCCTGGGCAGCCCATTTGAATGCTCTGTCACCCTCACTGGGAAGAAGTTTCTTCTCATATTTGTGTGGAACCTCCTCTGTTCCAGCTCCCACCCTTTGCCTCTGGTCCTATAATTAGATGCCACTGAGCAGAGCCTGGCTCCTTCCTCCTGACACCCACCCTTTCCATATTTACAAACATTAAAGAGGTCACCCTTCAGTCTCCTTTTTTCCAAGCTGAAGAGACCCAGCTCCCTCAGCCTTTCCTCATCAGGGAGATTTTCTACTTCCTTTATCATCCTCGTGACTCTGCGGTGGACTGTCTTAAGCAGTTGTGTTCTTCTTGAACTAAGGCGCCCAGAACTGGAAACAATATCCCAGATGTGGTCTCACCAGGGCAGAGCAGATGGGGAGGAGAACCTTTCTCCATCTACTAACCACCTCTCTTCTGATTCACCCCAGGATGCCATTGGCCTTCTTGGCCACAAGGGTCCATTGCTGGCTCATGGTCACCCTGCTGTCCACCAGGACTCCCAGGTGCCTGTCTCCTATGCTGCTCATGAATAGCAAAGACATGCTTTTCCCTTTTCCTCAGGGCAAGATTGTTGTTTTACAGGATTTCCTAGAATAAAGTAGTAGAAGCTGATTTCGAGAATTCAGCGCACACAAATTGATTTACCTAAACAGCAGTTTCCAAAACCAGAGCTGGCCGATGGCATCAGAAAGGGAAACCTTGGTATTCAGATTAATTAAGCTAAGTAACATTCAAGTTTTATGTCACATCTTGCTGGTGGTGGGGGGAGGGATTTTGCCCACTTTGGCCATACTTTGGCCAACTTTTGGGAGAAGTCACAGTTAAGATTCAAACACAGGACAGTATAAACCTCAGGCACTAGTGAATCCTGAATGCAACAATTTTAAGACTGGAGAATTCTTTGTCTCGCTCATGCTTCCTGGTGTTTGTGTTCTAGGGATGACTCAGTTTCCAAAAGCCCAGACACAGAGAAAGGCACCCACCTAGAAATCTTTTGAAAGACCTAAGACATCTCAACCAGTGGTTGCCCAAGAAGATGCAGTTTAAAATGAACAAAAACCCACCCTAGGAAAAGAAAGTGTGATTATGTGCAGGCATCTAAAAACTGCGTGTGGTCTGTACTAAAGGTCCCTGTAGAGCCCTCCGACATGGATTGTTGTCATTTACCTGCTCTCCTCTAAAAGAAACAGACCTTGCCTAAGCCTAAGGCTGTTAGGAAAAGAAAAGTAATTAGTAGCACTGATGTCCTGTAAAATACCTCAGTCTATGCCTTGTGGTTTCATTGTCTGTGATCTTAAAAGCATAGCCTGTGTCCTGAGATCAGCAGCTCCTTTTGTATTCTCCCAGAGCAGAGTACCCTGAGCCAGCTGGCTGAACAAGATCAAACACTACATGTCACCGTGATTTGCAAGAGGGACACGGGTGACATGCTTTTGTAGCCAGCTGTTTCTTTCCAAAAGTTCATTTGTATTAACGGAAATCTTCTCAGCCCTTACCTGTCGGGACAGGAGGCAGTTAAGGAGGTTCAAGGTGCGTGAGATATCTGGTTTATTGCAGTCTTCTCTGTACATTTCTTGCTTATGATATCTAATCTGGGTTAGTACGAGTTGGCTAGGTGAGGTGTGCTTGTGACCGTGAAAGAGAAATCTACTGTACAACATGTCTGCAATGATTCTTCTAGATGGTTTGATGGCCGCACCCAGAGAGTGGTTGTCGATGGATCCATGGCCAAGTGGAGGCCAGTGACAAGTGCACTCCCTCAGGGATCAGTCCTGGGACCAGTCTTGTTCAACATCTTTGTCGGTGACATGGACAGAGGCACTGAGTGCACCCTCAGCAGGTTTGCTGACTACACCAATCTGTGTGGTGCAGCAGACATGCTGAAGGGAAGGGATGTCATCCAGAGGGACCTGGACAGGCTGGAGAGGTGGGCACAAGCCAGCCTGATGTGGTTCAACAAGACCAAGTGTAAGGTCCTGCATCTGGGTTGAGGCAATCTTAGGCACAAATACAGGCTGGGCAGTGACTGGCTGGAGAGTAGCCCTGAGGAGAGGGACTTGGGGGTGCTTGTGGACCAAAAGCTCAACATGAGCCAGCAGTGTGCACTTGCAGCCCGGAAGGCAAACCTGATCCTGGGCTGCATCAGGAGAAGTGTGGCCAGCAGGTCNTGGTCAGCCTGATCTAGGGTGGGGTGTCCCTGCCTGTGCTGGGGGTGTTGGAACTGGATGATCCTGTGGTCCCTTCTAACCCTGACTGACTGTGTGACATGGTCTGGGTGATCCTGCTGTGGCAGGGGGGTTGGACTGGATGATCTTTCAAGGTCCCTTCCAATCTCTTATGATTCTATGATCTGTAGGTGGCTTCAAAGCTTCCTTTTCTTCTGTATTTTACTAAACTCACTTTTGAGTTGAGAGTGTTTACAGACTCTTGCTGAGGTAGGCAGAGGGCTTAGTGGAGACAGTGGGAATGCTGTGAGTTTGCTCTCTCTGAAAAGAAGAGCCAAGGTGCCAAGAAAATGCTGATCTTTGTGCAAAGAAAAGAATATTTATGTGAACGGCTACCATTCTCATGTATTTAGCTGTCAAGGAATAGCCTTAAAAATATAAAATTCAAAGGATTATTAAACAAATTAATCATGAAAACTTCCTTTTTTGCACCTTCTGGATAAGGGGGGCAAGTGGTGCACAGAGAAGTTCTGTTTTCAGGCTTTTCTGTAAGCAATAACTGCTCAGATCCCATTTTCTTTTGATCAAAGGACCTATGCAACTCCTTGACACCAGGAACTGCAGCTGTAAGGAAAACACTGCAAAACTTTCCTGTATTAAAGTATGTCTCATGGTTTGGAAAAGCTGTTGAGTTTCTGTGCCAATTGAGGCACTGGTGAGACCACATCTGGAGTATTGTGTCCAGTTGTGGGCCCTTCAGTTCAAGAAGGATACAGAGCTGATGGAGAGAGTTCAGCGTAGGGCAACGAAGATGATAAAGGAGGTGGAGCACCTCCCTTACGAGGAGAGGCTGAGGGAGCTGGGTCTCTTTAGCTTGGAGAAGAGGAGACTGAGGGGTGACCTCATTAATATCTATAAATATATGAGGGTTGGGTGTCAGGAGGATGGAGCCAGGCTCTTCTTATTGTCATCTAGCAACAGGACAAGGGGCAATGGGTTTCAGCTGGAACATTGGAGGTTCCATACGAATATGAGAGGGAACTTCTTCACAGTGAGAGTGATGAAGCACTGGAACAGGCTGCCCAGGGGGGTTGTGCAGTCTCCTCCTTTGGAGATGTTTAAAACCCATCTGGACATGTTCCTGTGTGCCTTGGTCTTGGTGATCTTGCTGTGGCAGGGAGATTGGACTAGATGATCTGTCGAGGTCCCTTGCCATCCCTAATGATTCTGTGATTCTTTGAGGCCATTTTTCAACCCAGGACAGTACGCAGATTTTTGGTAACGTTTCTCATCCTGGCCATCACACCGACACATGGGCACAGGGTAGTGCTGGAGGCTGACTGGGTGCTTTCAACAATTACCAGTGTCTATTTCCCTCTGCCTTACCACGTCCCTGGACACATGGGAGCAGCCACTGTCACAATGAGAGCAATGGCTTGATAAGACTCTACCCACCCCTGCTGGGGCCCTTCTTGTCCCTTATTCTGGCTTTGGAAGAGTTAATAAATAGACAGATTCATTTTTCCTCCCCCCTAATTAGATCCCGGAGAAGAATGCCACAAGAGTCAACTACTTCCTTAATCTCCTGAACAGTAGAAGCCACCTTTTTTAAAAAACATGCCTTCCTGGAAGGGAAGCCAGATGCTAGTTGGTGACCCAGAGCGGGGTTTCTGGTGCAAGCCTTGTGTGAGCTGGACAGGTGCAGCAAGAGTGGCCACCCGTGGCTGCAGGGGCACAGGGGCACCTCCTGCATAGCTGGGTTGGGTTCCTGTCAGGCAGGTAAGCTGAGCCCAAAGACTGGCAGGCTGCTTGGCATTGCTGTGGAGCAAAGTCAGAGAACAGGGAGCCTGGGAAGTCAGGTGAGCAGCATGCTCACCTCTGCAAGAAGCTACTTCCTGCCAGGTTGGCAGCAGAAGGGCATGGATGCCCCATGCTTGCCCAACTTAGCTTCTGGAAAGGTGCCTTGCCTCTCCAGGTCTGTCAGCTTCCCAGCCCTAAAAATACTTCTCTGAACCACGCCGTCCTCTGCACACAGCCATGCAGACAGCCCCGGCTGGGCTGGCAGAATGCAGTCTTCTGGCATTTTCTGTGTAATTCATGAAGGGCACAGTCAGCTGCCTGGGACCATTACCAGAAGAATGGGGACAGAGGACTGCACAGGTTAACCCAGGTTAGCCTCTCCTCTCTTCCTTCTTCCTCTGACTCAACAACTGCTGTAAGCTGCAAACAGCATCCTTATCCAGCAAGCATGTGGCTTATTTCCATAACAAATTGAGGTATTAGGCGTTTAAACCCCAGGTGTTTCTCAGAGTTATGTAAATCAAGAAGTACCCAGATTTCCACATAAGAGCAAAGGGAAAATCCCCTCGAGATCACATGCTTGGCCCATGGCTACCGAGCAGTGTTATTCCAGCTGTGAGGTGCAACAGGCTGAGAAGCTGAAGAAGAATGAGGTGAAGCTATAAAATGCCACACTATTCCTTTTCTGTATCCCCAGGTTGGCAGTGGCAGAGCTACAGCAAATGACAGCTGTGGAACCCAGATCAAGGATCAAGCTGTCCAGTGTGTGAACTCAGGCAGAAAGCTAACCAGCAGAAAGAAGCCTAAATGTCAAAGAGCATGAAGAGGAAAAAAAGGTGTAACAAGATGGGTAAATATTATATTCAGTGTTCCTCAATGTTCTGTATTTAATTTTCTTCATTTTATTCCCCTTTTGAGACAGAGGACTGTCATCAGCAATCACCAGGAGTAATTTCTCCTTGTTTTGCCACATTAGAGCATCTAGAGAAAGCTGGAAAATGTGTAGGGTTTTGAAAATCATTTTCAATCTTTAGAACTGCCACAAACTCTGAGGCTGTTTGTCGGAGGCCTGTGTTGGTGGACTTGAGATGCTGACCAGGAAATCTCTGAATTCTTTGGGAAAGTGGCTGGGAATTAATTACCTTCCAATGGCTTATTTTGTCCTTTAAATTGAAGAGGTATTAATGAACACCCACTGTTAAAAACTGCTGTTACTAGAACTCACCTCCACCATACTAGCTCTGCTGAAAAGAGGAAAGCGGTCTCCTGGTGTGGATTCAGACCTTTGGGAGCTTTTGCTCTGCTCTCCTTCATGAGCCTCTGTTCTTCTACCAGAATGTGCAGCCTGTCTCTGCCTCCCGCTGCCCTGGGATACCCTGCATTGCAGAGATCAATGACATGTCCTGTCCTTACCTTGTACTAGGAAATGATAGAGCTATTGGGAATGCACAAGATACCTTTTCTCTCCCTCTCCTCCCACCAGTCAACAGCAATCAGAACATGCTTTAACGGAAACATGATGATAAAGGCAAAAGCAGCTACGAGAAACTTTTTGCTGGGATGGCTGATTACAATTGAGAAAACAAGGTGCGCACGCAGTACTGAGCTTTGGTGCAGCTGTACTTTGTTTGGTGCAGGCAACACATGAGATGTGAAACTATGCAGCCAGTGGGCTGGGTGGGAAAGGATTTTATTAAGCTGCAGCATCCTGAGGTGCCAAAGGACTAAGTTGTAGGCACCAAGGAAAAACATTTAATAATGTCTTGAGGACATCCACATGCACTTGGGGTCTTTCTAAGGGAAGCTTCACAAAACTGTGCATGTGGCTTCTCATCTCAACTTGCCTCTGTTGGGATATCAAGGCATCAACAGCTGGTACAGCATCAGGCCTTTCTGGCTGAAATGTTCTGCCTGTAACAGTAAGAGGCTGACTCAGTTTCAGCCTAGTGGCCTTCTGAAACTCTCAATATGTGCCAGATAGAAGGAGCTCCTCATCATGCAGGTATCTCCAAAGGAGAAAATTGAGGCCAGCATATCCTGGCATGCAGAGTAGTAATCAGTGCTCTGAGGTGGAGTCACCCATTCTCACCAGACTGGGTTCTGAATCAGGTCAGAGGATCAGTTGTTTATTGTCAAACTCCTCAAGCTCCCAGTCCTTCCTCGGCAGTAAAGCTATTCAGCTTCCCAGCGCTGTTCCAGAGCACTGCTCTTTCAAAGTGGCCTGTGCTTGGCTTCTCCTTAACACCGCGCTCCAGAAAGAAGCAAACACTGTGTCGTGCTCTGTCAGAGCTGGGAGCCCTGTGTTCATGACCTTTGCCATGCTAACCTGTCCTCATCTTGGCATTAATTGCTTCTTAGGGTTGTCGCCAGCTCTGGTTGGTTAAGATGGACAGCTCATGCTTCCGATACGTAGGAACTTGTAATAGCCAGTTGGGTCCCAGTATGAGAGGAGAGGCTGGTAATACCCCTACTTCAGTGCCCCATTAAAGTAAAGGAATCCTCAAAATGTGGGTTAGTTTCAGTTGAACCCACTCCCTTGCTGTCCCAAGCTCTTCCTCATCTTCTCTTTCAGCTCTGCACCGCGACCCACGTGAGGAGGGCGTGATGCTATTTATTCTTGTTTCCTCCCTCCCGGGGAACCTATCAGAAGCACCAGTCTGAGTCAGAGGCAGTGTGGCTGTGAAAGAGAAGTCGGAAATGCACAAGTTTTAGCCCGATGTGGCTAACCCACTTCTGTGAAGGAAAACCGACCTCAAAAAATGTGTGAGATACTCAGCAAAACAGCAGCTAAAGAAAGACTATGTGACTTAGAAACTGCCTAGCAAGCAGCCAAAAAAGGGTGGCCAGCTTGCCATACGTCATGAACATGGCTCACCAGAGTGTTGTAGCATGGGTGTTACATGACCTTCTACCCTCACGCAGTATCTGCTGGTTTTGGACATTTGCTGAAAAGAATGCCTCCAAGAATACTCCTCTGGTTTGTTGGGTGGTGATAGCTGGGTTTTCCAGCACAAACAGAACTGTGCTGCAGTGAGAAGCTTCCAGCAGGGATAGTTTTTCACATGCAGTTGGACGAGAAGTCATTATTCTCTGCGTTTGGCAAGTCGGGGCAAGGTACCACAAACCAGTACCACGTGGCCAAATGTTCTAGTCCCAGACATGTAAATCTGGCTGCTTGCAATTTGTTCCCATTGTAGGTTAAACAGCACGGATCTGGAAGTATCTGGAAATGCTTCCCACGTCCAGATCTCCCCAGCAAGAACCATGTCTTGGGCAGATTGCATTTTTATTGCTTTCACTGCCTTGCTCAGATGACATCCCAAGTGAGCTGCATGAGTAATGGGGACTTGAGTGTAATGAAGCCATTTGCTCCTGCCCAAGTGAACTGGTGCTTAATGGTCTGTACAACTACATGACCCCTGGTTGCAATCTGATCGGCCTCATAAACCAAATGAAGTGGAGTCTTGCTGATAATGGGAGGATAATGGAGAGTCTTAGGAGGAAGAGTCAGGATCCAGAGGATTGCCCAAAGTAGGGATGATTGGTCAGTAGGTGGCAAACCTATATCTGACGCAGGAAAGGCCCCCACAGCATTAGAAAAACTGATGCTACGGGCCATGTGTCTCCATTGATGAGTGTAATTGTGAGGTCTGGATGCTTTGTGTACTAATTTTAATCACGGGGACTTCTTTTTTCTTTGCGGTGGGTTAGCCTTGCACCCTTGGCAAGTCCCAGATGCTACGACTTTGTTTCCCTTCCCTCACTTCTTCTGTGCCCTCCCATTGCCTGTCTGATAGTTTATACAGAGCTTTCTCCTTCACCAGCCAGCAGCACAGGACCAGATGTAGCCTTGCTATTTGCAGCTAAGAAAATACTACAGAATACACATCAGTTAGGAATTATCATTAACTGAGCCTGCCGCTCAGATGTGTGAGAGGAAGGAAGGCGTCTTGGTCCTTGCAGAGATGACCTGGTTTCTCCCGGCAGACAGTCAGAGGCAGCAGTTTGATCCACACCAGCTTTACTTCAGCACTGCAGCTTAGACACCTTCGCTCATACAGTGCTGACTTGAGAAATGCTTTCATTTGGGGCTTTTTATTATACACAGAGAAAAGTGCCACAAACCATTTCCAGAGCATTTGACCTCATTTGCAGCCTGTCAAGTGGGAGAGAGACCGTGAAGCATAAGGAGAGTGGTTGGGACCAGGCAGGGAGTCTGCAGCAATGGAAGACTTTGTGGTACGTGTTGTCCTAACAACAGCAGCCTTCTCTAACCCAAGACTTCCTGTGTTAACATCTTGAGGAATCCTTGGGTGTAGCCTGTTACCTGAAAGGAACTACATGATCTTGTGGGGAGGGAGGAGGTGAGAAAAAAACTGATACTGCTGCTTTTAAAGTGAATTAGCAGTGATGAGAGTAATTTGTTCACAGCCCTGGAGCCTGAAGCTTTGCCTTAACCTCAGAGTATGGAAACCAGGCAAGGCTGCAGCAACTGTGTCTCTCCTGCGTGTGATCTGAGTGGACCTTGCGTCTATCAGAGGGCAGGTGAAGACCCTCAGGAAAGGAGCGGGGGCAGCGCTAGCCACTGCCTTCCGCTGGGGTGCCTGTCATCTATAACGGCCGAACTTCATACAGGCTTCGGAGTAACAGCGTCCAATACCCAGACGAAGCAGTGGAGACCCCAGGTTCATGGAAGCAAGTGAGGGAACGAACAGCTGGGTGACTTGGGCATGGTTACACAGCAAGGGAAGCAGTTGTGCCAGAGACTCCCAAATCCTTGTTCTTTCTCTCATGATAGAGCAGTTTCAGTTGCCCATCCGTGTCTCAGCCCCATAACTGAACACCTCCTTTGGGCCCAATCCAAGTGAGAGGTGAACCACCGAGGCCTGAAGCTCCTTTTGCTCAGCTTGCCAGTAGTCACGTACTGGAATTTGACAGCCCAGCACTGCTAGCCTGCACTGCAGTTAAGCTGTAGCCTTCTTGGTGAAGTCAAGGTCAAGAGGAGTAGCACAGGGAGGAGCCAAGGCTATTAGAGCACACAGGAGCCACCCAGGAACTCACACAGGGTTTGATTTCTCACCCCTTCCTTTGCCTGGTTTTCACAACGCACATCCACAGGTTTAGGTTATTCCCCCGACCTTGTTGCAACAAGTTAGGGCTTGGAGCAGTCTTGAGTCTCTGTCTCAGCGGCAGCCAGGGCTGTCCCAGGCATGCCAGCAACACAGGTGGCAACGGCTGGATGCAGCTCACTTGCAGCAGCAGGGCTTTAGCTCCTGTCTCACGGTACCTCCAGCACCAGCTCGCTGGAACCAGCACCTCCCTACCAGGGCGCACACCTTCTCCCAGAAGCCTGGGGGACATTGCAGCAGCACAGACCAGTGGTGCATGGAAGGGCAAGCATCCGAGCTGCCCTAGCTCAGGTGGCTGGTCCTGCCCATCAAAGCAGTGATCCCCGTTCAGAACCCCACCTGATTTCAGCCCCCGACAGCTCTGCAGGAAAAACGCTGTGGGGTTTCGAGGAGGCACTTGCGCAACAGCCGATACCAGGCGAGCTGCAGGCCGAGACAGACGCATTGGCAAAGCAGCGTTGCCACATCGTGTTGCAAGGATGAGTGAAGGATGTCGGCACTTTGTGTCATCCACATGCAGAGGCTGATTAGCGCTTTCTGAACACAGCGTAGATGGAGGCGGGGAGGGTGGCAGATGAGCATGGCTGTGGCTTCAATATGCCCGTAATGAGTGGGAACGTGTGCCTGGCATAAAGCGAGCCTGTTTAGAAACGCTCGTGTTGCTTTTCTGCTTGTAAAGGATGCACCACCTGGAAGAGGCATGTGGCCTTTGCCCTGAGACAAAGCCTTTGACTCAGGGCTCTGAAATCACTGTCTTCTGGAAATTTTCCCCTCATATTAGAAATCTGCTCTACACCTATCTGGGCGGGCTGACCTGAGCAGCAATCTCTGATGAGAGCCAGCCTTTGATCACATGTAAGCACAAGTGGAGGATACTATTTTCTTTTTTCAGAAGGATGAGGAGGAAAAGTAGTGACAAACACAACTGATAGAAAAAGCCCACTCCTTACTATAAACCAGATGTCTTCACAGAACATTAGGGATTGGGAAGGGACCTCGAAAGATCATCCTGTCCAGTCCCCTGCCAGAGCAGGATCAGCTAGATCAAGTCACAGAGGAACATGTCCAGGCAGGATTTAAACATCTCCACAGGAGAGACTCCACAACCCCCCGGGCAGCCTGTTCCAGTGCTCCGTCACCCTCACTGTGAAGAAGTTCTTTGTGCTGCATCCTTAATTTCTCTCTCCCGGTCGTCAATGCTCATGTTTTTAAGTCTAACAGTGATGAGCTTTTTCTTTCATTTACTTCTGGTTGTATCGTATCAATTGAAAAATCTTCACACTGCTGACATGGCAGCTTGCTCCTCCAGTGACCCCACCGTCTTGAACCTCACATGGGAACCCCAGGCACTGACTGAGATTCAGGGACAGGTTTTGTGAGGCTGTCACACCACCTCCCTGTCCATCCTACCACTCAGAAGTAGGGCTATGCACTTACTTTTCTGCTGCTCCTGAACATCTGAGCATCACCCTCGCTGGGAAGAAGTTCCTTCTCATATTTATGTGGTACCTCTTCCAGCCTGAGAAGCCAGCATGTGGATCACCATGGCTAGGTTGTATGAGAACGCTTGGCTACACACCTATCCTGGCCCAGTCATGCATGCCCATTTGCCACAGGCCCACAGAGTCCACAGTACGAATCTCTGCTTTGCTCGGTAGAAGAGGAAAATGAGATGGGGCAGGATGGTAGCAAAGAAACGGAAAGGAAAGATGAGATCAGTGTGTGATCCAGCCTGAAGGAAAGGAAGGATCAGGGCTTTTGTCCATGCTACAGAAACACTAAGAGAAGCAGCTGGGAGACTTGGGAAAGTTTACTGGAAAGATGTCCAAGGCTTAAAGCTGTCAAAGGCTGTTACAAGCAGGAAGAGAAAACAGTGCTCATCACGGACCATGGAAGGCACAGGGTTGATAGTGGAGATCCCTGTGGAGAGCTTCGCACTTGTTTCTTCAGATGGCCCTGCTCGATTGCGCTGAGTACCAGTACTCACAGCATAGCACTGCTTATGCTACAACTTTAACCTGCAGTGTTAGCCCATGGCTGGAATGGCTGGCCACAAACCACGTGGGTTGAGATGCCACGTGGCTTTCCTTCTTGGCAAGCACCCAAGAAGGAGCTGAAGCAGCTCCATGGGTCTTATTCCCTACCCCTGTCTGCCTGGAGGCCTCCCCATGTCCCCACCACCTCACATGGGGGCTGGGTGGACAGCGGTGCTGGTGTAACTGGTTTGGTCAGCATACCAGACCAAAGCAGGTGCCAGGCAACACTGCTCCAGCCCCAGGGCTCCTCCTCTGGTGCCTCCTCAGGCCACAGCAGCAGCAGGGTTTCAGTACCCCACACTACCTTGGGCTCTTTGCAGAGCAAGTCTGGGCTATGTAGGTGAGGGAGCAGGCTTCCACTGCAGAAGGGCCCCGTGCTGCCACAAGGGCAATGGAAAGCCAGTGAGGCATCAGGGCAAGCAGGAAGGAAGGAGCATGTGCCAGCAGTGGGTATATCCAGCCTGGGCAACTGGTCAACCAGCGGCACGGCTATCGCACGAGGTGCCCCAGCAAGGCCGAGGGGAAGGACAGAGGTGCTTTACATAAGCCTCCAGCCATGAGTGCGCAGGGTCAGGGCACGGCACCGCCCCGGGCACGGCCGGCTGCTGCAGGCTGGTGTGCAGGGGAGCAGCTGTCCTTGCAGAAGAATGACTCTCACAGATACCCTCTTCTGCTGTCCCAAGGTGCCCCTGAGGGAAGTGGAAAAAGCCCAGTGGGGACAGTCCTGTTCTGCAGCATTTTCTCCGTGGACTCCGGAAGGAAAAGTTCAAGTTGCTGTACACGCAGCAAGGCACCTGGCCACGGAGGCACTTCTGTGTGGCTGGCAGGAATTTTGCCAGCGTGTTACACGGGAGCCCAGAAATGCTCGGGCCAGGCCTCAACCAGCTTCTCCCACTCCTTCCTCTCTGAGGATTTTATCTTGGATTGATAAAAACAGCATCGAGCAGGGACAGCTAGCCCCTGTCTTCTACCAGTCAAGGTCTCAGCAGAAGATTCCTGCTCTGGAGGCCATAAATCAAGGAAACCTCCCGGGAACAAGCAGAAACATCAAATCCTAAGCCTTTTGCTGAGACTTGCTCTTCACAGTTATCAGTCTGGAAGGACAAAGCCAGACTGGATTATTTTCTTTCTGTTTTTCAGTTCCTTTTGTCTTGATGCCTTGATGCTGTGATCAAGAGTAAGAAACCTCCCCTTGGGCGCCTCTTTGGGCTTTTCCCGAGCTGCCTGCGTCTCCAGAGCAGGCAGGCTGCCCACACCGCTTGCTGCGGACCGCGCGTTTTAACCTCGCGTGCCCGCAAGGCGTTCCGGGGCGAGATGTGTCCCGCGAGCGCATCGTCTCCGATCGTCCTGCCCTCCGCAAGCCAGAACGTGTGCAAAGGAAATCTGTCTGGGCCAGGAATGCGTTAACTGTTTGCTGCTGGCTCTCCCAGCAGCGGCTGTGCTGGGGATTTTCCACCAGCTCTGCCTGTTGCAGCTTTTCCACTGGGTGCACTTTCCCACAAAGACGTGGTCACGGAAGCGTCACCCCCCCCACTGTTCAGCCGCTCAGGTGAATCCTGTCTCCTTCCTACCAGACACTTGGCTTTATCTTACGTTAGAACTGAGGCTAAATCCTTTTCAAAAACCATGTGTCAGCACTGAATTATTTATAGTCATGTCAAACATTCCCGAGTGTGGGGGTAAAGCCCAGGACACAGCAGGCTGGTATGCCACTGATGACAAAGATGTGTCTTGCCAGTCGGGGAGCTCACAAAGATGTTTGTTGCCGGTCACAGAGTGGGGGGTTAATTGTAATACAGACAAAAATATGTCATATTTTATTATTACCTCAATAATCACATGGATAATCACTTTTGGAGTGCTCATCCTTGTATTCAAAAACTGCTTGGCTTTACTGTCTGCTCTCTCAAAATAATAAAAACTCCACAACTCCGAATTTTTCATCTCATTTTGGGCCCGTGTTCTGATGGGTATTGAGCAGTCAAATCTTACTGCCCTCCACTAGAGGAAACTGCGATTGATGGGTCACGTCTTCAGTTACAGAAGGTCTCCTGACCCCCTCTGCTTGTGCATCTTGGGATTCTTATTCCCTGCTTTGCTGTGAGTTCTGGCTGAATTCTGGACACTCACCAAAGAGGTGGTTAACTCTCAACCAGACCCGAGAGGGTTCAAGGGGAGTCTCCAAGGCCAAGCAGTGATAGCCTTTCACCTGTTTTGGCCTCCTCAGTCTTATCATAGCTATATATGCTTTCTGGTCACTCCCTTTTGGAAAACCATCAGTCTGCTGAAGAACTAGATCCTTTGATTAGCTCTACCTGTAGCCAAACCCAGTCTTGATCCCTAGACTATAGAAATGCATTCTCTCCACACTTCAGCTAAGGAAGAAGGTAGAACAAACAGCTGAGTGAACCCATGTACACTGGTGTAATGTTTTACGTGCTTGTTTAATAGACAACTGTGGCAGTGAGGGAAAGCTCTTGGATCTGGTCTGCATTTGGATCCCAACCACCCTGTATCTCCTGGAGAGTAAATTTCTGTATGGCTGACAACTGCTGACATTGCTGTCACTGCTGGGGAGTCCAGGCACACTGTGTTGGTTTGTGCTCTATATTTTGCTCAGCTTCTCCATCGTCCTACAGGGTTTGCAGGTTGAATGGTGACTTCTTGATGGGTTCAGTTCATAAGTGCAAAATTGTTTTCTCTTATACAGAGGTAGAACCTCCCAACCATAAAGGAACCGTTGGCATCTTCCAGGTTCCTGGGGCTCAGGACAGAGTACTGAATGGAAAAGCTAAATGCAGGTTGATAAAATCAGTTACTGCTGGTGGCTTTTCTGCACATTTGTGTGATTTCTTGCACTGGAGTGGATCCTGTTACCTGGATTAGGTTTTCCCTTGTTAAAGGGTGACGGTGGTGTTTATGACACACACATCATTGTTGCTGGCTGGCTGGGGTACACTAGATGGGAGTGTACGGGAGAATGCTCTTCAGACTCGTATCATTGCTGGCCCTAAGAGAATTTCAATTATGCTTGCCAAAAAATATAAATTATACAGCTAGTCTATTTAGGTAGCTGAGAAAATAACTCCATCAGTGGTATGAATGGCATCTCCATTACTGAAGTATTTTTGTCACAGCTCTAGGAATATATATATCTATGTGCTGGAAAACTCCTTCTAGTGTAGGCACACCCTAGAGGAACTGGGTGTTCAACTTGTTGAGGAGGTCACCTGTATACCTAACTTGCTTAGACACATTTGAAATCACTGTTTTTTCTCTTTTGAAATGATGGTTTAACACTTTTCTCTGTGTATTACTCCCCTCTCTTGTGAGGTCTCTATGAAAAATGTAGCATCATCTTGTCTCAAGCCCAAGTTGAGCCTGCTTATTGGTCATTCTGTCCTTAGTGCTGCCCCTCAGACATACCCAAGGCAGCAAAGCTGGGGGGAGAAAGGCTGGGCTAGGCTGATGAGAAATTGGAAGAGTAGCACAGAATCACAGAATATTAATGACTGGAAGGGACCTCGAAAGATCATCCAGTCCAACCCCTCTGCCACAGCAGGATCACCTAGATCAAGTCACACAGGAACATGGCCAGGCAGGTTTTAAATGTCTCCAGAGAAGGAGACTCCATAACCACTCTGGGCAGCCCCTTCCAGTGCTCTGTCACCCTCACTGGGAAGAAGTTTCTTCTCACATTGATGTGGAACCTCCTCTGTTCCAGCTCACACTCACTGTCCCTTGTCCTGTCATTGGATGCCACTGAGCAGAGCCTGGCTCCAGGGCTCCATCCTCCTGACACCCACCCTTTCCATATTAATTATGAAAATTAATTAGGTCATTAATGAGGTCAACCCTCAGTCTCCTTTTTTTCCAAGCTGAAGAGACCAAGCTCCCTCAGCCTTTCCTCAACAACAGGCAGCAAAGTCTATGTTTTTAACTGGCAGAGAGTTTAATGAACAGACCTGCAAATGAGGTGGAAGATCTGCTCTGTTATGCCAGAGGGTGTCAATGTCACTTGTTTTAAGATACACAAACCCTAAACCTATTCTTCTCTTTCTTTTCTGCCTCTGGAGCTAATGCGTTTAACTCTCAAAGAGGAGACAGCTGGCTGTTAGCTTCAGCTTCTCTTGATGTTCATTTTCTTTTAAAGCAAGTTTGCATATTATTGTGGTTTAATTAGATCTTTCTGCAGATAAAATCTTTGGAAGGGGTCCACTGCCCTCCCCCCATCCTGCTAGCTTTCTTGCTTTGATTTCTTTCACATGTCCCTTCCCCAGCGACTATATCTGGATGTTATGTGGTATTAATGACAGATCTCAAGTACATATTCCTCTTTGCAGAGCTTGCCAGTGCACACACGCAACCATGAGTGTTTGACAGCACTCAAAGAACAATGGAGGAGCCTTAACAAGACTTGGCAAAGCAATGAAATCAGTGGAGACCTTGTGGATGGGAAGAGCTTCACACAAGGACTGCAGGAAAATCTGTGCTTGGTGACTTTGATTTCCTTAATCAATGGCAGGAAACAGTCCAGCCCTGCTGCAGCCGGTGATAAAGCAGCTCCCCCGAAGCCCACCAATAGACGAAGTAACCACATGGCTTGAGGCAGAACAAGCTGTTCTGGAACAGGTATTTGTCTAATTATTCAGCAAAGTCTTAAGAAACTGCGATTCTTCCTAGAAATGATGTGGAGCTGGGTGATCTTGGTAATGGGCTCTGGAGCTGTTCCAGGACAAGGTGCAAAGAGTCCTTTGCTAGTTGACCCAAGACTACACGGGTCAGTCATCTGAAGGCAAAGTCTGAGCAAGGCGGAAGAGATAGAGTCTGGCTTTTGTGCTGTAGTGGTCTCTGGTGCCACCAAATCTGAGCACCTCACAGTTTCTCTGACGTCTTTGCATTCTCTTCACATTCCCAAGGGGTTCAAAACAGCTGCAAGCCCTGCTTTACAGAAGAGGTGTGGAGGCATAGAGATGTCACCCCTTCAGTTTCCTAAGCAGTGATAAGAAATCCTGGGGCAGAACCAGGCATTAAACCTGAGTGTCCTGCTGGCATTCCTTGGGAAGTTACCCCCGGGTTTCCTGCCCACAAAGCAGGACTATGACTGGTAGCACACTGTAAGAGGGCACAGTGGCTCAGGCAAGACACTGAGGAATCACAGTGGTCCGAGAGCTCCTTTGGGAGCAGAAGCACGGCGCAGCAGTGTTAGAAACTCCTTTCCCTCTCCCTGTCACGCCCGGAGTGGCATTTTGCAGGCAGATCTCTGTGCCAAGGGGTCACGTTACCATGCACTAACCTGCACTAACCATGTTGCTGCATGTTTCCACCTTGCTTGTGTACACAAGTCCAAATCTTGTTACAGCTCAAAGGACAAATTCCTCACTACACCAGAGTTTGACCTCACATTTGCCAGCAGTAACAACCATTACTGCAGCAGGGTTCCCAGGCATGGTCAGCTTTCTGTGCAGAAGAGTGCACTGTAAACTCCAGTGGAGGGTGATGTGTCCACCCATAAAAGTTTGCAGTATCTTTTTAGCCAATTGCATAATTATTATTTTTTGCCTGTTTTTCCACCTCCTCCCTGTCCTACCCTTGTCTCCTGGGTTGACAAGCACAACAGGTCAGGTATTTGAGTGACAGAAAGCACATGGGGGACCTGGAACCAATATCTTTGTCTGTTACAGTACTGTGCATCTGAGCTGGGCGAGCCTCTTGAGGGGTTTCTGCACCAGGTTAAGTGAGTGCCTGGGATGTTCTACCTTCCTGTGGGCAACTGCAGGATAGATTGACTCAGGGAGAACATGGCATGACTATCTCCTCACCAACTTAGAGCTTGTCTCCTCAAGAAGTTGCCTAGGTTGCAAGAATGGCTCGGCTGCTAATGAAGCAGTTGGTGAACAGTGCGGTTAACTACCCTCATCATGGCACAGAAAGTTTTAAGTGAAAAATGGTCGTGTTTGATCACTCCAAACATCTGCCTAGTCTAGTATCCTTCCTTCGCTGGTGGTTGGTAGCAGATGTTTAGAGAAAACTGTATGAGAAAGGCAAGCATGTAGAGCTAATTCTCTGATGTACTTGCCAGGCTGTGGGTTCCTGAAAGTGTCCTAACATCTTGCTGTTTAATTGTGCTTAATAAATCTGTTCACAACTTTGTCAAACCATCTGTAAAAATCTATTTTGGGCATCCACAGAACCGTTGGCACTGAGCTCCAGAATTTAACTGTGCGTCTGATGAAGTGTTTCCTTTTGTTAGCTTTGAATCTGATACCCCATCATTTCATCGTGTGCTGTTCATTCTGCATGACCTGGCCAAACTACATGGAAGACTTTCTTCAGTCACCAGCCTCCGGCTATGTCAGGTCTGCAGCTGCCTGCCTGCATAACTGTTGCGGCCCATGTGCATGTGTCAAGGGGAGGCTGCTTTTTGCTTATCCAAGTCAACATCAATATAACTCCCAGTTTCAAATTCCATTACAATATCTTGAACAGGTCTGCCATTGACTGAACTCTTCTCTCTTCTTGGAAGTGAGAGCTTTGCCAACTGATACACAAGTGTGACCACGCTCACTCCATGAGCAGATTCAGTCAAGAGTGTATGTGTCACCCACAGCTTCGTTACAAACGCTCTTCCATGCTAGTGAGTTCTACCAGGGAAGTGTTTCTGCTGTGGAGATGGTGTGTTGTTAAGGTCTGTGCTCTGTACCACCCTCTAATCCACAGGCAGAAAACAGGGCTATGGTTCAGGAGTGATATCAGCAAGACAACCTACCCCGTTGCTGTCCTGACTGATAGGTAGGGCAATAGGAGCTTTCAGAGATCCAATCTTTAGGGGCTAAACCAGTCTGATGGGATGCAAAGCTGTCCATTTAGTCATTTGAAAGAAAAATATCTGCACTGTGGTCCCTTCCTGTACTAAGGAGGCTCCCCACCCAGTAACTGGACTAACAACGTGGCGTTCACTGAAGGCCTGTGCCTGTGATTTGCACAAAAAGCTCTCCCCCAGACCGTATCTGATGGTGTGATAAAATACTTGACTTTTCAGAAACCTTTGAGTTTCTATTAAAAGCAGCGAGAGACTGTGAGTTCGGCTCATTTGAAATTCAAGTCATTTACTCAGGAGCCTAAACATGGAGTTGGACCTTTGTTTTACGATATAGTGGCCTTTGTCTTGGGCTATCGCAAAGCAAAGAATGATAAGCCAACTACTGACACAAAGTTTTCAGTTACTTTCTAAATTGTGCAGCAGTAGAGAACCAAGTAGAATGACCAAAGGGTCAAAGGCATAGATTAGAAACGCGGCTCTGTGTACGAGTGCCTGAGGCGGCTCTGTGTGTGAGTGTACTTCACCAGTACAGGCTGGGAGGTGATCTACTGGAAAGCAGTCCTGTGGAGAGGGACCTGGGGGTCCTAGTGGACAACAGGTTAACCATGGCACAGCAATGTGCCCTGGTGGCCAAGAAGGCCAATGGGATCCTGGGGTGTATTAGGAGGAGTGTGTCCAGCAGATCGAGGGAAGTTCTTCTCCCCCTCTACTCTGCCCTGGTGAGGCCTCATCTCGAATACTGTGTTCAGTTTTGGGCCCCCCAGTTGAAGAGGGACAAGGATCTGCTGGAGAGGGTCCAGCGGAGGGCTACGAGGATGATTAGGGGACAGGAGGGCATGGCTTATGAGGAGAGGCTGAGGGACTTGGGGCTTTTTAGTCTGGAGAAGACTTAGGGGAGATTTGATCAATGTTTATAAGTACCTGAAGGCTGGCCAGGAGGGGGGGGACAGGCTCTTTTCACTTGCTCCCTGTGACAGGACAAGGAGCAATGGGTGTAAGTTGCAGCAGAGGAGGTTCCGCCTCAACACAAGGGGGAACTTCTTTGCTGTGAGGGTCACGGAGCACTGGAACAGACTCCCCAGGGAGGTCGTGGAGTCTCCTTCTCTGGGGACTTTCAAGGCCCACCTGGATGTGTTCCTCTGTGATCTGTGTTAGTTTTGTCCTGCTCCGGTGGGGGGTTGGACTCGATGATCTCTTTGGGTTCCTTCCAACCCCTAACATCCTATGATCCTATGATCTCTGGTAAGAAATACTGGTTAAGTTTTAGTGTCTTTGTTTTATTACTTCCCTGTCTCAGTCAGGTCTGCAAACACACTGATTCATGTAGAATTGAACAACAGCTTCATGGTGAAACCTTATCTCCCGTATAGAAAATGTCTTTAGAAGCACCACCCCCACTTTCTAACATTGTGCAAAGAATTACAGCTCATCTGCCACAGGACTTGCTCTACAAGTGGCATCATCTTCCTCACATCTCATTTTCTTCATTTGTGATATGACAAACGGCAGGACCTGTGTGCTGTGTGTGACTCTGTGCAGAGGTCCTCTCCATCCTCCACTGCTCTTCCACTCTCTGTGTAGCTTGTGTGTGTGTGCGCGCCTTGGTTGTGACCAACAGCCTCTGCGCCAGTGGCCCACAGCTGCAGACTAGGGCAAGGCAGGTGAGTGCAAGGATGACCTTCACTTCATGTTCCCAGCGTCCTGCCCACACTTCAGGTTCTGCATGAGCAAATGTGCCTCCCACTCCCTGACAACAGCACCATGGTCTCCTTCCTTTAGCCAGGGATTATTGTGCGCTGCAGCATCTCCTGTGCGTGATCCCTTGCGTGTGTCTGCTTGCTCTCTTACGAGTGAAAAGGATTTGCTGGCTCAGAACATTTTGCCTACATTTTACCAGTTTGCTTGTGAAGCTGAACTGCATAAGAGTGTGAAAAAACAGAGCTTGTGAAAGTCCTGGCGTTGACACAGTTATGTCAGCAAAAGTAAGATTCTGTCTGGATAACTAATTTCCTTTTGAGGAACGTGTTCCTTCGAACATCTTGCTGTGCTAGCAAGTCCTGACTCGAGTAGGTCATGCAATGTGTAGACAATCAGGTGTGAGAGTCCAGCTTGGCTGTAACTCAAGCTGTATGGTGCTGGCAGCTACTCAATCTAGGCAGTACTCTGATGACCCTGGTGCAACTCCTAGGAGCAGTTACATCTACTGCAAAGTCTAGGCTTGAGGAGAATGCATGACAAGCTTCTGATCTGCCTCTAATTTAGGATACAGCAGC
Organism: Rhinopomastus cyanomelas; assembly: GCA_013400115.1. Lineage (NCBI taxonomy): Eukaryota > Metazoa > Chordata > Aves > Bucerotiformes > Rhinopomastidae > Rhinopomastus > Rhinopomastus cyanomelas. Next base: position 227,556 of record VXBP01002421.1, read on the forward strand.
CATATGCTCAAGAGTGTGTTCACCTCAGCTTATTTCAGTTCCAGAACCACACAGAACTGCTGGAGAGAGTCCAGCACAGAGCCACAAAGATGATGAAGGGAGTAGAACATCCCCTGATGAGGAAAGGCTGAAGGAACTTGGTCTCTTCAACTTGGAAAAAAAGGAGACTGAAGGGTGACTTCATGAATGTTTATAAATATAGAAAGAGCAGGTGTCAGGAGGATGGAGCCCTGGAGCCAGGCTCTGCTCAGTGGCATCCAGTGATAGGACAAGGGGCAATGGGTGCAAGCTGAAACACAGGAGGTTCCATATCAGTATGAGAAGGAACTTCTTTACAGTGAGGGTGATGGAGCACTGGAAGGGGCTGCCTAGGGAGGTTGTGGAGCCTTCTTCTCTGGAGGCATTTAAAACCTGCCTGGCCATGTTCCTGTGCAACTTGATCTAGAGGATCCTGCTGTGACAGGAGGATTGGACTGCATGATCTCTCAAGGTCCCTTCCAGTCCCAAATGTTCCATGATTCTGTGCAACACACAGCAGTAGGTTGGAGGACATTGGATGTCCTCTGTGTGTGGTCAGCTGACAGCACACACAGAGGACACCACACACTACCTAACACATCCCTATGTCTGCCTTATACCGTGTGTGATTTCACACAGCTAGTGTCCTCGTAAAGTTAACTCACTCTTAGTGATCTGAATTGATTTAACCAGGGCTAAAAGTGACAGATAAGACAGTTCAGTATGGATAAGAGCTTCATTTTTAAGTTGGTTATTTACATTCTGTGAGGTGATGTGAATCACCGTCTCTGGCCTGAGCAGCCCACTGCAGTGGCTGGGTAAGGATTTGACCAGCTCTGTCAATTCTTGTCATTTTTAAACTCCTCATGCAGTCAAGAGGCTGGAAACTTCTCTGGACCAGTGGTGCCTTCCCTCCTGCTCTCAGTCTTTAACCTTTATTCATTTTACTTTCATCCAAAGTTGCTGAAAGCCCTCTCTTTCCAATCTGTGCCCTAAAGATTATGAAAAGCTAATGGGAAAAGCTGAAATTCATTTGCTCAGAAAAAATAATTCCAACTCTCTTCTGTGGCAGATGAGAACGTTAGGCAAATAAAGTGCATTTGTCTTGGACTCGGCTGAATGTGGTATGTTTCATTCAGCTTCACGTAAGGGTACTGTGATAAAGGTTGGACGTAAGTCCCTGACAGGCTAGTGATGACTCCAGCACTGTTTCTACAGGGCTTGTCAGAGCAATGCAATTTTCCAGAGCAACGACTGGCAGCCTGAGGAAAGGCTGAGGCCCAAGGGACATTTGAAATAGGGAAGATGTGATGGGTGGGTATCTATGAACGTTGTAAAAGATTATCATGTCCATAGTTCTCTGCTTAATGACTGCGCCCAGACCTGCTGCAGACCTCATGAGCTTTGATCAGGTGGGTTATAAACCAGGATGCCAAACATGCTATAACTGTCATTTGACTTCTGGGTGTTGACCCCAGTTCTCTAATAAGTATCTGTCTCGTAGGACCAAATTCAAGTTACTTTTCCCATCCCTCAGTTTATGCTTCAGGAAAATATAAGAAATAGTGCTTCTTATCCTTAGTATCATATTAAGATCCAGCAATGGAGAACTTATATATGAGCTCTGAATGTCACTGATGATCCCAGGATGCTGAGACAGTGCAGCTGATGAATCCAATCTGGTGAGACTGAAATATTTTTGAGTGAATGATCTGCCCTGTAGAATTTATTATAAATTTTTATGTCTTGCTCACGTTCATGTTTTATTTCAATGTGCATGTGCATCTAGCTGCACTGGCCAATGTCACGCTGCTATTTGCATATGGGAAGAGAAAACACTACATTCATGGTAGATTAACTGACTTGGAGCTTTCCATCAGGTTCTCCTCTCTCAGAGTTCCTGACACTGGAACCACACTGTAAAGCTCAAAGGCTTTGGTGTTCCTGCTCCAGCTGCTTTGCTGGCATGGTGAGGTAGGCAAATGAAGCCACTGTATCTCATCAAGAACCTCAGTGTAGCAGTGACAATCAGGGAGATGGGTTTGAAGTTTGCATTCATGCTGGTATGACAGTCTCGGGCTCCTGGAAAGGAATAGGGGTTTTCTCTCTATTTTTTTAGGTTGCTATAGACCGAAGCACCATCCCCAAGAAAGAAATGGCTATGGATCGCACAGAAAGGCATGTCTGTCAGAGGGGCAAAGATCATAAAATAGTTGTTTCCTAAAAGGGTAATTGGTTTCTATGAAAAACACAAAATGCCTAGAACAATCTGACTGTGACAAATACATGACTTTATGTTTCAGTCAAAGATAAGCTATCAGGCTGACAGAAGAAGTAATGGAATTAAATGATACTGTCTGTGTCATGCTGGAAGGGCAGAATAAATGATCCCGAGACTTGGCAGTCCTAAAGGACTACGGCATTTTCATGAATTTTCTATGCAGGGTTGCTTGCAGCCAGACAAGACACCTGCTAGTCTTTCCTCTGCTGTTTGGGTCTCTTGCAAAGCCTCACATGGTAGAGATAAAAGAGAACGCAGCAGGGCTAGATCCATTTCCAGCAGTGATATAATGGTAGCGGAGAGAAAAGTTGCTTCCCTCAATGTTTGTGTACAGATGGGCTCTGCCATTTCTGCTCCTGGCACTTTTGTTTGGGAGATCCTAAACAAATCCTTTCTCCTCTCTCTTGACTGGCTTCTTTACAAACAAAAAAACTAAGGGAAAAGCCATCTAAGTGAACTAAAAGCATTAACATCAAATAGGTGGAGGCTTCTCCACTGGAGATGTTTAAGACCCTCCTGGATGTGTTCCTGTGCGACTTGGTCTAGGTGATCCTGCTGTGTCAGGAGGATTGGACTGGATGATCTTTCGAGGTCCCTTCCAATCCGTAATTCTGTGATTCTGTGATTCTATGATTCTATGAAATAGGTGAATCAACTGCATTAAAGTGGACAGCTTTACTAAGAACCGGGGTGAGCTAAATTAAATGTTCTTCAAATTGCTTGGGAGGTGAGCTATGCTGCAGAGAATAAACATAACTGTGAGTTAAAATGCCATTAGGGGGCTTTAGTGCAATTTAATTCACTTTTTAAAAGTTTAATTAGTTGGCAAAGTTCATTCAGATCAGGTTTCCAAAGCATCCCCATGTAGGCAAACCCATAGCTTCTTCCACTGATTAAATGGGGACCCTTCCACCTTAGAAAAGTGATGCTGCCAGAGTCAGTTTATTAATATCTAGAAAGCACTTTGCTCTGCAGGAGGCAGGAGATGAGACACACGTAGCTCTCTCTCATGACTGCAGCAGGCTCTGGGCAGCCACATGTGGATCTGTGTGAGGCTTCCAGCTGCACCTCTGCCCCAGGTGCCTGCCAGCCAGCAAGGATGGTGCCATCAGCTGTACAAAGCTGCACAAAGCTGTACCTCAGGCAGCAAATCACTGGTTCTGCTCTCTCTTCTGCCACCAGCTTCCCATGTGGCTACCGGCTAGAAACAGGGCCATGGCAACGCGTATGTGTTTGCTGTCTCGTGTGTTGTGGTTTGCAGGCCTGCTCACACCTGGTGCTCACAACTTTCCCATGCCATTTCACGCAGGAGCTCAGCAGCAGCAGATTCCTGGAAACCTGATCCCCCAGATAAACTTGGAAGAACTGAAACACCAGTATCTTTCCAGTGCTTCATACTTTCAGTTCAGGGGCAGGTCAAAGCCTCCCTGAACTGGAACAAGGCTGTCAGTACAAAGAGAGCTGTTCTCAGTCCTAAGCACCCAGTGGGCCAGGTTGGAGGCAAAGGCTACGCTGAACAGCCACGTTGCCTTCAGAGTCACATGAGACCTACTGACATGCATTTTCTAAGATACTGATGACATTTAAAACTCTTTGAGAAAACTATTTGCTTTCCATTTATAACAGGGTATATTCATCCCACTGCTTGTCACGAGAATGAAGTACACCGATCACCATCCCAGTGACCAAATGTGTGATGTCTCAAAAATATTCTCCTGGACAATGAAATACGCGTCTTCGTCATTAAATTCTGCTCATCAGTACTGCTGGGACAGATTCTCTTACAAAGGTATCAGGTGTAAGAGCGCTTCCATCTTACTAACCACTCGAACCTTCTTGCAGATGGTATTTTGGATACAACATAGACAGAGGTTTTGTCAACCAACCCATTATTCAATTAATTAGCACGTATACATTAATTATGTGCCCAGCAGAGTTTGTCTTTCCATGTGGCAAACCTTTTCTCACAGCACAGCAAGGACTGTGAGTCAGTGGGTCACCACAGGTGACATGCTAGCCACCACAGCCGCTCATCCAGGCTAGGAAATGAGAGGCGATGCCTGTGTGCGAGGAGGCTGCACCCAAAGGAGTCCAGAGTTGGAGACTGAGGGCTCTTTGTGTGCTCTTCTGCAACAGGCTGCTGTGTTGGTTGGTGGTGTTGACGTGTGGGTGACTGCTCAAATACCACTGTCACAGTAAGGTGAAGATGAAGATGTACTTCGCTCATCAAATACACCACCAAGTGTCTCACGTAGTTTTAAACCATCTTGCTGAATCACAGTGGAACACAAATCGCAGTGCAAAGCCCAGGCAACAGCTGTTCATGTGTGGCTACAAGACCTGCTGTCACCTCTGCACAGCTGCTGGACTCTAAATCTCACTCAGGTGACTTTACAGAGGATACAGTCTGTCCGCTGAGCTGCAAGGTGAGGTGCACCATGCCAGATGCACAGTGCTTCTCCAAAGTGAAACTCAGATTAGGTTTTGAACTGCGCCCACTTTACACAGCTCTCAGTGTACTCCCTGGCTTAGGAAATCCCAAAACAGCAAGGTGCTGGCACGTGGGTGGTCACATTGGTCACACTGTACCTGCCCTGTTCTTAGGCTCTTTTTCTAAATATTTGCTACAGGCCACAGCTACACAAGACACACTGGTTTAAATGGACCTTTGGTGCATTCGAAGTGCAGGCAGCCTGGTGTTCTTACAGAAAAGCCAAGCTTGTAGTAAAGCTGGTCAGCTATGGCCATTGTGCTATTGAGTGTTCACTTGCCAAGTGCTCTGAGCATCAGGCAACAGGAGCCAATCCTTGATTACCAGTAATAACTGATTTTTCAGAAGGAAATACGGGGGGGGGGCATGAGAGGAAGAGTGGTGGAAAGGGAATTTCTGTTCATGCAGAATGACAGACTTGCATGTTGGTACTTTGGGGATGTTTCCCATGTGGAAAAAGAGCAACACAAAGCTCTAGCTGACTTTGGAGGTCTTGCCACAATTACACCCTCCAAGGGTTTGTGTTATTCATCTGATAAGTAGGGTTTAAACAACAGGAAAGCAACAATATCACCTCATGTAAATGAAGAGCAGCATCACCGCATCTGCCCCGCCAACCGTTAGAGCAGACATGATGGAGTGGTTGCTCATGGTGTTCACTTCCCTATGCCCATAACTCATGGTGTCTTATTCAGCTAGAATTTAGGTTTTCTGAGAAGAACCTTCACGGTAACGCAAGTGCCAAGCTCTCGTCATACCTGTGTAGAGCAGATCTGCTCTGCTGGGGGTCTACTATAGATGTCCCCATGGCTATCTGAGCAGAAAGGCTGCAAGAAGTCAAAGCAGATTTTCCAAGACACGCACCTCAAAATACAAACCAAGGCCACACAGCTTTTAACACCATCCACACAGGTCAGGTTTTAATTCCTAGTGATTATAATGAGAAATACTTCAGTGCTTTCCAAACTCGTGTCTGCGTCCTTTGGCCTGTGCATGAATGCCTCTCGGGCTGTATGGCAGGTTGCAGTCCACACAGGACTGGTTGAAAGAGAAAAGGAAATGTCAGACTCCAGCGTGGCTACCACAGCGCGGCCTTTATGTCAGCGGAATGAAGACAGACAGCAACCACCATGGCTGCGTGATGCCTGTTGTAACGATAACTGGATGTCGAGGGCTGGAGAGAGATTCTCCAGTAAAAATGTGTGTGTTTTTCCTACACACTCTGTCACCATGTTGCAGGTGAGGGTGCAGTTCTGGTCATCAAAGAACGTTGCAGTGGAACCAGACCACCCAAACCAAAGAAACCACCACCAAAAAGCCCACAGGTGACACAGGCTTCCTGGTTTGCACAGTTATCCACCTTCGATCAGTGAGAACTTTTAGTGTGGACAATTTTCACAGACATTTGTGAGTTGTTTTAGGGAAAGGACCTCCCATGAGGAAAAGGAGAAAGGCCCCTGGCAGGCCTGTAAATCAGGCAGCACCCCACCGTGTGGCCCTGACCAAACAACTGCAAGATGTTTAGGAACAAGTCGAGCCCCGATTTATCATTCCCGTTGCCAGCTCCTGCGTGGCACTGCTTCGATAGGTCTTGCTTCTTACGGCTAAAGATAGAAATGTTTTTCCCCTCTGATTTTGTGTAGCTCCTTAAATTCTACTTCAGCCAGCCTCAAAATAGTTTTGCAGTTTATTCAGTTCTCATTCTTGAACCTGGTTTTGTGCTGGGTGTCCCAGACTGGCTGGGCCTGGAGACAGCAGAGTTCTAATGGGAACAGCCGAGCAGGCTGGTGCCCAAACAAAACTGGCCATCAGGAAACTCTTACAAAACATGGTTAGGAGTGACTGGAGACTGGAGAGCCTTGTGATCTTGCTGCCAAGACAGAGAACTAATGATGGCCAGTTCTAATGGTGTGTAGTGCTGCTACATCCCATTCAGCTCCCACGGGAGCTCCAGCAGCCGCCTGAGCTCAGTGGCTGCATACCGGGAAGCTGCTCCACTAAGGGCTCCAGGTGCCTGTTGTCACAAAACATACAGTCTTCTTGCCAGCTTCATAGATAGTTCCTGATTAACGCTTCTTCCTGGTGTGGTGGTCACTTCTAGACGTGCCAAGGAAAACAGGGTGGATTTCATGCAAGGAAGTGCTTTCAAACTGTTTTAAGTGAAAAGATGAGGGTCGTTTTTCCTGCGTTGGCCAGAAAGACATTCTGGCAATACGGTTTCACTTCTGTTGCCTTCGCTTCCATAAGGACATTGTGATGACTGGGGGGTTTCACCGCTGGTGGCAGCGCACAGCCAGAGGATCTCTATACAGTCCACCAGCAGTATTCATCCCAGTTACCAAACGCCAGGCACACAGCACGTTGCCTCTATCACATCCTTCTTTTCTGTCTCCACCAGCCCCCAGTCCACACCAGAAACCATTCCTTGTCCTGCATCTAGTCTCCAGTTCAACAGGAAGCGAATCTTTCTCAATCCCTGGGCGCACTGGCCTTCTCCTGCCAGGGCTGGTCACAAACTTACATCACCTGGTCATTGCTGCAGGGAACAAGGGCTCAGCTTGCACAGGTGAAACCAAAGCAGGATAGAAGTGGTTTATTAAGGACATGTAACTAACTGATGACCAGGGAGCTACACATTCAGGATCTATGTCAGCAACACGGCAGTTCGAGCATGGCCCTGTACACTTGGAAAACACTAATGAACTCTTGCAAGCTCCTAAATATACTCTGTCACTAATCCCTAGAAGTCCTCATCCCACGCATGCAGGCATCCACCTCTCTCTCATTGGAAGGGGGATCACTTCTGAGAGTGTGCATCCTTCTGCGTATGCCCCACTCCCACTGGGGTTATGGCTGTTCCAGCTCTGAAGGTGCCCACACTACTCCCTACAGCAGCTAACGCACCCACTGCTGAAAGACACACCAGTAGGTCACCCATGCACACACAGCATGTGAGATCCTACATGCTGCACCCTACAGGGTCATGTCATGTGCTGGGTGCCAGTTGGTGACCATCACTAACAAATGGGCAAACTGCTTGGAGAGGTTGTGATTTGCCAGGCTGGGTTTTCACTGCTTCTCTGTTCCCAGTCCAAGGCCTCTCTCTACTCCATTACAAGTTTTTATTCCTTTATACATCTTCTCAGACCAGCTAATTCTTTGTTTCTAAATCACCTTTGTCATTCCCTGGTTACCTTTTAATCACAGAATCATAGAACATTAGAGATTGGAAGGGACCTCCAAAGATCATCTAGTCCAATCCCCCTGACACAGCAGGATCACCCAGATCAAGTCACACAGGAACACATCCAGGTGGGTTTTAAATGTCTCCAGAGACGGAGACTCCACAACCACTCTGGGCAGCACTGTTCCAGTGCTCTGTCACTCTCACTGGGAAGAAGTTTCTTCTTATATTAATGTGGAAGCTCCTGTGTTCCAGCTCACACCCATTGCCCCTTGTCCTATCACTGGATGACATTGAGAAGAGCCTGGGTCCATCCTCAGAACACCTACTCTTTCCATATTTACAAACATTAATGAGGTCACCCCTCAGTCTCCTTTTTTTCCAAGCTGAAGAGACCAAGCTCCTTCAGCCTTTCTTCATCAGGAAGATGTTCCCCTCCCTTCATCATCTTTGTGTCTCTGTGCTGGACTCTCTCCAGCAGTTCTGTGTGGTTCTGGAACTGAGGGCCCTAGAACTGGACACAATACTGCAGATGTGGTCTCACCAGGGCAGAGTAGAAGGGGAAGAGAACCTCTCTCTACTACTACCCCCCTTCTAATCTACCCCAGGTTGCCATTGGCTTTATTGGCCGTAAGGGCACATTTCTGGCTCATGGTCATCCTGCTGGCCATGGGACCTCAAGGTCCCTTTCTCCTACGCTGGTCTCCAACAGATCAGTCTCCAGCCTATGATGGACCAGCTGGCTGCAATCCTCTTTAGCATGATCAGTTGAGGACTGGTACTTGTTTCCCTCTTCAAGAAGATCAGTTTTGGACAAACATGGTTTTGGACCCTTTTGGGTTTTCCATCCCCACGTGCTGTTTACTCTCACTTGTCTGCTTTGCAAGTGTTGTTTTCCACATATTTTGCCAAGGGCAAGCTGTGCAGGCACCCCCACAAATTATACTGTACAACTATCAATCTGGTATCAAAGAATGCGGGGCCCAAGGCTGGGTTTTTGGGGAGGTAATTTCTGTACATGCTTTTCCGTGCCTTCACAGTCTTTTTACCTCAGTTACATCAGCATGCGCAGCCACATGCAACTAATCCGTTCAAATGCAGTCATCATGCTCAGAGGACCAACCACACATCTGTACGCACCCAGAGAGGGGTTGTTGATGGATCCATGGCCAAGTGGAGGCCAGTGACAAGCGGAGTCCCTCAGGGATCGGTCCTGGGACCAGTCTTGTTCAACATCTTTGTCGGTGACATGGACAAGGGCATTGAGTGTGCCCTCAGCAAGTTTGCTGATGACACCAAGCTGTGTGGTGCAGCAGACATGCTGAAGGGAAGGGATGCCATCCAGAGGGACCTGGACAGGCTGGAGAGGAGGGCACAAGCCAACCTCATGACGTTCAACAAGACCAAGTGCAAGGTCCTGCATCTGGGTTGAGGCAATCCTAAGTACAAATACAGGCTGGGCAGTGACCGGCTTGGAGAATAGCCCTGAGGAGAGGGACTTGGGGGTGCTTGTGGACGAGAGGCTCAACATGAGCCAGCAAGGTGAACCTGCTGTGGCAGGGGGATTGGACTAGATGATCTTTTGAGGTCCCTTCCAATCCCTGATGATTCTATGATTCTATAAGCCTAATCCCTAGTGACTCCACATCTGTGGGAGGGGCAGAAGGAGAAAGACTGCAAAGCTATTTTTCAGTGTTTTTGTTCCGGAAGACTACAGACCCTCCCTGAGCCACTGTAATGTGCATTATCCTCTGGGTGGGCTATATTTCTCCTGAACCTCCTAGGCTGAAAATCAGTGGACTGTCCCAAAGCAGTGCACTACAGGACCAGGATGCATGTGTGGGGACCACACAATGGCTCTCACCTCACTGGGACACTGAGGGCAGTTCTCAAGGGTCACTCCACTTCTCTTTGAGGCTCCCTGCAGCTACCCAAGGGGTGTAAAATGCTCTTGTGTCACTCGGCCCTGCAGTCTGCGGGGCCACAGCAGCTTTAGCCACCCTTTTTGTTCCTCACTCTCTCTCACCTGTTGTGTATGATGCAGGCTTGGTGCCAAGCTCTTGAGCAGCTGCCTTTTCCAAGCTCCCGGCCACGCCATTTGTTTGCAGAGACAGACCACGCTGCAGCCATTTTGCACTCTTCTGTCATCTTACAAATACCACTTGGTCCCAAAGCCTCTGAAAGTCCTTACCCTGACATGCTTTTCCCCTTTCATTGCTGCACAGCCACCTTCAGGGTCACGTCACCTGAAGTTCCTTCATGTGGCCATCAGCCACACAGTCTCATTTTTCCCATAAATGGCACTAACGAGTAGAACAGTCACCAAGCTAGTCAAATCTTCACCCTCCAGCACTGTAGTAAGACACCTCTCCTTGACCTATGTCCTTCCTCCTAGTCCTGGAAACCCAGAGGAAGCGGGGATCCCATTGGTGGCTATGCCCAAACCTGCTCAAAAAGTGTTTTTCACAGGTCAACTCTTCAAGGCAGCAAGATAAACCCTGAACAACTTCTGTCTTGCAGGTTGCTCCTTCCTGGGTGTTGGTGCAGAGCTTTCCTCTGCCCCATCCTTCCTCCTGCAGCTAATCTCCTGGACACGGATCTCATTGAACATTCTGTTCTTGGCAGTTTCAAATGTTGCCTCAGGCCCTTATCACCTTAAAAAAATCAGACCATCCAGTGGTGGCCTTAGAGACAGCCGGATTGATATCTGAGCAGCCAGACAAATAGTAAATGTGAATAAAATGTGGCACCCTGTTACCTATTAGTTCTGCTGATTCTGAGAGGATAACTCACTGACATGAACTAGAGTGTGTCCCGAGCGTGCACAGGACTGAGGTTTCAGGTATACGAGAGAGTCTGTGGGAGTTGTGTGCAACCCTCCTGAAGAGCCTTCTGTCCATTACAGATCCTGCACCCCCAGACTGCACAGTCATGAGGACTTGGTATTGCTGGCCCTTGCCAACCCAACAGGACTTCTCAGGGTATTTGTACAGAACTACAGGTGCTACTAGAAGAGGAGAGAGTTTCCCTGGTTATCCTTAAACAAACACTGATGAAGCGCGGAGTTCCTGCAGCTCAGCTTCCATCATCACCGCCAGAGCTCATAGTGACAAGTGAGAATGTGCTCAGAGGAAGACTGTGGGTTTGGGTGGCCATTTACCTTGTAACTGTGATACAATTATTAGGTATTCTCAAGCTGCTTTCTATAAACACATTCTCCATCATCTTAGGAAATAACATTGTGGGAGAGTGTACTCCCATTCAAATCCTCCCTGAGTGGAGTATCACCATGGAGCTGCCTGAATGTGCCATGTGTTTTCTGTTGGATGACCCCACTGCTCAGACAGAAGGGAAGGAGAGGAGGGCTGCTGCTGGGGCCAATTGTATGAGGTACAATGAGGCCAAGTGTCAGGTCCGAGGGTCACAACAAGACTTGGGGATGAGTGGCTCAAAAGCTGAACCAGCAGCGAACGACCTGAGGGTGCTGGTAGACAGCTGGCTTAATATGAACCAGCAGTGTGCCCAGGTGGCCAAGAAGGCCAGCAGGATCTCGGCTTCTATCAGGAATAGTGTGGTCAGCAGGAAAAGGGAAGTTATTGTGCCCTTGTACTCGGCCCTTGTGAGTCCTCACCTCGAGTTCTGTGTTCAGTTCTGGGCTCCTCATTACAGGAAAGACATTGAGGTGCTGGAATGTGTCCAGAGGAGAGCTACCAAACTCACGAGGGGTTTAGAGAACAAGTCATATGAGGAAAGGCTGATGGAGCTGGGCAGGTTTAGTCTGGAGAAGAGGAGACTGAGGGAAAACCTCATTGCCCTCTACAACCGCCTGAAAGGTAGAGAGGTGGGTGTTGGCCTCCTCTCCTTAGTAACTAATGACAGAACCAAGGGAAATGGTCTGGAGCTGAGGGGNNNGTTGCATGGGATATTAGGAGGAAACTTTTTACAGAAAGAGTGGTGAGGTACTGGAACGGCCTTCCCAGGGAGGTGGGTGAGTCACCATCCCTGGAGATATTTAAGAAACACGTAGACATGGTGCTTCATAGCCTGCTGTAGTGGCAGGCATGGAAGAGGGTAGTTTGTGTTTGTGGATCAGTCGGGTATTTAGGTATTTAGGGTTTTTATTGTAGTGGGTACGGTTGGACTCAGTGATGTAAGAGGTCCTTTCCAACCATGATTATTCTGTGGTCCTATGCCGCATGTACCCACACACTAACTTGTGTGGTGCTCTTCTGTAGAACGGGTAGGTAGAGCCCTGGCCCACAGACAATGTTAGATGCAGCACTCGAGGACAGGCCATTTGGTGAGCACGCTTCAGTTTGGTTGACACCACCACACACACAAACACAATTCCCAAACTGCTGCCCTCTGTAGGGTAGCATACCTGGACCACAAATTGTACCCAGGGCATTTGGTCCAGCTCTCTGCTGGCCAGTGCAGACCTGGTGGTTTGTCAGCCAAGAGAAACTGCCTAATTGGCTATAGCAGTAACTTCACTGAGGTCTGGGAGTTAAAAATGGCTGGTTTGTCCTCCAGCAGGGTTCAGCTATTTATTGGCTTGATTGTAATCACAGCCGCCTTACCTTGTAACTGATACTGCCCTGCCTGCCATGTGGATGATGTTCGCTTGGGTATCAGATGCTGATGTTTGCTTTTGTTATCGCCCACCATCAGCAGGTGTCTTTAAAAGACCAGCTCTGACCAGACACCAAGGAGAAGACAGAGATGCCATGTCTCCTCTTCTCTCTAGCTGATCAGTTCTTTCTCACCACAGAAAAGCCACGAGGAGCTGATTCTCCTAACCTAGGAGGAAAATCCGTGTGGCACTCCTGGCTCCCTTTGATCATGCGTAACGTATTACAGAGCCTTCAGCAAACAGGACGCTCCCAATTAAACACATACAGCCTTCTAGGTACATGACCTCTCTATACCTCCTGCACGATACCTGTCCTCTTTCTAATCCTGTGTGGCTTTGAGAAATCTGCTTGTCTGCCTAAGGAGGCCATGCTCGGTTGCTGCCATGAATGGTGGCGTGACCTTGAGGCTCTCTGGCCATTGTGGTTCTGGAAGACTAAGGCTGATGGCCCAGTAAAGCAATTCTCTCAGCTGGCTGCTTCAGGAGCGGGTTCTGGGCTGTAGCCAGGGACTGAGGGCCCAATATGCAGAGCTGACCCCCATCACAGGGAAGTCTGCAGTCTGCCTGGAGCCCGAATCAGGGGTATCACTAGGATGCTCCCTAACCTGGTGAGATCAGCTGACTATTACCCACTGCTGATCTTCCAGACAGGTGGGGAGGAAGCTGTGTTCCGTAGCCTGAGGGGAATGAAGAAACACTACAAGGCCTTGGGATGTTTGGTAAGAGTCTGGGGCACAAATTGTATTTTCTTCATGCCTTCCATTTTGGGGTGAGGATACGGGCTGGAATAGGAGGACTCAGTCCGTCAATGCCTGGCTACGAGACTGGTGTTAGAGGCAGGGCTTTGGTTCTTTGTTAATGATCGGTTCTATAAAATACCAGATCTGGCAGGTCCACATGGGAGAGGTTTATCTCAGAGGGGAAAAAGGGTTCCGGGGCAGGAGTTGGCAGGGCTCGCTCAGAGGGCTTTAAATTAGATACAAAGAGGGGTGGGATCGTTGATGGGCAAGCACCAGTGGGACAGAGCTCTGGTCTTAATGAAAACAAGGTGGCCTCTCGCTGTCCTAGGGTGAAATCGGAGCGCTCGGCTCGCTCCCTGAAATGCCTGCACACCACTGCACACAGCATGGGGAACAAGCAGGAGGAGGTAGAAATCTGTGTCCAGGCAGGTGATTATGATCTGGTGGCAATTACGGAGACCTGGTGGGACAGCTATTCCCTGGTGGGAATGTGGTCATGGACAGCTATGTCCTTTTCAAGAGGGACAGGTCAGCAAGGAGAGGTAGTAAAGTTGCTCTTTACGTGAGAAAGCAACTGGAATGTATTGAGTTCTGTCCAGGTGTGGATGAAGAGGGAGTTGACAGTTTGTGGGTGCAGATCAAAGGGCAGGCTGGCATGGGTAACACTGTTTTGGGTGTCTATTACAGGCTACCAGATCAGAATGAGGAAGTTGATGAGAACTTCTGCGGGCAGCTGACAGCAGCCTCACAGCTACAGGCCCTGGTTCTCATGGGGGATTTTAACTACCCAGATATTTGCTGGAAAACCTACTCAGCCAGCCATCCACAGTCCAGGAGGTTCCTCCAGTGCATTGGTGACAACTTCCTGATGCAAATGGTGGAGGAACCCACTAGGAGAGGAGTGCTGCTGGATCTTGTAGTCCCCAGCAAGGTGGGTCTGGTTGAAGCAGTGAAGGTTGAGGGCAGCCTTGGTTGCAGTGACCATGAGATGGTGGAGTTCAGGGTCACGTGTGGTAGGGACAGAATAGCTAGCAGAATGACAATCCTGAAGTTCAGGAGGACCAACTTTGGCCTTTTCAAGCAATGGCTAGGGGAAATCCCATGGGACAGGGTACTGGCAGGCAAGGGAGCTCAGGATAGCTGGTTAACATTCAAAGACCACTTCTTTGAAGCACAACAGAAGAGCATTCCAAGAGGAAAGAAGCCAAGGAAGGGAGCCAGAAGACCTGCATGGTTAAACAGGGACCTGCTGGGCAAACTGAAGAAGAAGAAGCAAGCCTATAGGTCATGGATGGAGGGGATGGCCACTTGGGGTGATTATAAGGCTCTAGTGAGAGAATATAGGGATGCAACTAGAAAAGCCAAGGCCTCCTTGGAATTAAACCTTGCAAGAAATGTCAGGGGCAACAGAAAGGGCTTCTTCAAATATATAGCAGGTAAAACTAAAACTAGAGGCAATGCAGGCCCCCTGCTGAAGGAGGTAGGTGCCCTGAAGACAGAGGATGCAGACAAAGCAGAGCTACTGAACACCTTCTTTGCCTCTGTCTATACTTCTGGGAGCTGTCCTGACATCAAGCCCCAGACTGCTGAGGCTCCAGAGGAAGTGGAGCAAAGAGAGGAGCCTACCTTGGTTGATAAGGACTGGGTTAGGGATAAGTTGAGCAAACTGCATGTATACGCATCCGTGGGGCCAGACGGGATGCACCCACAAGTGCTTAGGGAGATGGCAGAAGTCATTGCTAGGCCACTCTCCATCATCTTTTCTAAGTCATGGGGATCAGAAGAGGTGGCTGGGGACTGGAGGACAGCAAATGTCACTCCAGTCTTCAAAAAGGGTAAGAATGAGGACCCAGGTAACTATAGACCGGTCAGCCTCACCTCCATCCCAGGGAACGTGATGGAACAATTTGTCCTGGATGCGGTCTCCAGGCACATCAAGGACAAGAGGGTCATTAGGACAGTCAGCATGGCTTCACCAAGGAGAAGGCATCCTTGATTAACCTGATACCCTTTGATGAGGGCATAACCAGGTGGATGGATGATGGCAGAGCAGTGGATGTGGTCTATCTTGACTTCCATAAGGCATTTGACACAGTCTTTCACAGTATCCTCGCAGCCAAACTGAGGCAGTGTGGACTGGATGATCAGGTAGTGAGGTGGATCGTGAACTGGCTACAGGGTAGAAGCCAGAGAGTGGTGAATGGGACAGAGTCTAGTTGGAGGCCTGTATCTAGTGGAGTGCCCCAGGGGTCAGTGCTGGGACCGGTCCTGTTCAATCTATTCATTAATGACTTGGATGAGGGATTGGCATGCACTGTCAGCAAGTTTGCTGATGACACAAAGCTGGGTGGTGTCGCCGACACCCCTGCAGACTGTGCTGCCATTCAGCGAGATCTGGACAGGCTGGAGAGCTGGGCAGAGGGAAATGTAATGAAGTGTAACAAGGGTAAGTGTAGAGTCTTGCACTTGTGTAAGAACAACCCCTAGTACCAGTATAGGTTGGGGACCAACCTGTTAAGAGAGCAGTATAAGAGAAAGGGACCCAGGGGTCCTAGTGGACAGCAGGATGACTGTGAGCCAGCAGTGTGCTCTTGTGGCCAAGAGGACCTCTACTCTGAACTAGTGAGACCACATCTGGAATATTGTGTTCAGTTCTGGGCCCCTCAGTCTAAGAAGGACATAGATGATGTTCAGTGTAGAGCCACAAAGATGATGAAGGAAGCAGAACACCTCCCTTATGAGGAAAGGCTGAGGGAGCCTGGTCTCTTTAGCTTGGAGAAGACTGAGGGGTGGCCTCATTAATGTCTATAAATATGTGAGGGGTGGGTGTCAGGAGGATGGAGCCAGGCTCTTCTCAGTGTCATCTGGTGATAGGACAAGGGGCAATGGGTGCAAGCTGTAACATAGGAGGTTCCATATCAGTATGAGAAGGAACTTCTTCCCAGTGAGGGTGACAGAATATTGGAACAGGCTTCCCAGGGGGGTTGTAGAGTCTCCTTCTCTGGAGACATTTATAACCTACCTGAATATGTTCCTGTTTGACTTGACCTAGGTGATCATGCTGTGTCGGGGGGATTGGACTAGATGATCTTTGGAGGTCCCTTCCAATCTCTAATGATTCTATGATTCTGTGATCACCTGGAGAAGGGTGCCACGTTGTAACTTGTTCCCTAACTGCTCGTTTACTGGCTTAGAAAGGTTAGGAAATCATAATGGCCAGACTGCTTATTCTCGAGATCTGGGAAGTGCATAGAGGGTGGTTCCTTCTCAATTTCAGGCTAGGTCACTCCAGAACATGTACCTGCTAGGAGGTAACAAGGCATGGCTAATCTCGTATGCATTTATCCCAAATCTCAGAAGCAGAAAAAGGAGAATGGAGTCAAAGCTGCCACAGATCAGCAGTTTAAGGGCAAGAAAACAGGCAGAATACTGCAACGAAAGAGAAAATTCAGAGGTAAGCCAAGTCCACTGGGATTTACCCAGGCAACTTTTCCTGTTACCAGGAGACCAACCACATCAGTTACCTGCCGTCACGGTGCAGATTATCTGGGGTGCATTAAATGCCCTTTCCCTTTTAGTTCTGTTTTCCCTCGAGGTACAAATACAGACCGGTACAGCAGGGCAAGTTCTCATCTGAGACATCGAAGCCTTTCCAATGCTGTCCCTGCAAGTAACCCCACAAAGAAACCCAGCACCGGCTGCTGCCGGGCCGGCGGGTGGCAGAAGAGTTTGCGCAGCGCCCTGAAGGTCACCCCGCACAGGCGGCTGCGGCCTCCCGCTCCGCGAACTCGCCCGCCCCTCCCGCGGAGCAGGTGCTGCTCCTCCCGCCCGCCCTTGCGCCCAGCCGATGCTCCCCGCGCGGAGCTGGCCGGGGAGCGCGGCGGCCGTTAAACATCCCGCAGCCGCGTCACACGCGCGCCAGCCGGGACGGCGCGGCTGCGGGTGATAGCCAGAAGCGGAGTCCCACAGCGCGCGGGAAGAAGTTAGCGGGGGGGAGCGGGGGTGTGGAACTCCCGCACCGGGCCCTGTGGTCCCCTGACAACCGGCGTGCACGACAGCGATGGGTGGGCAGGGGCACGCGTGCAGGCCCCCGGTCCATCGCAGGCGGCCCCGGGCGCGGCGCCGAGGCGCGCCACACCTACCCGCGCCAGTGCCGCAGCACAACGCCCCCAACCCCACCTCCCCCCGCGGCCCGCACGCTCCTAACCGGCCCCACCCACCGCCATCGGGCCCCGCCCCTCCTCGCGTTAGTCCTCACCCCGCGGTGCTGTGTGCCGGCGCCCATTGGCAGAGGCGGCGGCGGGGCGGAGCGGGCGGTGTATATGAAGGGGAGCTGCAGGTGGGAGCGCGGCTCCTCTGTGCCCCGTGGGGTGTGCTTGTGTCTGCGCTGCTCTCGCCCACTCACACCTCTTCTCGCCTCGTCCTGCCGCGCCAGCGCCGCCGGCCGCCTTGCAGCGTGGTCGGGCGCGCCCACACCTTCCCGGTGCCGCAGGGCGCTGAGCCCGCCCGGGGCCTGCCCGCCCCGTGTTAGATCTTCCCCCTCCACTCTCCCGCCCACCCTTTCGCCATGGCCCGAGGAAAGGCCAAGGACGGCGACGGCAACTGGAAAAAATTCATCTGGAACTCGGAGAAGAAGGAGCTACTGGGCCGCACCGGTGGCAGCTGGTGTGAGTGGCGGAAGGCGGCGGGGCCGGGCCGGGGGCTGCGGTGGCGGGGGCAATGCAGCGGGCACTGCAGCACGGACCGCCCCGCCCCCGTCGGCTGCGGCGGTGCTGTGACCCGGGNTGGGGAGCTGAGGGAGTTGACCCCGCAGGTGTGAACTCAGGTGGGTTCGGGGGCGAAGCAGGGCCGGACCCAGGATGGAGCCTGAGGCCGGCGACCTTGGCTAGGACGTCTCGTCCTTGGGGCCCGGGAGCATCGCCGTCGCGGGAGCTGCCCTGACACCGTCACCTGCATTAGGCTTCACGGTGGCTTTACTTTATCTCCCCCTTTTCTCTGGATAATAGAAATGGAGCTCGTTTTACTTCGTCGTGGGTGAACAGTCGGCTTTTAATGTATCTGGAAGAAGGAAATGGCTCAGTGTGCATTTGTGATTAAACGTTCACAGTGTATTTATTAGGTGCTGTATAAATAGCACTTAGAGGCTTTTAACGTTTTCTTTGCGCAACTAGTCCTTCAGTTGTGGCCAGACACGGCTGGTGTGCTCTCCTTGGCATGTTGAATTCGGCTCCTGGTGTAATGGATCGGCTGGAGGTGCCACATCTAGAGCTGTTGGCTTCAGCTCTGGCAGGCGGGTGGACTAGAGCAGGCATCTGCCGTATCTTTACGTGAGCAGAATTGGGTTGTGGGTGTGCACCGATAAGTATTTTCTGCTCCTGAGGCACCATGCAACTGCGCAGCACTTTCAACACGGAGGCTGAAGTAGGTCCTCCCAGAGCTCCTGTATCTGTCTGCCTAGGAGTGATTGCCCTTTGTGGAGTTGATCGTCAGGCTGATGGTCAGATTCCTCTGTAATAAGCCTACCTGTTGTGGAAAGCTTTCTCCTTCAGTCCTCTCGGTTGCTTGACCCTGCTGCGTTTTCTCTGAGACCTTGAAGTGGTTTTGACCTTTAAAGGTGTCTTTGGCGTTCAGAGCATCCTGGCTGGGAACCTGATTAAATAAGCTACCTCCCAGCGTTTGCCTTTTGATGTTACAAAACTCAAAGGCGTTACACTGCAGACAACAGCATTAGTGTTTGGTTTGTTACAACAGCACCTCCTATGACCGTGCTCTGGAAAAAATTTCCACACGTCCTTGACGTCACAGCCATTTGCTTTACGCTGCCTGGATACCAAAGAGTGCTTTTAACTCCTGGAGCACCTCGTTACCACACCCAGCAACTGCCCTTCAGCCCTGGCGACCTTCCCTGCCTCTGGTGCACAGAAGGAACAGGAGGACGGAGTGCTTTTCTGAGTGTGTCTCTCAGCCTCTGTGGTGCTGCTGACCCTTCTGCTTGCCTGTCTTTCCTAGATGCAAAAGAATCTGACCCTCTTGCTGTCATGGGTAGGCTTCTCTGTCGCTGGAGTTTTTTTTTTTACAATGGGGCTGAGAACCAAGGAGGAACGTTTCCACCTCTTCCCTTGTAACTCATGGCTTCAGGTCCTTCAAACTACCTCTGTTTTTTAGCCTGTGATTAGCTGAGGAAGGTGCAAGATCAAGCAGACTCCCTCTTTCAAGTACTCTGTGGCCTCTGCGTCGGCCTGCGTGTTCCTGCAGCCTGATTAGCATATAGTTGCCTGGCATGGGCTGGCGTAGCCTGCCTGTAGGCGGCCTGGCGATGCCTAGTACGGCATGTTACTGTGCAGTTACTCAGTTGAGATAATCCTTGTAAACTGGTAACTGATACCCTGGGTCTGAGCTGTGCTGCATCTCCAGGCTCTTCGCTGCTCCCCCACCTTCCCCCAGGAATATTCCAGACACCCCCCTTTAGCCCAAAACTAACTTAGGTGTTTAATTGTTATGTAATGGACTTGTTAATTGGTATGAGCAGTGCTGGGAGGGCCTCTGTAGATAGGAGTCTGGTAACTGCGGTTCTGTAACATGTCTGAGCACTTTCCTACATTTGACATTGAGCACTGGAGCTGACTTAGGCCCAGATTCTGCTCCCCTTGTCTTTAATGGAGGTGAAGCCTGATTTACTACAGGAGATCAGGCTTTACAGTTCCTTGTAAACCTGAATCCAACATAAGCTGTAGACTCCCTGGAAATAGCTTTGAGGCCCAGAGCTTTGTGGAGTGACTATCCAGAGCATAGTACAGCTTCCTGCTTTGGCCCACTTGCTTCCCTTGTAATTTGTTGCCTGTTATAGTGCTGGGCTCCTTTAAGACATGCTTTAACACACTAAATGTGGTTTAGTTGTCATGTTATGCAATTCCAAATCCTGATTCATGAATGCATAGGTTTTCAGGGGCTCATGCTTCCTGCCCCACCAAACAATCGGAGTGACCGATACTTTCTGTATGCACCAGGGCATAATCCTGCTGTTCAATACGTGCCTCTGTGACAAGGCCTCCCATCTGCATTTTGTGTGCTGGGCTCTTCCTTGCAAGTGCCAACAGTTAGAAATTTTGTCCTGAAATGTGATTGCCTCAAGGGCTTGGTTTGATTCCTCGCTGTTCATTTTCTCTTGCAGTTAAGATCCTCCTCTTCTATGTCATCTTCTACGGTTGCCTGGCAGGTATATTCATTGGGACCATCCAGGTGATGTTGCTCACTGTCAGTGAATTTGAGCCCAAATACCAGGATCGAGTGGCACCCCCAGGTAACTAAATAGGAGGCCCATGTTTGACTTAGTGCAAGCTGTTCTGGGGAGGCGGTTTGGTTACTCACCTCAAGAAGGAGGATGAAATAAGCATGTCGTTGCTGCAACACATATTTGTAGGGGGTGGGTGTGTTCTCAGCCTTCTGTGTTAGCAGTACTGGGGCTTGAAGGCAATCCTGCTAGAATTAAAGATTGCATCCCATGAAGTATTTCTCCTGTCTGAGAAGAGCTTGAACTTGGATTGCTCCTTCTTTCCCCTAAACTGGAGTGATGGCAGGAGGCTTCACTTGTGAATGAGCTCTGTGAAGAAGCTGGGTTCAGGTTTTTTTTCTTTCCATAGCCACTGTATTCCCATGGGTAAGTGAAGGGACAAAAAGGTACAATAGTAGTTAGCTTCATCTGTGAAACAGGGAAGCACACAGGCAAAAGGTGACAGTGCTGGTTCTGGGGGTACTTACTGAATTGTGTTAGCTGGCACTGAACTGTGCTGTGTGATCTAGAGGAGCCAGTAGTATTTGCTAATGAATATTTCAGTTGACTCTCTTGTGGGAAGATAAAGGTGGATCTTGTAGTTGCTGTGCATGAACTGTCTTTACTCCATAAAGTCTGCCCCTACTCAAAGTGAAAATTACTACTTGAGTGTGGCCAGGCTGCCTTGGGTAGGGGCACATAGAGCTGTTATTGCAGGTTCCCTGCTCTGTCTGTCCAGTCTTTGCTGTGCTGACTCCAGCCGCAGCCAGCGGCAGCTCAGAGCCAGGAGAGGGGGAAGCTGCGCACTGCTGCTTTCCCACATTACAAATGACCTTGAGGCTGCTTGGCACAGGGGATGGTAACGATCTGTCTCCAGTTGCTCTGTAAAACAGTTCAGAAGCTTTTAATAACAGTGGTATTTAAGTGACAATTGTAAAGCTGATGGCTTATAGCTACAGAAGCTGGCTCTGGTGTTGCACGGTGTCTTACAGCCCCACTGTCGGCAGTGGTACGCTGATTATTCCCTGCTCTTGCAATGTGGGGAACGTTACCATCGCCACACGGTACAATACCTCAGCAAAGGTAATGGCTTTTTCACCAATGCCTTTTAAAGGCAGGACAAACGCTGGAACCACGGTGTTAGCGTGTGGCACTTCTTGATGTGCTGGCGTGGCTTGGGTAGATGCTGTCTTAACCACTGAAAGCGGCTATTTCCATTGTGCAGCAGACGCTGACACTTGCAGGAAAGACACAACTGTCACTGATGTTGCCCAGAGCCATTAGCTGCATGCGAAAGGCCAACATGGCTAATGGTGGAGTAGTTAGTTTAATAATGTGTGCTTCCCCTGGCTGAAGCCCAGTGGGCTCACCAGATGTGAAATAATGAGCGAAGAAACCCATGGATCCTGGGTCACATCCAGACAGACCTGCTGTTTAGCCTGATGTCATGTAATTACTCATTCTAGGTACATTTGCTCTCTGTGTAATAGTGGCTTGCAAATCCAATTTCAAAGCAATTCTGTGGTAAAATTTCTCTACCATTTCAGCCTGCAGAGAGAGGGCTTGTGTTCACCTCTTAAGTACATACTGCACCAGTTTTTCTGGGATTTATCCTTTCTTTAACCTGCAAAGGGGACTGAATTCTGAGTCGCTCCTGTAGCGTCTACTACAGAAACCAAAATGGAGGAAGAATGAAAAGGTCATTGGGGTTCTTTGCAATAGCCATGCAGGACAGGTACTGAAATTCAGGGGAACAAAATCCAGTTCCTTGAGTATGTGACAATAGGCAACCCAATAAACAAGGGGTTTGAATCAAGCTGTAATGGCATATGGACTTCATAGGATCATTAGGTGTTGGAAGGGACCTCAAAAGATCATCCAGTCCAATCCCCGCTGCCACAGCAGGATCACCTAGACCAAGTTGCACAGGAACACATCCAAATGGGCTTTAAACATCTCCAGTGAAGGAGACTCCACAACTCCCCTGGGCAGCCTGTTCCAGTGCTGTCACCCTCACTGTGAAAAAAATTCCTTCTCATATTGATGTGGAGCCTCCTGTGTTCCACCCTACACCCATTGCCCCCAGTTCTATCACTAGATGGCTTCAAGGAAATACTTGCCCATTAATGGCACAGGGTCCTTTGCAGGACAGATGTGTACAAGCTTTAGGGTAAGGCATGGTGGAGGTTGAATGTGTTCCTCATCCCGTAGCATAGCAGCCATTAGACCACAATGACTCAAATAGCCTTTTCACGTAGCCGGTCACAGAGATCGACGTTGTTATGAGCTGCTGTTTTGGGCAGTTGGTAGTCTGTGGTGTTCTGCGGCGCATGGCATCTCTTCTTGCGATGACACGCGTGTGGGCATGTTCCTGCCTGCACCGGGTGATCACCAAACTCTTAATTTTCTTGTGACCCCAGTGGTGGGGTTCTTGGGGGGAAATTTCTGAGCCAAGTATACTGGCTGCTTCATGGAGTCCTGGATTGTCTAGGAAGCTAGGAAAGCCAATGTTACTCTTGTTACGGTGCTTTGTCCTTCTTGGGCAAGTCACTGTGTCAGCTCAAAATGGCTGAGAAAGGAGAAATTGCAGGCCTTGTGATTTGCAGGAGAAAATGCTGTAGAGGCAGCTGTAATATTCTTCTTCTGAGATACCACATTTCATAATGGCAACAGAACCTACAGAATGTTTTATTGAGTTATTGACATGGGTATAACATTGAAAGCCATAAAGTGCTATTTCTGTAGCCAAGTGTCATTAACATGTTAATTGGCTTCTGCACTGAGTGCACCAGGAATGTTAGACAGGGCTTCAGGGCAGGCTGAGGTTTACACTGTTCCAGGATACATTTTTTTATTCCCTCCTCTCTTTTCTTGGGATGGGGGAAGGGATACTGTGGTTTGCCTTGTCCAGCCTTGCCATTGCAGCAGCCCCAGCTCCTGGTTCCACATGTGCTGCAGGTTTGGACTCTGCTTTAAGCAGAGGATTTTCCTGCTGTTGGGAAAGGATGAGGATATTGCCACTTAAAACACAATATAAGAAGCCCACTCCGTTCTCCTCCTAGCCCACAGCCCTGTATGAACTGGGCTGTGTATCCTGCCATCTTGTGGTGTGCCTACACTGGTCCATCTAGGACTGGTGGAGGGACCGCTCGCCGCGGCCCAAGGCGCTCCCGGAGCGGCAGCTGGAAGGAAGTGTCCCCGCTCAGTGCCCCCTGCCAGGGGATTTTATTTGTCCCTGCTTCAAGTGCTGCCCTGGGCAGTGTGTGTGTCATGGAAAAGGTTGCTCCAGTGTCTATTCCCTATTTGGCTTATCTGGCTTGGATAGCAGCAGGGAGGTGGCAGGAAGGTTCCGAGAAGCGTGTGCTGCCTCCTGTGAAGCCAGCTCTCTACTTTTCTCTTGTCTCAGTATCTGCTTTTGGAAGTCTCCTCATCTCAAGCTCCAAAGGCTGTGACCTGCCAAGCAGTTTTGCTGTGTTTGTAGAAACCTTGTGCCTGCTTTCTGTGCTTCAGGATTGAGGTGACCAGCGACGGGAAGCCTGGACGGACTCAATCCATTGCTGTGGGGACTTTTGAACTATCCAATTTAGTGAGCTGGGCAGGGGTGATGGTGCTGCTGGTAAATAGAAATGGTGTAGTGATCACTCACTGTGTCATCCTAGGAGTAGTCAGGCTTGTTCCAAACCATCTCGAGATTACTTGGTACTTGGAAGTATCTGGTTACTACCGGCTATTCCTAATAATAAGCCAAACTTCCTACTCTTATTTCTTCCTCTTCACCCTTGGGACACTTCTTCCTGAAGTTTTGCCCTTGCAGTTTAATGACAAGGTCTGTCTGGAAAGATCTAGTTGAAAATGAACTTGAATAAATGGGATTTTAATTTAAAATGGTCTTTGGGGAAGCTGGGAGAAAAGACTACATGAGACTGTTTTCGCTTCACATCATTGTACATCCAGAGTTAGAAAGCCAACAGAAGGTGGTGTCATTACCCATCACTGGTGAGGACAGTGTCAAGGCAAGAACTCTATTTCCTAGCAGTACACTCCAAGAGTCAACTGCAGAAATCCTCTGAAGTAGTTTGTCAGTATCTTAGCAGTAAGCTGTGACTGTTCCACGTATGAAGAACAGCGTCACCACACGTGACACTCTGGTAGATTTCAGCGGTAATAGCATGAGGTGCAGAACTGTGACCAGTAGATGAGCCAGAAGATTTGCGTGAGGGCTGTTCAGATGCCTGGCTGTGAAAGTACGGGAGGCTTTGGTTCTCTCTCCCCGTGGGACTTGCTTATGAATGGCTTCCTCATCTGCATGGAGCCCTGAAAGGTGTGTTCATGTCTGTAAACTCATCGGAGCCACGCAGTTTTTTAGGTGTCTAGCAACTTGTGCTGGGTACCATGAGAATGACTCAGCTTTGTGATTTCTTTTCTGGTTGTTCTCTTCCCTGCGTGCTTCAGTTCACTCATGGGGATTAGAGGAGGCCTCAGAAAGGTTACAGACATGTTCTGCAAAGGTTAGCTCCTTCCATTGGACCAAATCATTGGCTTTTTGTAAACAAGATTGCTTCAGAGTGGTTCGGTGATAGTGCTGCTCTGATAATAGCTCTGAGCTTTGCTTTTGCCTGTGGCAGATACCGAAGGAAACAGCAGTTCTGTGCTTAGGGCTTTGTGCCTGGGCAGTTGCAGACACGCCAGAATGGGGGTGCTGGTGGAAGCCAGGAATATACTTTATACTTGGGATAAACCTATTTTTCATGACAGGTCTTTAATCTTCACAAATCTTTACTTCTTGGTTCAAAAACAGGAAGACTTGCCACTTTGCTCCTGTCCTAAACAAACTGCTGTACTAAAACCTGGTCTAGTCTGGTTCACCCAGGTACTTGTAAATGCCCACAGTTAGACTGAAAGCAGCCTCACTGCGACTACGGGCTGAGTCTACCTGGCAGAAATGGTTCTTTTCTTGTGCTGGCTACTGCAATGGCCACATGGAGGTACTAGGTGGGCTTTGGTGCTGTATTGCAAGACAGGGATGCTTTGGGATGGGAGTCTGTTCTCAGAACAAACTAGCAAAGCTAGTCCCATGCCCATCAGTGTCACAGAACATTAGGGATTGGAAGGGACCTCAAAAGATCATCTAGTCCAATCCCACTACCACAGCAGGATCAGCTAGATCAAGTCGCACAGGAACATGGCCAGGTGGGTTTTAAACATCTCCAGAGAGGGAGACTCCACAACCTTCCTGGGCAGCCCCTTCCAGTGCTCTGTCACTCTCACTGTGAAGAAGCTCCTTCTCACATTCATGTGGCGTGTGCTATGTTCCAGATTACACCCATTGCCCTTTGTCCTATTGTTGGATGCCACTGAGCAAGCCTGGCTCCATCCTCTTGCCCTTTTCATATTTATAAACATTAATGGGGTCACCCCGAGGCCTTCTTTTTTCCAAGCTAAAGACCCAGTTCCCTCAGCCTTTCCTCATCATGAAGATGTTTCACTCGTTTCATCATCCTTCTGGCTCTGTGCTGGACTCTCTCTCCAGCAGTTGTGTGTCCTTGAACTGAGGAGCCTGGAACTGGACACGCTATTCCAGATGTGCTCTCACCAGGAACACCTAACCAGAGGACAGGGATGTTCTACTAGATGGCTTTTATGCACCACAGGGTATCTGTTGCTGACCTTGCCTTCCCCTTTGACCTCTATGCCTACAGGGGTGCCTTTGTGAATTGCCTTGAATGAGGTAAAGAGCAGAGGTGGGCAGCAACTTTATTTTCAAGGTCCTGAGCAAAGCAAAGAGCCTAAGCCTGGCCAAGCTTTCTTGACTTGTATATTTATGCACTTGAATGACAAGCCTGTAACTTGAACTCTGGCAAAGGCAGACCTAGGAGAAGAGCAGAGTCCTGGCCTGCCTTTGCTCCCATTCCAGATAGCCACTTGAAGGGACTCTGAGCGTGTTGTTTCCCAGCTGAGTGGTAACGTGAGGAGGCTCTGGCAGGGCAGGATTGAAGTCCCTCACTAAAATTGAACCCAGCTTACTTGTTTTATCTGTATTTTATTTATAACTGCATGCAAAGCAAGTAATTGCTCCAAAAGGAGTTGAAAGCCACTTAATATGAAGGATAGGACATAATTTGTGCTGGTGGAGTAGTAAGTTGCTTCTGAACTTGCCACACTTGACCTGGTCAATTTGTACTGGAGTGGCTGAAGCTGCTTCCTGGAATAAAACTGGAAATCCCCAAGCTACTTGCTTGGATGTCTTGTTCTCTTCAGCAACTAGCAGCTGTGTTTGGGAGAGCAGAGCTAATCTCTAGTCTAGATTACAAACTTCAGCTGCATGGGTAATGAGGCATGGGAGGGAAGGATGGAGAGTGGTGAGCTGGTTTGAGGAGGGACTGAGCAGAAGCAGCGCTCGAGTGGCTTTGGAGCCACAGGCTTTTGTGGGTTGGGGCTCTCCAGCTAAGCTGTTTTCTACTGGGGGAACTTGTTGGCAACAGGCCTGCTGTGAAAGCTGTCAAAGCAAATGCTGCTTCCCTGCTCCTTGTTCTTGCTAAAGTGAAGATGACAAATTGAGCAGAAGTCAAAACCTCAGTAATTACAGTGGCCACCACAAAAGCAGCATGAACTCCAGTTCCCATTATTTAAGATTGAAGTGTTGGCCATGCATCAGTGCATTTAATTAAAATGTGACCTAAACCTCGTGTGGGAGCAACTATTTCCAAATCCTGTAACAAAGGGCGAAGGGGTTGGCACTTCTCAGCCTCTGTAGGCATTACCTCTTTCTGCTCCCATCTCTCTTCCCTGCTTTTTCTACTTGCCCTCCTAGAGTCCAAAGCAGAGCTGGTTACTTGGCCTCGGATCTGGGACAGTGGTTTAAATGTCTCCCATGTGGTGGTACCTCGTAGTCACCTACTCTGTGACGAGCTGCCAGTTAGCTCAGCAGACTGTGTGCTTACAGAGTGAAAAGACTGGAGAAAGAGGTTGGGCTGATGAATTAACCCAGAGGGGAAATGTCTCACACCCCGTGTTCTGCAAGGGAGGCTACACAATGGTAGTGTGGCTTACACCCAGCAGAGTGGCAAGTGACTGTGCCTGACTCAAGTCACCTTTTATTGAAAGGGCTTGTGAGTGGCCAGCCTGGATGTGTCTGACAGGCAGTGAGTTGTGCTCCAAGTCAGTCTGTTAAGGGTGTATGTGTAAGAGTTAGGCTTCTGTGGGACTGTGTTTCATGCATTTGGTCTTGCATGCAGGCAGCTTCCCTCCTGTCCTTGAGGAGGAGGCAGAATTGGGCAGGGACCTTGTGGTTGAATGTTTTTCTTGAGGAAAAACCTTGACTTGTAGCCTCCTCTCTCAATTCTGTGATTTTTATCTGCTTAGTAATGCAAACATCATGACAAATACTTCAGGCTGTTGTTGGAAAGAAGAGATAGAGCCCATCAGAGCCTCCCCTCTAGTGAGCTTAAGCTGTTTGTGCAAGTCCTGAAGGCTGGAAAAATAGAGACTCTTAGAATGAGTTACGTTCTCAGTGTGTGTGGCATCGCCTGCAGCGCTGAGGTGTGCTTAATGTTTTCTTCTTGGTTTTGCTTTTTATTAGGACTGACTCAAATCCCCCAAGTGCAAAAGACAGAAATTTCCTTTACTGCCTCTGATCCCAAAACTTACGAGCCGTATGTGAAGAACCTGGACAAGTTCCTGAAGGACTATGGCGCTGAAGAACAAACTCAAAGCATGATCTTTCAAGACTGTGGGGGTAAGTCTTGGCTGCTTCCTCAAGCTCTGAGGGCTCTCACCAGTGCCTCTGCATCTGGTCTGCCATCTGCTGAGGGTAAGCTGGGGTGGTCTCCATCTTCAGCGGTTCCTTTTACTGTAACCACTGGCACGCTAGTAAACTGGCAGGCTCTGGTTTCAGTCATACGGCTGCTCGTTACGTTAATTTGGACAGACCCGACTTGGCCAGGGATGCACCCAGAGCTTGTGGTAGAGGTTATATGAGTGGCAACTCCCAGTTTCACTTGGAGAAAGCTGCAGCTGACTCTCAAAAGCATGTCATGCTGACCTTACCCTCTCTGAAAGCCGTGGGGGGTTTTGCTAAAACCCCCATGTTGTTGTTCCTCTTGCTGCAATGCAGCACAGTGTCTGGGAGGTACTAACGTGTAAGGCCTAACAGTGCGAATGAGGCTGTCACCTCAGAGGGCCAGCACAGAAAACCTGAGGGGAGCCCACTGCTAAAAGCTGCCAGAGCAAAGCCAAGCCAGTGGAAGAACCTACGCTGAAAAAAGCAAAAGCGCCGCAAGCTTGCTGGTCTAGGACCAGCCCAAGGGTGGGGGTGTCTGAGCACAGGTCTGTGGCCTCGGCCTCAAGAAGGTGGCATCAGTTTGTCATTTGGACAAGGGGGAAATAAAATACAAGCATTGCTGCTCCTGACAAGTGAAAGATCACACTGCACATGGTTGTCTTCATTTTCCCTTCATGACAGAAATACCTACAGATTACAAAGAGAGAGGACCATATAGTGATGCCCAGGGCCAGAAAAAGGTCTGCAAGTTCAAACGTGACTGGCTGGAAAACTGTTCTGGAATAAATGACCCCACCTACGGGTACAAGGATGGCAAACCTTGCATCCTCGTCAAGCTCAACAGAATTATTGGCTTCAAACCCAAGGCAAGTACCTCTTCCCTTTCTAGTAGAAGCTACTGATACGGAAGAGGGTGTTGGCTGCAGTTTGCTGTGCCTACTTCTGTGTAACTGGTGAGAGATCAGTGTCAAACCCCTTCTGCAAAGGATAACTGAGACAGTCTGAGTAACTGGCTTTGAAAATATTTGCCACTAAAAAGCTGTGAAAGCTGCACACGGCAAGTTGGCAACAAGTAGCAAAGACCCTCACAGTGCAAACTGCTGGTTATTTATCTGGTAACCCCTGTACTCTGACAGAGTACTGAAGTGATAAATTTTAAGTGCCTGTGTGCTTCTGTGGGACAGTCCCAGACCAACGCTTATCTGCACCTAGATCAGTACATCGTGTCATGCCCTGATCTACTCCGTGCTTCCCTCAGGCAGTGTAGTTGCCTGCCTTACTACAACTGCTTTGTTGGATGAAGTAGTGCTAATAACTGTTAGACTGAAGCACAGGCGATGGGGTGTAAACTGCATCTGTGAGTCAGGCACAGGAAGGATCAGGAGGTCATTAGGTACCTAATGTGGTTTCTAGATGCCGCAGGATCACAGAACCGTAGAATGGCCAGGGCTGGAAGGGACCTTAGAGATCATCTAGTTCCTTGAACACTTCCAGGAATGGGGGAGCCACAACTTCTTTGGGCAGCCTATTCCAGCATCTCACCACCCTCACCAGAAATTGTGTTCCTAGTGTCCAGCCTCAGTCTGTCCTCTTGAAGTCTGGAACCCTTTCCCCTTGTCCTCTCACTGTGCACCCATGTAAAACAACCCTACCCCAACTCTTGTAGTCCCCTTCAGACACTGGAAAGCTGCTCTAGGGTCACCTTCCTGGGCTCTTCCTCCAGGCTGAACAACCCCAGCTTGCTCAACCCATCCTCATAGGGGAGGTGCTCCAAACCCTCTGGTGATTGTAGTTCTCCTCTGGACATGTTCCAGGAGCTCTGTGGCAGGACACAGTACTCCAGGTGGGACCTCACCAGTGCAGAGCAGAGGGGGAGAATCACCTCCCTCAACTGACTGTCACTGCTGCTTTTGATGCAGCCCAGGACACAGGGGCTGCAAGCACACACTGACCAGTCCTGTTTAACTTCTGCCCCACCACCACTCCCACACCCTTTTCAGGGCTGTCCTCAGTCCTCTCTCTTCCAAATCTCTATTCATTCATGGGATTGCCTCAACCCAGGTGCTGATGTCTCTGTGCTTCACCCAAAGGCAAGTCTGCAGTAGTGCTGAAGGATGTCAATCTGGACAGGAACGGCTCTTCTGTTTGTTTTTTTTTCCCCACAACAAATTTAAATGCTAAAAATTCTCTTATGAATTCAGCAGCACCACATGTAGTGTTGAACAAAGTGGTGTGCAAAGCTGCCACTCCATCTTCTTGGTGGGAAACAGTGCAAGTGATGTGCTCAGCCTTCAGCAGCACCCTTCAGGGCCGTCAAGGACAGGGAATGGTGCTGTCTAGCTGAGGAGTCGTGAGGAATGTTTTTCTTTGAGGGGAGCCTGTCCTGTGCTCAAAGAAACTAGTTGAATTTGGGCTCCTCTGATCCAGGGTGTAAATGGTGGGTGCACCTCATGGGGCGTGTGCTTGGTGTGTGGGAGCTGCAGAATGACGAGGCATGCGTGTGGTGACTGGGGGGGAGCAGGGTTTGGTGTACTTCTCTTTGCCACAGAGCTCTGAAGAGTTCAGAACATGTCAGACAGCAGGGTCTAGTCAAGGAATTGACTTCACAACTTTGGTTTAGTAAGGATGTGCTTACCCGAGGCAGCGTTTGTTCTCTTTGTTCCGCACGCCAGCGGAGCCCCTGTAGCTCTTGTGCTGGGCAGGGTGTGCACAAAGCACATCTGAAACTTGTAAGGTTGTGAAGGAGAAATGCTGCACTTGATCAGAGACCAGTGTTGGAGTTTTGGTGCTCCCACCCCTCCATAGTACGCTCGGAACCTTTATCCTTCCCTGCTGAGGTGGTGTTGAAGTTCAGCAATGTCAGGGTGTGACTGCTGCTCTTTGTTCTTTTGCCTTTCCAGCCCTAATGGCAGGCACACACCTGGCATGCAGGTGGCAAATGCTCCCACATTGTGTTTCTTCCTGCCACTGCCCGGGCTTTACACAAACAAGCCCCTTGGGCTGCCACTTAGCTGTGAAACACTTGCCCCGGTGACACCACAAAGTTAAAACCAGCCTGATCTGCTTGCCTTGGTACCCACAGCAGTAGAGGTGCAAGAACAGCCAGTGGTTCTGCTTGGGTTAAGTGTCCCTGCTTGTAGTGGTGTTAGGCTGCTTGACTGTGCCAAGCAGCTGTCCTCTCTAGCGCTGACCTAGAAGGGATTCCAGTAACGGCAGGTGTTTGGGATCACTGACCTTTGCTGCATCCAGTGTGTAATGTCCCATTCGTTTGGGTTTCTTCTAGGCTCCGGCAAATGAGAGCCTCCCTCCAGAGGTCATGGCAAAGTACCACCAGTATCTCATCCCTGTCCACTGCATGGCCAAGGTAAGCTGAAACACAAGAGAACGGTGCTCCAAAGCCACAGGGGAAGAAAAGTCTTTGCCCAAGTGTAGGTCCCCCTTTCTACAGACAGTGGCCTGGTTCCCACTAGAGGTGTCGCCTCCTTTGGAACAGGACTTTCGTAACCCCGCGCTGACGATGTGCTGCCCTCACAGGAAGGGGTAGAAGGCAGGCGAGAGAGTGAGAGGTCGCCGTTTGGCTGCCAAGTGCTGTACTGGAGCTCTCGGCACAGATGGTGGGGAAAAAAAGACTCCAGGGAAGAAGTATTTGACTTGGCGTTGTAAAGCAGCTGAGAGCCAGCAAGCTTTATTTAGCTGAAGATAGGTAGTGCATTGGTGTAAGGGGAAGCTGTGATGGTTCTGCAATGCCTGAAGTGGTCGAGCTTTTCAATAAAGAAAAGCCCTTCTCCTGGCTTACGCGTGCTGGAAGTTACTTACTGTGTAGCTACTGGTTACACAGGGCTTCCACGTCCTTTCCAGCACCGGGCAGTCCTGGTACTGTCACGGTCAGGCTCAGCCACGAGCAGGGAGGTGGTGTGGCCTTGGGAGGAGAAACAGCAGGAGCTGCTGGGGGAAGGGCTGTGAGAGGCAGCACTTGGGCGATTGTCATTGTTCTTCCTTTCTCACCTCTAGCGAGATGAGGACGCAGACAAAATAGGCACAGTGGAATACTATGGGATGGGTGGCTTCCCTGGCTTTGCCCTCCAGTACTACCCCTACTACGGCAAGGCCCTGCAGCCGAAGTACCTGCAGCCGCTGGTGGCTGTGCAGTTCACTAACCTGACTTACGACATGGAGGTGCGTGTGGAATGCAAGGCCTACGGGCAGAACATCCAGTACAGCGACAAGGACCGCTTCCAGGGACGCTTTGATATTAAATTTGACATTAAAAGCAGCTGATCATAAGCACAACTCTCTTCTCTCCCCCCTCCTCCTAGCCATTTAAAAAGGTTAAAAAAAAGAACAAAAATGAAAACCTACTAGTCTTGAACAAACTGTCATACGTATGGGACCCACACGTAATCTATATGCTTTACACTAGCTTTCTGCATTTACTAGGTTAGAATGTAAACAAAGTGTAGCAATAGCGACAAATATTTATTCTACTGTAAATGACAAGAGACAACAAAATTGAGCCTTGGGACATGCCCATTTTTACTGTAAATTATGATTCCATAACTGACTTGTAGTAAGCAGTGTTTCTGGCCCCTAAGTATTGCTGCCTTGTGTATTTTATTTAGTGTACAGTACTATAGGTGCATACTCTGGTCATTTTTCAAGCCATGTATTGTATCTGTTTTCTACTTCTTGTGAGCAAAGATTTTTGCTGTCCAAGGTGTAAATACTCAATGGGACTAGAACTGGCATGATACTTCTCATTATTTTGTTCCTTTTGGAAGAAAGGCCCACCTGCGAGACTCGACTCGACAGCACTCCATAAGGTTTCTGACTTCTCTGTGGTGTTAGGGTGTTTTATTTGGAGGGGTGGCAGGGACTTAAGTGAAGTTGAAGAGTATAGATGATTGTGTACTGTGCTTTGTAGTGAATGCTGTCTCTCTCTCTCCCTCCCTCTCCCTCTCTCCATCTTTTCCCTCATCCTCCAGTATGTTGTATGAGAGACTGGGTCAGACTTATCACTCTGCAGTGATAGGCGTTAACTCTTTGCTTTGTATATTTTCTTTCTCTTTTCTTTCCTGCTGGAGGCATCGCACACTGTGGTGCTAATGTCTTTATTGAATGTTTTAACCATTTTCATGGTGGAAGAATTTTATATTTATGCAGTTGTACAATTTTATTTTTTCTGCAAGAAAGTGTAATGTATGAAATAAACCAAAGTCACATTGTTTGAAAAGAAATCTTTATTTTAAACTTTATAAAAGCAATGCAGTACCCCATAGAATGGTGTTAAATGTTGTCTAAAGTGCAAAACTCTATGTTCTAACATGTAGTAAATAGCCAGGAGTACAGTGCTCTTGTTGATCTTGTATTTCAGTCAGGTTGAAACATTGGACAAATAAATGAATGAACACACCACCCCGTGTGCGTGTCTCTTGTGTCGGGTGAGGATGGAGGCTCTTAGTTGTCCAGAATCTTGAAGAAGTACTGCACCTATGTCAAACAGAAAACACAGCTCTGTGTGCATTAGGATTGCCTGAAGTTGCTGCTCCAACAACAGCTAGTTTGGAGGTCCTTGAGCTGCTGCCTTGGAGGTGGCTGTGGCACATGTGCCCATGGTCACACCAGTCAGGAACCCATGTAGCTGTCACTGTATTGATGGTTACTGCATGGTCTGCACTTCTCAGGAGGCACAGGGCCACATGTTCTAGCAGTACCTACATCTGAAAACATTTTATCCTTGGTGTGGGCTAAAGTACCTACCAGTGGCAGCCCAGGAAGAAGGGAACACGCTGAAGTCACAAGGAGAAATGGGGGTTTGTGTTGCTGCTGGTCCGGCAGCTCAGGGAGGAGTCTGATGTGGCTGCTCAGACACAAGCAAATGTGGCAGCTGCCTTCCTGCAGGTGTCAAGGCCACTCGGTGCTGTGTGACAGGGGTTTCTCCATGTACAGTGACAAAGCATGACTATCCTTGAGCAGGCTGCTTGACAAAGCCTTCCCAGTGCCCTCCCAGTGAGAACATACCATGCTGCTAAATGGTTTTTGCCATCTAGAGAAGCACAGTAGGAGTAAAGTATGGCAGTCAGTGTTCAGCTGTTCCCAAGGCACTGGAGCCAGCAGAATCTCACCTGCAGCTGTGTGTGTCCAGCAAGGCAAGCATTTAGCAGAGCTGCTGTGGTTACAGCTTTGAAATAGACCTCAGAGGAGGCTCCACCTGCATAACTGCGGGAACATGGAGCCGCTCTGGCTCTCAGCAGTCGCTGCGCATGCAGGGCTCAGGGTGTGATATGATCCATGACCCCCACAATTCAGTTCTTAGGTCCGCAGCCTGCGGTAGTTTACAAAAAAGCCAACACCCCAACGAACGCCATGAAAAGAACCCTGCCCCAAACAGCTGGCTTCATAAAAGACCCAACTCATGGGTAGACAGAAGATGATAATGTAACTTGCTGTATGAGCACAAAGTCCAAGCGTGAGCCAGTCATAAAGATAACGGCTGAGGGTGGGATAAACAGCGTCGAAAGCGTGACGGCGCCCGAGTTAACTGCAGTGAGTGTCAGAAGGGTCTTGCACAATGTGTTTGAGTAACAGCTCACGAACTAAAGCAAAACCAACCCTTCACCCCTCCCTAAGCACTTCCTAGTACCAAAGCTGTGAAAGCTGGACACCCTGCTCTGATCACCAACTTGGCAGTGATGGCACTAACAATCCTAGTAGCCACCCACCGACAAGCCCCGACTATTCAGAGGTGTCATGACAACTCTGCCACCAAAGAGCCACACCCTCCCC
>VXBP01002421.1:262745-310295 GCA_013400115.1 Rhinopomastus cyanomelas
GTTATAAATGCCACTGTAATTTTGACACCTACTAGAAATACAGCATCAAAAGGCCACAGGATGGTGAAACACCCAAACCTGACACCGACTCTCCACCCCATGACAAGCTGGCCATTTTTGTCTGGCCAGCTGGCTCCCATAGTGGCATCAGTACTTCTGGTAACAACAGATGTGACACTAAAACGGCTTTTCAGAAGATGCTGCTGACACACACAGCTATGCTACGCCAAGTGGCCAGTGAAAAGCCTCGGGTGGGAGATGGCCGGGGCAAGTGAGTCAAGATGAGCCAGCTCATCAGCCCAACTGAACTTGGAAGCGCACGGCTTCCACGACTCGCACCACAGAGCTCTTTACCAGCCTGTACCGCCCGTGTAAAATGCCTTCTCCCCAGGAAGGCATCGCTGTCCTCCCTGTCTGACAGGGCGTTACCGTATAAACTGCCAGGTTGAACACGCTGTTCTTTCTGCCAGATTGGCTCAACATAGTTAAACATAATTGTGGCCATTGAAGTGAATTTTATCTCCCTCTCGTTGCTATAGGACACTTGCCTCCAAGGTTAAAGAAACACACACAAACACTAGTAAAATACAGTTCAGAGAGAAGGGGGGGGCTCATACATATTCAAGGACAAGAAGCATTATGGCTCTGCCTGCATGAGCACTTGCACTAGCACACACCAGCTACCAGTTTTACAGCACTGGTGCTCCTGGGCTTCTGTTCCCAGGGGCAGTTGGCTGGCATGAGCCTGGCACAGCCCTCAACAGGTACAGGGAGCTGTGCCCAGAGCAAATAGAAAGGCCAAGAACAGTGGAGTCTCCTTTATAGGTCCTAACTGTGGGTTCAGTCTGCTGCCACGAGGCCCTGAAGAGAATAATACAGCCAGTCAGTCTGACCTCTGTGCCCGGTAAGATCATGGAGCAGATCCTCCTGAAGGCACTGCTGAGACAGGAGATTTGTGAAGAGGTGATTGGGCACAATCAGCATGGCTTCACCAAGGGCAAGTCCTGCCTGACAAACCTGGTGGCCTTCTATGAACAGGTCACAACATTCATGGATGAGGGGCAGGCGACTGATGTCATTTACCTGGACCTCAGCAAAGCCTTTGACACTGTCCTGCACCACATTCTGCTCTCCAAGCNGCAATGCTAAGCACAAATACAGGCTGGGCAGTGACTGGCTGGAGAGTAGCCCTGAGGAGAGGGACTTGGGGGTGCTTGTGGACCAAAAGCTCAACATGAGCCAGCAGTGTGCACTTGCAGCCCAGAAGGCAGCCTGGATCCTGGGCTGCTTCAGGAGAAGTGTGGCCAGCAGGTCGAGGGAGGTGATTCTCCCCATCTACTCCACTCTGGTGAGACCCCACCTGGAGGACTGTGTCCAGTTCTGGAGCCCTTATTACAAGAGGGATGTGGATGTGCTGGAGCAAGTGCAGAGGAGGGTCACGAGGGTGATCAGAGGGCTGGAGCAGCTCTCCTATGAGGCCAGACTGAGAGAGTTGGGTTGTTCAGTCTGGAGAAGAGGAGGCTCCGAGGTGACCTTCTTGTGGCCTTCCAGTATCTGAAGGGGGCCTACAAAAAGGATGCCCTGGCTGAGCACAAACAATTGTCCTGTGAACACTGTGCCCTAAGAGCATGGAGAGACCAGGCAAAACTAAAAAAGAAAAATAGGGAAGCAAATTCAGTGAGGTAACCAGGCTCCTAAGGGAGCAAAAGATCTTGGCACTGGCATAGCACAGGCACAAAGTGTCCTGAAGGCTGAAAGTGTAAGAATTACAGACACCCACCATTCAATTCTCCTTCTGCCCAGCAAACAAAGAAAAACCAGGTGCCAGCTGAGCAGCTTTGGAGCCAGAGCTTTTGTCCACAGAAGGCCAGTCCTAGGGACACCTTGAATGGCAGCAGCACGTGACACAGGCAGCGTTACAGCTTGCTCACAGAAAACCCTGGCACTGAAGGTGTACCTCGACGTCCACGGCCCATTCCCTGTGTTCCCTTGGGCTGGCAGTTTTTGACAAGAGACCCCGCTAGTATGAGTTGTCGACGGCACAAGGGGGTTGACAGGGAGACACACCAGTAGGAAGTATGCTGAGGTCACAGATGTGCTTCTCATCCATCACCAGAAAGACGACGGCAGTGTCAGTCCTTCCTCATCTCTACTGAACCGAAATTGGCAGCTTGGAGATGAAAGACTTTTTCACGCCTGTGTTCACTTGGAGCCCGTCAGTCATCTCATGAAACCGGACAGACGCTCGCCAGCACCCTCTCCAGAAGCCACCAAGGGAGCTGTGTCTCCTTAGCTCAGCACAGGTGTCCAGGCACACGGTCCAGCGAGTTCTCGATGACCTTCAGTTTCAGCAGCAATGCACTCTCTCCCCGAACGCTTAACCCTTCCGTTCTGTACAGGGTTATCGCAGGATCATAGAATCATTACGGATCGGAAGGGACCTTGAAAGATCATCTAGTCCAATCCGCNTCCCTCTTGTACTGAGGAGCCCAGAACTGGACACAATATTCCAGGTGTGGTCTCACCACGGCAGAGTAGAGGGGAAGAAGAACCTCTCTTGATCTGCTAACCACCCCTCTTCTAATCCACCCCAGGATGCTGTTGGCCCTCTTGGCCACAAGAGCACATTGCTGGCTCATAGTCATCTTGTTGTCCACCAGGACCCCCAAGTCCCTTTCCCCTACACTGCTCTCCAACAGGTCAGTCCCCAGCCTATACTGGTACCTGGGGTTGTTCTTGCCCAGATGCAAGACTCTGCACTTACTCTTGTTATAGCTCATTAGATTTTTCTCTGCCCAGCTCTCCAGCCTGTCCAGGTCTTGCTGAACAGGTCTTGCAGTCTGCGGGGGTGTCGGTGACACCACCCAGCTTTGTGTCGTCAGCAAACTTGCTGACAGTGCATGCCAATCCCTCATCCAATCGGTTTGAATCATAGAATCGGCGTGAGGCTACTAGCAGGAATCAAAACTCTCTCCCTGCCCATTAGCCTGGGTTGGTACGCCAGCATGAACCAGCTGTGTTCACACGGGCACTTGCTCACACTGAAATGGCAGCTCAGCTGTAGCTCACTCAGCTGGCTCCCCAGATGAACTCCCCAAACCCCCCTGGGTTCACACCACCCTTCCAGACATAAGCAGCGAAGAAATAACAAAGGGGTGGGGGGTCTATGTCCTCATTGCATTATCTGTTCTGAAAATGAAGAGTCTGAGGACGGTCTAGTCCCAGGAAGTTTGTTCAAACAAAAAACTGTTAATGCCCCCTGCCTCTCTCCTGAGTGCCAAACACTGTAAGAAGTAAAGCCAGGGGGGCTGCCCAGGGCAGAGAGCCCTGTCCAAGGGGCTCCTCAGCTCTCCAAGGTAACGAGCTGTCAAGCACAACCGGGACAAAAGCTCCCTATGCACCAGGAAGGTGGCACAGAGCGTGCGCTGCTAGGGGCTAGTGACACCTCAGAGAGGTGGCTGTGATCAGCTCTGAAAAGACAGTGACAGGGAAGGGCAGGGGGAACCGTTTGGGAACTGCACCATGAAATAAAGGATTAGAGGAATCTGAGCTCCAAGCAGGGTGCAAAGGAGAGGCCCAGGCAGCGGTTGCACCGCAATCAAAACACCAAGGAATCCAGCTTCATGCTATTTCCTTTGTGACACCACAAGGAAAACAACCCCAAACCTTATTTCACAGAACCAAGTGCTGTTTGTACCTCACACACAACTACTGTGCTGACTCCAACCATGGACTGCTGCGGTAGATTTAACAAGCAGGCAGGGGTTCGCTCCATCTCCCCACTCCACAGCAGAAGCCAACTGCTGAGTAGTTGGGGCTGACCATCAACAGCCAAGGACTTTCCCACCAGTAGCTCTGCTCCTCTGGCAACGTCTCTGGCTGTCATCAGACGAGATCACTAGTCTCGCAGAGCCACTGGAATGAAAATAAATTGAAAGGTCCTGGCTCCCATCACACATGAAAAACTCCCACATGACAGCAAGTCAGCTTTTCCCAAGCATTCCAAGCAGCTCACTCAGCGACCAGGACCGCTGCCTCTGCACTTCACGCTTATCTCAAGGGGCACTTGCCTGCTTCAGAACCAGGAGCTTCCATGGACTTGCTGCGTGGTCTTGAACCAGTCAGCTTCAGTACAGACAAGATGCTAGGCACAGCTCCACGGATGTCGATGCAAGCTGCAGAAACACCCTGAACACTAGA
Organism: Rhinopomastus cyanomelas; assembly: GCA_013400115.1. Classification (NCBI taxonomy): domain Eukaryota; kingdom Metazoa; phylum Chordata; class Aves; order Bucerotiformes; family Rhinopomastidae; genus Rhinopomastus; species Rhinopomastus cyanomelas. The sequence goes on from VXBP01002421.1 coordinate 266,946, forward strand.
GAAAAACACTGAGAAGGGCCCCTGCTGCTGGCACCTCAAGTGGGCATTGTGGGCCCTCCTTGCCAATGCTGAGCTAATGCTCTTCAGCCTACGCAGAGAGCACCGAAAGCCACAGTCCTCACAAGCTACCAGGTTATGGCCAGTTGAGGAGGAAGAAATTGCAGAGAGAACATGTTTCCACCCACACCACAGATTCAAGTGAAGCATGGAAGCAACAAGCAAATATATGAATTAGAAGGCACCCAGAATTTAAAGCTCTTCCTGAGCAACCAAGATGTTCTGCAGGACAGTATCTGGCCATGGACCCCAACAGGCTATACTTGGCAGCAGGTTAAAAGTTATGGCAGATAAGAAGGCCACAAAGTATCTGGAAAAATAAAGACATTAACCAAAAGGACTAGCTAGTCCACAAGCAGCAGCCTTGCCTGCACCATCACAAGCCTCAATGGCATCAGTTCCCTCAAGGTAGTGCTCAAAGTACCTTCTGAACAACATCACTCCATCTAGGAAGCTCCATTCACCTGTGGAACAGGTGAGTACCTAGAGGCCAAAAGCTCCCTTCAAGTCTGCGCTAAACCACGTACTGTCATGACAGAGCTAGACTCACCACCTGAACGACCAAGTTCCTGTTCAATACCTGAACTGCGTAAGGTGGCCACCTGTGCAAGCCCATGGCTCCTGGTTTGTGGCTGGATAGTCTCAGCAAACTGTCTGCAGCAGAACAGCACTAACTACCACTGACACCGAACGATTTCCCCACTTATCAGCTCTGGCCACCGAAGGGCACTGCCTCCTGCCCAGAGCATTGCCTACATATCTCCACGTCCCACAGACACACTGGTGGACACATCATCCTCCAGAGGTCACTTCCAGCCCCTGCCATTCTGTGATTCTGTGATTCCTGCCTAGATGCTGATGCACTTCGATTAAAGAGGAAGAGAGAGAAACCACCTCTTCCTGAAACCAGAAGGTGACTTCAAGGAGCCCCAGACTACGGCCACCACACTGTCAGGTGCCCGCTGCCATCTTGTTTGGTGTTTGCACACCTGCTTACGCTACAAGATCAAAATCTACGCTCCCAGTATTGTCACGATGCAAAATCAACACCGCTGTGACACTAGACTTTGAACAATTAGTTATTATTACTCATGAAAGAAGAAGTGGTTTCCAGAGCTTAGAAATCACAGAATCATGATTTGGAAACAACCCTTGGAATCACCAGGTCCAACCATCAACCCTACTCTATAAGGTCATCCCTAAACCAGATCCCACGACACTACATCTAAGCAACTTTTAAACACAAGGGATAGTGATTCAACCACCACCCCGGGCAGCCCATTCCAGTGCCTGACCACTCTCTCCATGAAGAATTTGTTCCTAATGTCTAGTCTCCACCTACCCTGTTGAAGCCCTTCCTTCTGGTTCTGTTGCCAGTTGCCTGTGAGAAGAGACCAGCACCAACCTCTCCACAGTGTCCTTTTGGGTAGTTGTAGAGGGCGATGAGGTCTCCCCCTTAGCCTCGTCTTCCTCAAACTAAACAGCCCCAACTCTTCTAATGGCTCCTCGTAAGATTTACTCCGCAGGCCCTTCACCAGCTTCGTTGCCCTTCTCTGCACGTGCTTGACAAACTCCCTTAGTTATCGCACGGTGTTAGCACCTGCGAAGGCTAAGAAACCTTGTTCGCAGCCTCCTGTCCCTACTAGCGCATCTGGCTTTGTCGTACTCCTCCCGTGTTCCACACACGTTTCAACACGTGTACACACGCAGCAAATGAACTTAAAATCTCCTCTGATGGTTGACACTAGTCAGCCCAGGAGGCTGCGCTGACGCAGAGAGTGACAAACCCTACACAGAGAGCGCCCATACAGCTAATCATTTGCCTGTTTGACCTCCAAGTGAAAGGTGGGAGGTGCAGCTGGCTTTGGCCAGTCATGGGAATCCACGCAACCGTATATTTGCGTAACGCAGCAGCGTGTGCTGACGGCCAACAGGGCCTCTCTTACCCTCAAAAAGAGGTGCAGGAGCCCTTCCTCAAGAAATGGAAGGAGATTACATGACTGTAATAATGGTGTTTCCTTACTGCTTTTGCTGCGTGGCTGATCACCTGGGCTTTCCTCTCTTCTTCACTGTAGTCTGCCCCTCCTGCAGCTGAGCTGCAGCCAAACCATTGCTATGCTTTGGCTGGAGGAATAGAGCTAATGAAAACGAGAACTGGCGAGCAGGGAAGCAAGCAGCAGCCTCCAAGCCACAAACTGGGTCTCAGCTGAGTCACAAAGAAGTGCCATGCCTTCCCTCTGCCTTGACCTTGCCTCCACAGCACTGCCCTGCTCAGCACATGAACACGTGCAAAAGCCGAGCCCCGTTTATCACAGAGGTTACCTTCAGGATGAGGTGAAACTTCAAAGAACTTTGGGAGCTGCTTGGTTCACACTCGTTAACTTCTCTTTGGCACTTATAAACCTCAGTCTTGGCAGAACAAGGGGTGGCTGGGTCTCTTTGGTTCTTACCCAAAGTGGAAACACAAGACCTGAATGATTTCACAAGTCTGTCTGAACGCGACTTGAGTTTAGTTTGCCTGTCTGGCCCACAGGTGTAATAGTTACACAACCTGTGCTCACAATTAGGCTGCAAGTGACTTAGCACTACCATAATTTGTTTTATTTTAAAACGAGAAATCACCAACCCGTGCTCAAAACTCACCCCTGTATTACTGCTGTATTTAATTTCTCTTCAGGCAGGTCCAGGAGAAAAGATCCATTAGGCCTCTGTACCAACAGACCAGGAAACACCGGGATACAGGATTCCTGAGCTACGTCCTCTGATGTGCAAACACGCTGCCAAACGAGATGAGGCCTTGCTACACTCCAGATCCTTTCCCACCTGTTCCCACAGCTGCTGGATAAAAAACACGCCTCGGGAAGTTAAAACGGAGAGGCACGTGAATCATAACAACCATTACCTGACAGACACTTCGTACCACAGGAGACTGGACCTTCCAGCTGACCACACGAGACACAGTAAATAGCTGCTGCTTTGATGGGAGCTTGCAAAAAAACCCCATCAAAAACCAGCCTCACCCAAACCCTCTACTTTTTATTTCTTTTGACTGGGGATGATTAAAAGCATCTTACCCTGGATTACGCAGCTCAGTATGGGCCCCTCATAAAAGACTTCATTGCCAAATTGCCATATGACTGAGAGAAACAATGGCTTCATTATGAATACGTTAAAGACTCCTGAGGGAAGTGCTGTACAGCTGAAATGCCCTCAGTGAAAGGTTCATTGCCATGCTCTGCACTTCTGCTGTGTAATGTTTTACAAGCCACGCTGCCCTGTGAATGGGGACAGTTGGTTCTCAGCTGGTAGAGGCAGCTTGCATAACACCAGAGGAGTTAATCAGTAACAAGCAATGCAGGAGACCTTTGTTCCGAGGGTGACACACAAACATTCCGCACTAAGCACGCTGACGCTTCTGGGGGTTACTCATTGACGTGCCTTGTTAACCTGCCTGCATTCTAACTCCATGCACCAAAAAGATTAGCTCCACAGGGCTGCAGCCCTTGCATCTTGCACCACAACCTCAACTCAGGGATCAGCTCACTACTGGTAAGGAGGCATTTCCAGGGTGGATAACAGAGTCACAGAACATTAGAGATTGGAAGGGACCTCCAAAGATCATCTAGTCCAATCCCCCTGCCACAGCAGCATCCCCTAGATCCAGTCGCACGGGAACACGGCCAGGCAGGTTTTAAATGAGACTCTACAATGCCCCTGGGCAGCCTGTTCCAACACTCTGTCACCTTCACCGTGAAGAAATTCCTTCTCATACTGATGTGGAACCTCCTATGTTCCAGCTCACACCCACTGCCCCTTGTCCTATCATTGGATGCCGCTGAGCAGAGCCTGGCTCCATCCTCCTGACACCCACCCTTTCCATATTTACAAACATGAATGAGATCATCCCTCAGCCTCCTTTTTTTCCTAAGCTCAAGAGACCCAGCTCCCTCCACCTTTCCTCATCAGGGAAATGTTCCACTTGCTTTAATCATCTTTGTGGCTCTGTGCTGGACTCTCTCCAGCAGTTCTATGTGCCTCTTAAACTGAGGGGCCCAGATGACAGCAAGCAACTTGCAGCACATCCATGTGTCCAGACAACGGCAGTGGGGAGGCAAGGAAGCAACAAACAGCAAAACATGAACTGGCAGCCAGCAGAGCGGTTCTGTAACAGGACTCTGTTCCTATGGAAATGCTTATGGGAATCATTTGTGTTGTCTGCCCTTGTGTCCACTCTGAACAGCTAGGTAAAACGCAGCATCCCTCCCCCCAACAAAGTAAAGAGAAAGGAAGCATAAGGCACGCTTCTCCTGGCACTACTTGGGATGCCAGACCAAGGACAGCCGTGTTCCAGCTGGTGGAAGGCGTGCTGCACCCGAAGCCCCAGACTGCACAGCTTCTAACACTCATCAGAGCATCTAGCTAATACCAAGTCTGAGGAAAATAAGTCTGGTTCTCCTCACCCAGGCAAAACACACCTGCTGAGGTGGCCTGGTCTGGCCTGTCACTGCTTATCACAGGACATCACCTCCCAGCTCGCCAGGGCTGGGTTCAGCAAGCTGAACTGCCAGTGCCAGCGCTCGTGTGAGTCTCCATCCACCAGACCACTCTAGCTGTACAGCAAGATGGTGTCACTCATTTGCTTCAACGCCGCAGAAGCAGTAAGCCAGTCTCACTGATCCAAGTGTGGGCAAGAGAAAGAAGAGCTTGCAGCAGCACACTGTACAGTCTGCCAGTCCCCAGCCACACTCCTGAGCACAACTGCAGAACTGAAATTCAAAGGGGAAAACAAGACACTCATCGTGGCAGCTTGGAAGGCAAACAAAATCCACCCTGCTTTGGAAAGAGCAAAATCATCCCACTCCAATACACTGGGCTCCTGCCTGCGGATGCCACAAATAGGCAGGCAGAAGGCCAGCAAACCATACCTGTGGAGGTCCAGCCTGGCTGGAAAGCTGTCCTAGACACTGAAAACTGACACACCTCCCCCCACAATGGCCACACAGCACTCCAAGGGGTCAGAGGAAAGAGCACCCGTGGGGCTGCAAGACTGAGGGCAGTTGGCACATCCTCTGCTCCCACAAAAACCAGCTTCCTGGTCCACCCTCCTCACCAGTTTCACACATAGTCTACCACGCACACAAAGGCACAGGTAAGCACACTCACACAGCAATTGCCACGTTATTGTCCACTACAGAATTAGCCAACTAACAACACGATCTTGAGAGAAGCTTATTGTCTCCAGAACTCAGATTTACCCAGCCTAGAGCAAATCCTTTTCATGTCCACCTTCCTGAGGGCAGCACCCTCTGTCTCGACGCGTAAGCGCGCGCACACACACACACACACACATGTACCCCTGTTAAGCATTTTTAAATCATGCAAAGAAACCCCATGAGGGCAGCCAGCACGGATGGCTGAGACACAGCAGGCTCATCTCAATGGAGAGAGCTTTCGGGTCTAACGTGCCCAGGGTGTTTTGCTGCAGTACAACTGCCCTCACAGAACTGCTCACCAAAAACCCCTCACCCTTGAACTGCACAGCATAAACAACAATTTACAGGCAGAGCGTGCCAAAACCCAGAAATACTGGTTTTCTTATAACTGCAGGTCTGGGCTACCAGTTTTTAATGGTTGCAGATTATGTGGATTCTTGCATAATCTGAAAGGCACTCAGCCACTTGAGACCCAACTAACTGAGGGGTGTGTGTACAGCACCATCTCCTGTGGAAAGCTTTACTCCCTGAACTTCCAGTGATGTGAAAAAGGCCTTCACTGATTTTAAGGAGGCAGCTAAACCATGAGGACTAGCAGTAACAACACCCTGCATCAAGCACTTTGATTAAAACTCCTCTAGGAATGACTAATTTCAAGGAAACTTGTTTTGTCTAGACAATGATGATTCATCTGATCAAATGGTTTGCAAGAGTCCATTTCAACAAGACATCCGCTGGAAATACTCCTCAGGTCAAAGACTGAGGGTTGAGAAACAGAGACATCTCTCATGATGTTTACGTTAAAGACTCAAATGCAGCATCCCCTCATCTGTAAAACAAAGCATTCACTCAGCACATGGAACTCGGTGCCCTAGTCCTTGCTCTGCCCGACTCAGACCGTGAACGCAGGGCAGGACTATAAGCATTTACTTGCTCCAAACAGCATCTGCTTCACATAGAACAGAAAAGCAGCCCAATCTGATAAGAGCAGTACCTGCTCTGGATGTGGGACACGAATGCAAACCCCTGCTCGGAACGACTGCCCTACGCAACATCAGAAGAAGATCAGAAGAATTAAGAAACTGCTGGTTTGGCCTTAGCTTGTGAAACCCCACCATTTCATAAATGCTCCACTGCTGTCAGACCCCCTTCTCTACTTCTACTTCCTCTCCACTAGATCTGGAAGCTAAGGACGAGGCTAGAGAATGGCCTGTTCTGAGCTATTTGTGTCTAACCGTTGTCACGCGTGAGAACACATCGTGTACTTACACAAGGGCACACAAGTCTGTGGAGTGAACAGTGACAAGCCTGACCCAGTAAGTCAAAGAGCTCACCTAAGAGACTGCAGGGCAACATTCATCTTTCTCCTGCATCGCCAAACCAGGAAGAAAAGGAGCAGTTATGGCTACTGATTTTTCCATTGTGACCAGTTGCCTTTTAGGCGCAACTGCATTTCCCCTCCTCTGTTGAGCCCAAGTGAGTTACTCATTAATTCTAGTATGCTGTAGTCACTGCCTAAAATATGAAGTAGTTTGCCAAACAAAGACAGGAGAGTTAAGGGCCAGACTGGTGGGAGCAAGCACTGCTATTTACTTCTGGGTTTGTTGGGTTTGTTTGTTTGTTTGTTTGTTTGTTTGAGGTGTTTGCCAAATTAAAAGTAAACTTCCCTTCTTCCAGGTCTGTGGAAAAAGATGTCTAAAAAATCCCATTGAAAACCTGCAGTGCTACATGAAATAAATGTAGTGCTCCAAAACAAGGTGCACAAGCTGACCCTCACTTACTTAATTAGTCCTTGCTGTTCCCAAGACAGAGTTGCTCTCTTGCCTTTCCCTATGTACTCCTTGGTCATGGTTTTTGGGAGAAAGGTCATCACTTTGCTCCTCCCAGTGACTGTTAACTCAGCGTGAACTACCAAAGTCACCCAGAATTTGGCTATTAACTTCAGCAAGCATTTCATTTAGCTCTCAATTGCCTCTCTCATCTCCTCTATGGAGTCTCCATTTGTGGACAGCCAGACAGCAGCTCCTACTGCAAACACTTATCAAATTTCACATAAATTGTGGGCGATGAAAATTGCAGACAAGGGTGGATACATCTTAAAATAAGCAGTATCTGGCACTAAGGATACCTGCTGGAGTCTTTGGGAAAGCACCAGTGCATTTCCTTCTACACAAGAACACCCCTTATTGTGCTTCCATAAGCACTGTGCACTTAACACTCGCCACAGAACAGCAGGTCATGGAATCACAGAACAGTTGGTGACCATCTCTAACAAATGGCCAAACTGCTTGGAGAGGTTGTGATTTGCCAGGCTGGGTTTTCACTGCTTCTCTGTTCCCAGTCCAAGGCCTCTCTCTGCTCCATTACAAGTTTTTATTCCTTTATACATCTTTTCAGACCAACTAGTTCTTTGTTTCTAAATCATCTTTGTCATTCCCTGGTTACCTTTTAATCACAGAATCATGGAACATTAGAGATTGGAAGGGACCTCCAAAGATCATCTAGTCCAATCCCTCTGCCAGAGCAGGATCAGCTAGACCAAGTTGCACGGGAACGTGCCCAGGAGGGTTTTAAACGGTTCCAGAGAAGAAGACTTCACAACACACCTGGGCAACCTGTTCCAACACTGTCACCCTCACACGCAAAAAGTTCCTTCTCATACTGATTTTATGATACCCTCTTTTATGAGGGTGTAACCAGGTGGATGGATGAGGGCAGAGCCGTGGATGTCATCTATCTTGACTTAAGAAAGGCATTTGACACGGTCTCTCACAGCATCCTTGCAGACAAACTGAGGCAGTGTGGCCTAGATTTTCGGGTAGTGAGGTGGATTGTAAACTGGCTACAGGGTAGAAGTCAGAGAGTGGTGGTCAATGGGACAGAGTCNCTTACACCCATTGCCTCTTCTCCTATCATTGGATGCCACTGAGCAGAGCCTGGCTTCATCCTCCTGACACCTGACATATTTATAAACATTAATGGGGTCACCCCTTAGTCTCCTTTTTTCCCAGCTAGAGACACCCAGCTCCTTCAGCCTTTCCTCATCAGGCAGATGTCCCTCTCCATTCATCATCTTTGTGGCTCTGTGCTGGACTCTCCAGCAGTTCTGTGTCCTTCTGGAACTGAGGGGCCTACAACTGGACACACTGTTCCAGGTGTGGTCTCACCAGGGCAGACTGAGGGGGAAGAGAACCTCTCTCAACCTTTTAACCACCCTCCTTCTGATCCACCCTAGGATGCCATTGGCCAGATGTTGGGATGAGGGCTGGACTTGATGATTATGGAGGTCCCTTCCAGCCATGATGATTCTATGTAGAGCACTGTTACACTCTGCTTTCCAGCACAAGACCTCTGTGAGTAGATTTGAGCTCCTCTCCCAGAAAAGCTCACTCAGTAAAAAGTTCCTCCCAAGAATGACCTCTGAGTACAGCGTATCTTTTCCTACTCATCAGTTGTGCCAGTCCCTTCAACGTAAGCAAATCCAGGGGTTTCATTTTGCCTGCCTAAATTTTCAGGCGACTACATTTCTTACTGAACACAGATCTAAAAATACTCCGAGAATTAAAGTGTGAGCATTGAAAATGTTTCTATAGGTTACATTCCAACTCTTATTTTTCAAGCAATCAGGACAAAACATTCACTGCTTTATTTAGTCATTAAAGAATATTGACCAATGTCCTTTGCAACTGCTGCCTTAACCTGGCCCGCTGGAGAACAACGTACAGATAGATGTAAAAAAACCCACTCTCTGTGCACAGTTATGGCAGCATAAGACAAGATTTGATACCCCCTCCCAAAAATCTAAAATCCCTACATGACTGTTAACATGACCAGCCAGCAATGGGAACAGCAAAGCGTTTGATTAGTCAAGCTAACGGTGAGCATCAAGAAGTCAGCTTATGATTCTGCCGTGGACTCCAAAGCCCAGATGCACCTAGTGCTTTCTGACCTTGAGAAAGAACTCATGAGTCCGTTTTTGTTCTGGAGAAGCAGTTTAATTGCTTTGCTCCACCCATCTCACTTACAGCAGCTGTAAACTCAATGCAGGCAACGAGCAAAATGGACTTGTACCTGCTTTGCAGAGCATAAAGCTTACAGCCTCTAGACACAAAGACAATCCTGCTGACATGCCAAAACGCTCTCTGCGTGGGGGAGACTGTGCTTTTCCTCTGCAGGCTGGGCCTTTCTTAATGCTGCCATTGAAAAGCCATGACTGAGCAATTCTAGGCATGTGGTGACAAATACCTGTTTGCTCACTCAAACCCAGTCCCTTTGGGCAGAAACCAGAAGTTATGGATTGCTAATGACAGCTTGGAAATGGCTTAAAAGGGCAGCACTTTGTTGATGCTGGCTGCTGTTCTCTCTATCGGATTTCACTGGGTACTCCTTAAACTGGATGCAATTTCCTGGCAAACAGCACTTGAACCCACAGAGCTGGTTTTGTTTCGTGATGCAGCCAGCTTCTCCTCTGCCCTCACTGGAAACACCATTTTGCAGTATACAGTTACTCCAGCTAGGAAAACTGTTGCTGCTCCATCATCATTCTGCTATAGTCTGACAGTGAAACACTCGTCAGCACGCACAGACAGTAAAACAGACGATGTGCATGGGCTGGCAAAACATGTACATGGATGCAGAGATCCACGCAAGACAACGCTGAAACACCGGTCCAGGCCCCTTGCACGGACCTTCGTTTGGAGGCACACAACTTGTTTGGTTTTTCATAGTGAGTACTTTTGTCTTTATAAACTCCCTTAATTTAACATTTTCCCATTTCAATTGGACTTTAATGAAAACATACAAAGGCAAATCAGATAAAAATCAGTAAGTTAACGTAATGCACAGGAAATACCAACTGATGGGCATAATTACAACTGTCTGCAAGTAAACCTGCATCTTATCCAGAGAACTTTAACCTCTAGAGCCTGTAAGATTTCAGGTGTCACACAAGCTCACTATAGAAACAATCCAGATCAGGAGTCATAGTGGTCATTCGTAAAAGTGCTAAGACAGTGTCCCTGCTGAAGCAGTGCTAGTAGCCAGTCGCAAAGAGACATTCAGTCAAAGAGAAGACATTTAACTCTTGCCTTTCGTTTAACAAAATACTTCATGGTACTCCATTCGCCCAAGAAAACTGGGTGATCCTGATACCATTTTTATGGTATCAGAATTAAACAAGCTAAATGCCCTTAATAAACTCTTTGCTTTTGTTTCTGGTTAATCATAGAATCATTAGGGATTGGAAGGGACCTCGAAAGATCATCTAGTCCAATCCCCCCAACACAGCAGGATCACCCAGACCAAGGTGGACAGGAACACACCCTGGCATGGGTCTCCAACACAGCTACTCCATCTACAAAACACTTTTACAGCTTCAAACAGTGCCAAGTATTGCTTTTCACCATAAAACTGCTTATGATATGCAAGCGTGTTTGTTTAGTAGCTCTTACCTCCAGAAGTCCATCTTCAGGTAGGTCTGTGCAGTGGACAGCATTCTGAACCTTGTTCTTTCCAAAGACAGCACGCAGAGTTCCAGGTCGGAGATGACGGGCTACTTCCTAATGAACACAAGAACAGCCAAAGACCTTTGTGAACAATGCTGTTCATTTCGGTTGGGGATGCAATGGTATCTTGTAAAGTAAAACATTATTGTGCTATTAACGTGTGTGTGGAACACTACAGAAGAAGGGAAATGCCAGCTTCCACTGCACAACTGCTGAAAAACCATGACTCAGATTGTGCTTGAAATTGAGCCAGCTAAACCAACCCAGGTGAGATGCAGGGCCTCTCATATGAACGACAGACTCCCCTAACATTTGTGTTGGTACAATTAGCTCATGTTAACACCTTTGCAGCTTCCAAGCACAGCACGTGCTGACTCTGGTGAGCAGACACACATGCATCACTCTGCAAACTGACTGCATCCCTGAACACTGAACTATTTGCCTCAGCACTTGACTTTTACAAAGCCCAGCTACTCAAAAGCCCCATGGTCTTCTCTGTGGTGCCTCTCTGACATCATGACTACTGCCAGCATCCGATCCCCTCTGAAGATCAGCCCAGACTTTTGCTACATCTTTCTCTCCTCTTCGAAGCTGACTTTTCAATTCTCTTCTTTATGTACAATGCCAAACACCTCCTTGGTCTCCCAGAGTGTTTCTCTTTCCACAGTAGATACCAACCAGGTCACGAGATAACACTCCTTCCCTACACCTTTACTATGGCCTGTCTTTCATCTTACACCACAGAGGACTGCCTTCACTGGCTATCCTCTCTATTGTGCCTGCTCTCAAGGTGTAATGCAGTCCTGTTGTATTTATCTGTGCCACTTCCTTGTATTGTTGTCTTCTAAACCCTTTCCCACGCCAACCGTGCCACATCTCGTTGGCTTCTCCTCCCAACTCCCTGTAGCTGTTCTCCAAGCCTACCCTGTGCGCAGCACGCCTCCTTTCAAAACTCGGTGGTGATGGCATTAACCCAGTCTTCTCTCCTTAAAACCTTTTGGACTTTCTTCCAGGAGTGCCTCCCAAGCACTGCTGTTGCTGAGAGGACAGGCCAATGACGAGCTCACACTGCAGCTGCTGAACAGAAAACAAGCCCCATTCCTTGCCAACAGAGCCCACATCAGCCCCTTTCTGAAAAGACGCTGACGACATTAGTGTGTAATTAGGTTGGACATGGCCAGTGTGGTTTCACTGTGCCACTCCCAGGTGTTTGTTTCGCTGTGACAGCTGGAGGCTACTGCCCCCACAGCCAAGTCACCAGACTGGCTCACCCAAGCATTTCTTAACTGTCAGTGTCAAATGGGTTCAAAGTGACTTCAGTTGTGGCTCTTGCCTGACCTGGAGAACCCTGCACAGGTACCAGTGAGTACTAGCATGATACAGACTGTCTTCTGGGACGGCAGTGAATGTTTTAAGCTAGTCCTGAAAGACTTCACAAGAAGACTGTCTGACAACATCCTTTAACCACTTGCCAGTTCCACATATTTGCTGTGCCCCATTACTAAACCAAGACAATTAGACTTTAAGGTCAAGATCTTCTCTTAGTCCAGCAAGTCCTGGATGTTCTCCTGTAATAACAACAATCATGGTGACCTATTACATGGTAACCTAGATCTGTTATCTGTGATGGTCTATTACCCACCTTGAAGACAATAAAACTGCTTCAGTGTTTGGAGTGTGTCTAACCCAAAACACCCTACAAGGAGAAGTTTCAGTTCCCCATTGCTGCTGCATGTATGCCACAGGCTATACAATACCTTGGACATGGATGTCAAGGGTGTCTGAATATCAACCTCAAACACATTTTACTTCAGAGGAAAGTTCAAGGGCTTCACTTGAAAAAAAAGGCCCCAAGGAGAAAAAAAGAAACTCTCTACAGGGTCCTCATTAGAGGCTTGTAATAAGGAGAAACAAGTCACATATCAGTTAACTATAGCTGTGTGGCACTCCAACCAAGCCTGCCTTCAAACGACTTGTTGATTCCAGTAACAACTAGCTGTCAGGAAACCAGCAATAGCACTAGACTTTCAATTTCTTCAACGAAAGTTTGGGCATATTAGGAAAAAAATTCTGTGCCCATGCAACCTCTAGAAGCACTTTAGCAAGAAACAGCTCAGAGCTCGAAAGCTGAAGATTGGTATTTTGTAGGTACTTCGTATTCTGTTTATTTTCTATCACCCAACTCTTCCACTCAAGCAACAGGTCCAAAAATGCTGCTGCTTAGGAAACTTGCCTGTTTTCTCCTGACTCATTTTCCTCATTGGACCCATTCTTCTTTTTAATTGTTTTCCTCTTTCCTTCTTTAAAAGCAGCTATGGCCTCTGACTGATCACTTGCCCTAAGCTGCCCTTCCCACCCCACCACATTATAACAGAATACCTTGCATACCTTCTGTTGCATTCACTCCTTCCCACTAACACTGGTAAAAGCTCCTGCTGTGGCAGTCCACCATCTCCTGCTCCTCCCTCAATTTTTCCTTGCAGGTTCCTACGCACTCCTGAAACTTCAGCAGCCATACTGCAGAAAAAGGGACTAATTCTGCCTGGGATTGTGTCAGCTCAGAAGTCCACAAGGGTAGATCCTCCAGCGCTTCACATTGTTAGCCCTTGATTAATAAGAATTCAGATAAGCCTTTCTTACCACCAGTTAACAAACAGAATGAGAAGTAAACGAGTTTCTTCTTATATTTACTTAGGCAAAAATCAAGCAATAATTGTAGGTTCCAATGTTCCAGTGAGGAAGCCACAGGGAACAGGTCCTATGTAAATGATGGAGATACAAAGAGCTATATGGATCATATATAGGTGTCCTTGGGTGTGTCGGGCTGGAAGTGTCAGGAATGTTTCAGGGAGGGAGAAAGAGTTCCTGACAGAATGTATTCCTCATAGCACATGTGAATTTACACTCTTCTGTTCCACAACAGGAAGCTTGCTAAGCATTTTATTTATAGGGCCTTATCTGCAACAACAGGGAGATACAAACATAATAGTAGGGTTTGGGTTGGTTGCAACCACCCCTTCATCCACTTTTAAATCTCTTTTTCCTAGCTTCCTGCCAAGTCCAGTTTCCAGAGTATGTGCAGTAGTAATTTTCAAAAACATTTGGAAGGGAGTTGAGTGTGGGATGCTGGAGGAGGTAAGATCAGCTACAGGACTACCGCGTACACCAGAGGACAGTAATGTGTGTGTAAACAGAGGCGCCACAAACTCACACCTCACATACAGAACACACTTTGGCAAAACAAACCAGGATCGCTGTACTTAGCGGCTTCATCTTCCTTGGCCATATTCAGCAGGATATTTGATCACATCTTACAGGCTTAGCTTTGATCTACAGACAGCCCTCTGAAGATGCCTGTCCTACACAAGATACAGGTGCGTACAGATCATGTTTCTATCATATATAACGGTGCCCAGGGCAAAGCTGTCTGTGTGAGTGCTTCTAAAATCCTTCTTTTCTGTACAAGTGAAGGGAAACAACGTCACAAATGCCAGCAATACGTCAGCGTGAAAAATCGCAAACACGAGCAAAGCTCCTTGGCTGCTTTTCCTTCAAACGGCTCTTTTTTTTGTGGGCTGGATTACAAGTGACACAGAACATGTGCCATGTATTCCAGATAAAGCCGCAGATCTCAAGAAAATGAGACCAGGCTTTTAAAAGCATCTGCCTGAAACACTTGAGTATCCAGACAGGCTGAAAGGCCGCTGCTTTTAAAACACGTCTGCACGGTTCGTTGTTGTTTAAATGGCACCCAAGAAAGAGCCAAAGAAACAGCCACTGACTCCATGCACACCACCCCCTCCCTCCTCAATGGGAAACAACGCAAAGGTTGAGCAGAACAAAACCACACCAAATGACTCTCACAGCCTACATTCTGTAGTAGTAGTGGGATTACTCTGTAGTAATCCTTGACCATAAACGAGAACAAGGGACATTTGAAAATTCATTACTGGTTCTCTTGAGTGAAGCAGAATAAAAACACGTGTTGGTGACCAGACCTTCTCCTACCCACAGTGTGGTCCCAGGACAGGTTCATTCTTCTAAGATTTGTTTTCAGGCCAGTAGCATTCAGAGGATTTCTTGGGCTGCAGCACACTCTGAACTCTAGCCATCGGAAAGCTGACTGCCTTTCCAAGCCATACATCATGAGCTTCCTCTGTACTGAGCCAAGGGTGATAAGCCCTTTTCTTCCAGGAAAGAAATTACTCTTCTGCAGCCGCACAGCTCTGTCAGGTAAGCAGGGTAGGTGCCTCTCTTCCCTTTCCATCATCACAGTTCTTCAGCTGGCTTTTATTTTCAGGGGATTGTAGCACCAGTCATATCACATACTGCTGGCTGCAGAAAGGAACTGCATGGAATACTCATGGTCCTACACAAGCCTTCAGCAAGAGGTAGAATGGTGACAGCAGCGCAGCCTCTGTCATGTGTAATACAATACCAGACAAGCATCTCCTGTAATGCTCACTCCAGCTAAGACATACCTCAACTTTGTTGTTACTGGGGGAACAACCTGGTACATTTTCCACACAAGCTCCCATGAAAGACGAAGACCTAACTGTCAAAATGGAATCTGTGATCACGTGCATGACACCACAAGGGCTGGCTTGCTTCGCGTGTTTTCTGTGCAGCCCACACTCCTTCCAAACTCTAGTCAGCCAGTTTTGACAGGTGTGCTTCTCCCCAGCTACTTCAGCTCTGACCTGGTTTATATCCCACAGTTTCATGCAACCAATCACCTTACACTCAATATCAAATGCTGTGGAACACAACCACTTTCATCTACTGCATCAATCCTGGCGGCCAGCAGGACGCTAATGAGCCACAAATGGGCCCTTGTGGCCAAGAAGGCCAAAGGCATCACGGGGTAGACTTTCTAACCCCTTCTAGGGGGTTGATTAGTAAATTAAGAGGGGTTCTCCTCCCCCTCTACTCTGCCCCAGTGAGACCTGCCTGGATGTGTTCCTGTGTGACTTGGTCTAGGTGATCCTGCTGTGGCAGGAGGATTGGACTGGATGATCTTTCGAGGTCCCTTCCAATCCCTGTGATCCTGTGAGACCACATCTGGAACATTGTGTGCAGTTGTGGGCCTCTCAGTTCCAGAATGACACAACTGCTGAAGAGAGTCCAACACAGAGCCACAAAGATGATGAAGGGAGTGAAACATCTCCCTGATGAGGAAAGGCTGAAGGAGCTGGGTCTCTGTTGCTTGGAAAAAAGGAGACTGAGGGGTGACCTCATTAATGTTGATAAATATGGAAAGGGTGGGTGTCAGGAAGACGGAGCCCAGCTCTGCTCAGTGTCATCCAAAGACAGGACAAGAAGCAATGGATGTGAGCTGGAACATGGGAGGTTCCACATAAATATGAGAAGGAATGTCTTCACAGTGAGGGTGACAGATTGTCACAGGCTGCCTAAGGGGGTTGAACTCCCCTGGACATGTTCCTGTGCAACCTGATCCTGCTGTGATCCTGCTGTGGCGGGGGGATGGCACTAAACCATCTTTTGAGCTCCCTTCCAATCCCTAATGTTCTGTAATTGTGTGTGATCCTGTAATGCAAGGTCTATTTAATCATCCATAAATACAGTGCTAAGCCTTAGGTCCATATTATGGGGAGAAAGGTCTCTTTAAGATGGTGCTGCTGCCACTATAGTGTCTTTAACTGGGAAAGCACACATTTTGCTCTGAAACCTGGGGCCTGCCTGCTGAAAGCTAATTCAGACAGTTTCTAAATGCAAAAGCAGGTCAATGTTACAGAGAATGCAGTTTCTTTCAGCTTACATTCCACAAACCAATCCAGAACAGAAGTCCCTGCCGACAGTGACATGCATTCTCTTTCTTTGCGCTCCACGTGAGCCGCAGCAGCATCCTGTACGTACGAGGAGTCGCTATCAACACCCTTACGCACACGCCCAAGGGAGTCACGATTATCAGAAAGTCTGTTGTACTTTCCACATACTGCAAAAACTAATCAAAACAATCCTCTCCAAACTAACCTCCTCCACAATAAACACCCCTCATCTTTTAACCTAGAGCACAAAACAAACTGATACACAGGTTCCCAAGAATCTTGAGAAGGTGCATGGAAAGCTTTATAATATTTAACCCATCTCCTGAGCACCATGAATTTGACCCGAGCACTCTCCTGGCTGACGGTAAAACACATAAGCCTTCAATCACCTCCTGCTCACCCCGCGAAGGTTCTCCTATCCCCAACCAAGCCAAGTCTGTGTGCATACAGTCAGGTACTTGTGTGAAGGTTTGAAAATTACCAGAATGCTCTGACGTGCATAGCTGTGCTTTCAGGAGGAAAAACGGGACCTGTCCTGGGAGTGGTGGGCACTAGGTGACACTAGAAAAGAGGGTTCACGACCCAGCCCTGCCCTTTTCTCTTCTGGGAGCTTTGGCCCCGCACACTGAGACAGGGCTCTGTCTTTCCCCACCCCGCCACCTCCAAGTTCCGAGTGTTGGGGGGAGACAGTACCGGAGTCAGAGTCGCTGCCGCAAGCCCCTGCCCTCCTGGAGGCAGGAGGTGGGAAGCAGCTGCCTCCCACCCCAGGCCCCTTTTCTGCCCGGGGGAGGAGGGCCAAGAAGCAGGTGCCAAGCTGGAATGGCGGGTGGAGAAGCAGGACCTGGCCCCCACCCTGCGCTGGTACGGTGGGCCGAGAAGCAAGAATTGAGTTCTGATTCCTTCTCCCATATGGGCCAGCCCAGAGCTGCATCCAGCAACCCATGGTGAGCTGAAAAGTACTCCCATTTCCCCTGCAGCTGAGGCAGGAGGATAGGAGAGAGAGAGAGGGGGACAGAGACAGGAGTGGAACAGAACTCTTTTGGCCACATTTGCGGCGTGGGGGAGGCCCCTGCTGACACCGGCCATGTGGTTGTTGCCATCTTGCGCTCCCCACGCGGCCGCTGCCACCATCTTCAAGCCACTGATAGCAGGAAGAGAAACTTTGTCATTTTGCCGCTGAGAAAAGCTGGAGATGCTCAAGTACTGGAGAGCGAAGAAGCCTTGGGAGAGGCATCTGAGAATTCCTTTGCGCTTAGCTGAACTGTCTGTTCTGAAGGATGCAGAAGGACTTGAGAGTCCTTAGACTTTGGGCAAGAAAGGAGACTGGGTTCTTTCTGAAGGCAGGTCTCCTGCATCAAGGGAGGCAGTTCAGGCTCTGAGGAATCAGGCTTGTCCAATCAGTTTTGCTGGACAAGCTACACTGAAGAACTGAAGAGTTCAGCAGTTTGGAATGACCGAGGGCTCGGTACCTGCAGACCAGAGTGTGTGTGACTTGTGAGTGACCTAGAGGGTCTCTCTGAATGAAGAGAAGAGAGGGTGCTTGGCTTACATGCTTTCCCCAGGTCTCTAATGTAAAAAACTCCAGGACCATTATCGTAGTAATGTCCCATTGTATCTTCCTCAGAAAATATTATTGCATTTGTGACAGAGTTTCTGGTTTGTATGTACTAACTTGCTTATTTTTTTTAATTCTGTATATAGTTATAGATTTAATGAACTCTTTTCATTTTCCCTAAGCTCATGGAATTGTCTGTCAGATTCGGTCTGAAATGTCATCGAGACCTAGCTACTTTTTCTTTTCCTTTCCTTTTTAATTGTGGTCTTGAACCACCACAAAAATGGTGCTGAAAAACCTGGGAAAAAGCAGGTTTTTTGTTTTAACACGCTTCAGCTTGAAACAGCACAGTGATAAAGTTTTGCTCAGCAAATTATATCATCTGATCCAGGAACCAAAAGAGCAGCCAAACTTTCATTCACTAGGTTGTGAAAAGTGCATTTGAGGCTCACCTCCTTCCAAAGTCAAATACTTTTGCAGCAGTAGAAGCAAACAATCAGCCACAGTTAATTTTGTTAAAGAGCCTACTCTGGCTTGATTTAAAAAAAATAACTTATCAATAAACAAATCTACCCACTTTTCTGTCTACTTTAAAGTCAGCCTACCTCTGTACTACCCGTCTAAAGCCCTGTATCTTTTAGAAGTTTTGTTAAATGGACCCAAAATTATCCTCTGTACTCCAGCGTTGGCAGTTTTTCTGGAAGCTCACAAATCTGTAGTTGTTATTCTGTCTCCTTCTCACCTTCCATCCCCTGAGGCACTTTTATCCTCTCTGCTGCACTCCCACATGTTCCCTGCCTTTCCTCCTCTCTGGCAGCCCAAAGGTGCTGCACCAACTCTCCACAGAGTCTCTGCTGTGGGCAGCAAACGTGGCACATTTGCCTGCCTCAGATAGCATTTTTACTGGTCTTGGTGCTTCTGGTTGATGTCTAAGGAATTGTAATGATAACCACACTGCTCAGAAACTACCTTTGCCAGTGGGCTGAATTTAAACAAGAGCAAGTAGCTCTGCTTCATAGTTAAGTGTAAACTAGACAGCATGGTGACGTCTCGGCCGTAACTGGCATACCAAATGTAAGCTGATCACCAGACAGGAATAAAGATGAAGTATCTCCCTCTCTTACTGTGCAATAAAGGATATTGACATTACTTGGTAAGTTGGAAAAAGAAAGCATTTAAGGAATGAAAAGCAACTAAACCCACAAGGCATCAGAAAGAACAGCTTAACTGCAAATTTGATTATTAGTCACTTTAAGCTTTAGGGGCGAGCTATCAGTTGGGCTGATACCTTCCTCATCAGTGCCTTCAAGGCACCCAGATTTTCACCAGTTTATTAATTCATCAGTAAAACAAGGATAAAAAAACTACTAGGCTGCAAGAAATATGTTGGAACTTCATTAACTCTTGTTAGCAAAATATCTTGAGAGCCTCCAGTGAAAGTCACTATGAAGTTGCAAGATCTTATATTTAGTCCGCAGCTGTCTTGGCTGAGTTTTCCCCTGTAAGCACAAGACAAATTACAAATGATATTTTACTCTAACATTTTTTAGATGGGATGTTACATTTGCAAAAGCAGTCCAGATATCTGAGCTTTACACTTTGCAAAGCAGAACAAACTGCTTCAGAATTCTACCAAGACTTTCCTAAGATGAACCGGTTTCAGGCCATCCGCTTCAGCAGAACACAGACAAACTGGAAGACAAAGCTCACAAGGTCTGCTGCAAATACCCAGAGATCCTTCTCACTCAGGGCTTAGAATGGCAGAGGGCTTTCCCTTCCACCCAGCACCCTCAAGTCTTTCCAATCCAACAGCAAGCTTTTCTTTGCAGGTGGCAGTGCTGCCGTCTCTTCCCACACAGTCGTGAAAGCCAAGTTCTGAAGGAAGGAATCACTCATCATTTGTGTTACAACTGTTTTGTAAAAGCCCCTGCTATGTTCAGGACTAGGTGTACCAGTCTATGCACACAGAGAGACAGCTCCTGGCCTGGAAAACTTATATGAAGAGACACAAAGATGAGAAGAATGGACCTAGTTTTCTGGGCTGAGAACCCAAGACAGGGACATGGTAATTTCCCAGAGGCACAAAGAAGTACCCTTTTCACATGGATGACAAGTTCAATCCATCTCTTAGCTCAGATCTTTTGAATCCCTGACTGGTTCCTCAACTATTCTCTCCCCCAATTTGATGCTGCTTTAATTCTTGTGTGGCACTCCGATGATAAGCCACAGACTGCAAAACTCGGGCCGTGCCAGGTCACCTAAGAGAACTTAAGAGCTGCATGGGAACATGAAGAACTGCTCACTCAACTTCCACTTCAACATCATTCTAGTCCCTGGATCTGGGAAGTCAAGGGATGCAGAGAAGGGGAAAACTTCATAGTAGGAGTATCCAAGGGAAGTCCCATGTGCACACAGGAGAGACTCTATAATACTGCATGTGAAAGAGGCTGCTAAAAATTCTTCTCAGGTGACCCTGCAGCAGAACAAAGAATGTCAGCCTAAATCAAACAGGTCAGTAAGCAGCACCCCAAATTACTGAGCAGCTTCTCAGCACTTAAATAAATCATATTATATCTAGTTTTTTAAATGCCTTTGTTCAGTTAATAGTGCTCACAGTCCATTAGACCAGTGATACAGAATGAAAACTATTTACTGCAGCTGGAGGATTAAAAATAATTAATAATAACAATAATACCACCCATGGCATTTAGCCTGGGGAAAAGGAGACTCAGAGGGGACCTATCACTCTCTACAACTACCTGAAGGGAAGCTGTAGTCAGGCAGGGGTCCAGCTCTTCCTCCCAGGCAACTAGCGACAGCACAAAAGGGCAGGGCCTGAAGCTGCACCACGGAAGGGTTAGGTTGGGTGTTAGGAAGCCTCTTCTTAAGGAAAGGGTGATCAGACACTGGAAGGGACTGCCTACAGAGGAGGTGAAGTCCCTATCCCTGGAGCTGTAAGTGCCATGGTCTAGGTGACTGTGGTGATGTTAGGTCATGGGCTGGGCTTGATGATCTTAGAGGTCTTTTCCAGCATCAACAATTCTGTGATTCTGTGATCATCAGAAATGCAAAACCAGACCACCTTTTACTTTTTGTTACAGAAGGAAGGCTTTGGACACAGTATTTGTTTTCACCCCACTTTGAAGCCTTCAATAATGTCGCTGCAGAAGAAAATAACAGGAAAATAACTTGCCTTACTGCAGTGGCATGCAAAGCACCCAGGGAATGTCAGCCCATACACACCTTGTTGTAGAGCACAGTACAAGGATACTACCTATGCACCTACAAAGCCAGCTGATCTCTCAGGGAAAATCCACTTGAGAGACTGATAGATCTCCTCCCAGTGGTGATCAGCTGCACTCAGATCAATCTCTTTTGTGTACTAATTGATCAACAAGGCTACACAAGCTACACTGATATGAACCTCCTTCTTCTCTTGGTTGTTCTTATTAGCTCTTCTGCCAATGTATTAATCAAGCAGACCCTGAACCAAGCAGCCCTCTGGGATAAGGAAAAAAGCAAAAGTCATGCACATCTGAGAACTGACTACTTGTAAGCTGATGACTGAAAGACTTCTTGGGCAGCTCTAGTCAGCTTCAGGATATTCAAGAGCACATCATCATCATAGTTATGTGGAAAAAGTAAGTGCTCTACTGCCCTTTGCCCAAGTGTTTATAACGCCCTTTATAGCACATTTTCAAAAAGCACCTTTGTGTGCTGATTCTTGCTAACTGCCCTGTACAGAGCTCTGTAAAAAGCCCTCACATTCTGTTCTACCAAGTTCTACCTTGGCTTACCATTTTCTTTTTTTACTGGAGATGACATTAGTATTTATCTTATAGCTTGAAGTATGCGTGAGAGCACTACAAAACTATTATGGTTCCAGTGGTAAGTCAGTAACAATTCAAGGGAAGGATAAGGCTATCTACAGTCAATAAAAACATGAGTCAGGCATGTAAGCAAATGGTCTTAATCTTTCCAAATCACAGATTCTGCAAACACACAAGGTCACTCTGACCAAGACACTAACAAACACGGAGAAAAGAGTTGTTTGGTGCACTATCAGTATAGATTTCTTTTTCCACAGAATGACCTTAGCACTTCCCATATCTTCTGGAAGCGCTGCTCCCTTTTTCCAGGAACGACTGAGCTTACAGGGAACTTGGTTTTAGTTTGAATTATTCTTTTCAGGAATTAACTTTTACATATACAAAACCACCACTGTCCAATTTAAGACAGTGACTTTCTGTACATCATGACCAAACAGGACACAAAGGAACCAAAGAAAACAACCACACAGACTGAAATTAACCCAGAACCATCATGTTCTCCGAAAGGTTCTTCCATTGTACCTTTAGGGACTGAATATCTTAGTCTATTCTAGAAACCTCAGCAGCTACAGCAGGACCATAATAGGACAGTCCAAAGGAGGAAGAACAAAGGGAAAAAAATCCAGCAACCAAACAAAAAGATAAGGAATCAACAGAGAAGGTTGATCTCCTGTGATCAGAAGCCTGCCATCTTGGAATTCTGATTACCAGCTTCATGTCTCATTGACAATGACGATCTGTACAAGCTGGAAGGTTATAACGAGTGTTATAATCTTCCCATAGATTAAATAAATAGCATTTTAATCTAGGGTACCTGTGAGAGAGAAGCCTGTGGATTACCTTTGATCAACCTACCAGTGTAAAACTGTGTTGTGTTTTTCTCTGTATCAGTCTGGTATGGATCTGTCCATACCAGATCACCCTGTCTGTTAGAAGCCTACCACTTCTTCTACAGTGGTAAGTCTTCTTCTACAGTAGTAAGAAAACAAAAGTCTCTTTAAACCATCTAAGATAGGTAATCAAAGATACGTTATTAACTAGCATTATTTAAAAAACACACCAAGCAAACACTAAAAGAAACTTGGCAAGTGAGCACTTTCAAAACCTTCCATGATCATCTTTTAAATAGAATATGATCCCTCTACAGGAGATACTAAAATCTGTAGCACTGCTCTCTAAAATTCAGCCTATGTTCAAAGCTAGGAGAGAACCTAATAGAAGATGCAATACACACAGGATGTAGAAGCACTCACTTCGCAGAACAAGACAAGCAGATGGACAATTACAAGCAAAACCCTGTGCGATGAGAAAAAAAAATCCATTTCCTCAAGGTATTTAAAAGAATCTTATGTTCATCACAGACGCTGAAAATACCACCTCTTAATCACACCCACCTACTGCTTTGGGATGCACCCATTCTGACAGCAAAGGGAGTCTTTATGATCCCCAAGCCAGTCTTTGGGGCTTCTTTCATACTCAGCTACAGACACAATTACTCTCTGTGATTTCAGATTAGGCTAAATTTCTTCATGTCTTTAGAGCTCAAGGGTAAAAAGTCATTGACCAAGAAATTGAGTTTTCTAAGAAAAGAAAAGTAAAAAGTATGGCTTAAACCCTTACAAAGGATGGTAGCCCTGTGATGAAAGGGAAAGCCCTAAAAACCTAGCTCCAGGATACGCAGCACATTAACAGCACAGAGCAGCTTGGAGGTCTCTATGGCTGTGCAGCAAATCAAGGAAGATCAAGCGCTTCTAACGCCTTGTGGCAAATCCCTGCTTTCCTGTAATATTCAGCTTCTCTCAGCCTGATCACGTTCAGTTTCTCTCATCTTGCTAATATTTTAGCAAACTATCCCCACCCGGAACAGGCACAAGTTGCCCAAGAAGAATCAGTTCAAAGCCAGAAACAGACTGACATAAAGGACTGATGGCAACACAGGTGGCAAACGTAAGGCTTCTGAAGTTGATGGTACTTCCCAGGATGGCACACAGGACTTTTGATAAAATGTTGAATTTTATCATGAAGAAAATTCATTACAATGTTCAGAAACTGCAGTTAAGGAGGTGCTTTGTCACGAAGAGATACTAAAATATCACAGTGATAGAAGAAACTACAAAAGCACCCTGCACAGGCTAGAAAGGCTTGGGTAGCCAGGTGAGGGGGGGGAAAGCACTGCAGCACCTGAAAACAAGATGTAAATGTATTTCAGTTTCATTCATCTCTCAGAAGTCCCCAGCACATTCTCTCCAGAGGATGAAAGCAGTTGACTCCTTCAGCATCACGTCTCAGTGGAGACAGTGGGCTTGAGTCAGGTAATGCAGTATCTTTTATTATCAACTTTACCAAATGACTGTAATTCGTGACCACTGAATCTCAGTTCAGGGTTCTCCCATCCAGGATTTATTTAGTGACTGCTGACATGTTCAAGTCTGGAGCTTCAGACAAGGAGTGGCTGATAAAAGTGGGTTTTTTCCTAACTGTAACCTTGCCAACATGCCTCAGTCACATTGGATTTAAAGCAGTTCAGTCTTGAGGGTTCTATCAGTATTTGGTCTCCTGATGGAGACTGCCAGTCAGCACTAATAGCAGCAATTTTCAACACATGCACCTAGCCATCAAGTGAGCCAACAGACTCCAGCTCCACATGACACTCAACAGCCACCGCAGGAAGGTAACCTTCTAGCAATGAAAGTCACATTGAACGCAAGCCACTGGAAAGCAAAAGGCTCCTCCAGCACTACTGGTGCTCTATTTTTGTTCTGGTCTCTGCACAAACACTTATCTCGGTGAGGCTGAAATCCCTCCTTCCTATCAAAGAACTACCTGTCACTTGCAAAGGGTGGCTTGGAGAAGACAGTATGCAAAAAACTGAGCTTCAAGGAAGATACGGAATCACAGAATACTAGGGATTGAAAGGGACCTTGAAAGATCATCCAGTCCAATGCCCCTGACAGAACAGGATCTCCTAGATCAAGTTGCACAGGAACATGTCCAGGTGGGTTTTAAACATCTCCAGAGAAGGAGACTCCATGACCTCCCCGGGGCCGCCCATTCCAGTGCGCTCCATCACCCTCATTATGAAGAAAGTCAGATGCATAACCAAATGGTGCCTACATGCCACTACAAATCACACACACACACAAGGTGGCAAGGGGAGGCTGCCAGACCTCTGCAGTATCCATCTGGAAGCAGAAGAAACACACCAGGAGAACTTATTCTGAACATTGAATTAATGTCTGTAAAAGATAATTACTGAATTCTTGGCCCTCAGCTGCTCCTATGGCTACACACAGCTTTGACACGAAGAACAAATACGACACTTATTATCATAACAGTCTTGTTTCTGGTACAGCCAGTGCTGACTACATCCATTTCAAACCAGAGAAACAGCTCACATCCACAGTTGAGCTGTTTCACATCCACACAGACACAGACTTGTCTCTGACAACAAGCTACAGCACTTACAGAGGTAAATTTCAAACCACAAACCAACACACTTGTTCTGGTTTGCACTGGAAAAGAACTAATTCTGTTCAGGGGTTTTAATTTTCAGCTCCATCTCTTCTAAGTAACAGGACTTCCTGCAGCTGATGGTGTTTTTGTACAGACAGTGTCTGCTCCTACAAGTGACAGTGCCTGATGCTTACAGGCACTGCCAAGGGTTGGGATGCAGAAAGGATCTTGCTCCTGCAAAGACCTGGATCACTGCTAGATCTTGTGTGCCACATGGGGATGCAGCAAGAGGCCACATCTGTGGGGAGAAGTGGGTTGGACAGATTACCCTACACTGACCAACAGGATATTCCATCCCATAAGCATCATACAGGGTATAAAGCTGAGGAATCACAGAGTCATCATAGAATCACAGAGTGGTTTAGGAAGGAAGGGATCTCAAAGATCATCTAATTCCAGCCCCCTGCCATGGCAAATGACACCTCTCACTAGGCCAGGCTGTCCAGGACCCCATCCAACTGGCCTTCAGCATTTCCAGGGATGGAAAAGCCACAACCTTCCTGGGCAACCTGTTTCAGTGCCTCACCACCCTCATAGTGAGGAGTTTCTTCTTCAGATCCAATCTAAATCTATCTTCTTTTAGCTTGAAACCATTCCCCCTTGTCCTATCACTAGAGCTCCTTGTAAAAACTCCCGCTCCAGTTTTCCTTCAGGTCCTGCAAGGCTGCTATGAGATCCTCCTGCAGCCTTCTCTTCTCCAGGCTGAACAGCCCCAATTCCCTCCGCCTGTCTTCACAGAAGTGCTCCAGCCCTCTGATTGTCCTTTCAGCCCTCCTCTGGACTCACTCCACGAGTTCCAAGTCCTTCTTGAATTGTGGGCTCCAGAAAATGATGCAGTACTGCAGGTGAAGTCTCACAAGAGCAGAGCAGAGAGGGAAAATCACCCCCCTTGACCTGCTGGTGAGGTTTCTTTTGATACAGTCCAGGATACAGTTGGTCTTCTGGGGTGCCCTCACACATTGCCAGCTTACAATGACCTTCTCATTTACTAAAATCCCTAAGTCCTTCTCCTTGGGACTGTTCTCAACCCATTCGCCACCCAGCAAGTATTTGTGCTTGGAATTTGTACAGAGCTACAGGCTGGGGTCAGAGTGGCTGGAGAGCAGCCAAACAGAAAGGGACCTGGGGGTGCTGATTGATACCCGCCTGAACATGAGCCAGCAGTGTGCCCAGGTGGCCAAGAGGGCCAATGGCATCCTGGCCTGCATCAGGAATGGTGTGGCCAGCAGAAGCAGAGAGGTCATTCTGCCCCTGTACTCTGCACTGGTTAGGCCGCACCTTGAGTACTGTGTCCAGTTCTGGGCCCCTCAGTTTAGGAAGGACATTGAGGTGCTTGAGCGTGTCCAGAGAAGGGCAACGAGGCTGGTGAGGGGCCTTGAGCACAAGCCCTATGAGGAGAGGCTGAGGGAGCTGGGATTGTTTAGCCTGGAGAAGAGGAGGCTCAGGGGAGACCTTATTGCTGTCTACAACTACCTGAGGGGTGGCTGTGGCCAGGAGGAGGTTGCTCTCTTCTCTCAGGCAGCCAGCACCAGAACAAGAGGACACAGCCTCAAGCTGCGCCAGGGGAAATTTAGGCTTGAGGTGAGGAGAAAATTCTTCACCGAGAGAGTCATTGGCCACTGGAACGGCCTGCCCAGGGAGGTGGTGGAGTCGCCGTCCCTGGAGCTGTTCAAGGCAGGATTGGACGTGGCACTTGGTGCCATGGTCTAGCCTTGAGCTCTGTGGTAACAGGTTGGACTTGATGATCTATGAGGTCTCTTCCAACCTTGGTAATACTGTGATACTGTGAATTACCCCAATCCAGATGTAGGACCCTGCACTTGGACTTGTTGAACTTCATGAACTTTGTACAGGCCCAGTTCTCAAGCCTGACAGGGTCCCACTGGATAGTCTCCCTTCCCTCCAGCATGTGACTCACACCACAATATCTCTTCCCCAATGGTCCAAGCAGGCTTCTGTTCTGCCTTTGATCCCAATCCATGCATCCTGAATCTAGTTCCAGAATCCAGTTTCCACCTGCTGCTGAGTCCAGCATAGGACTTCCCAGTGTCCACCCACAGCACCAGTGCTGATGTAAGTGCCATGGGGTTAGAACGGGGGAGGGCTTGGTATTGGCTTTGTCTATATTTGTATGTGCTTCATTTTACTGTTACTGTGTTCATTAAAGCAGTTTTTGTTTTCTTTTCCAATCCATAAGCCTCTTTCCCTTATTCTCCTTCTCCTCACCTTTTGGATAGAGTAAAGGGCTTAGTGGCCAGCCAAGCCTGAAACCATAACAATACTGAGAGTAAAGCACTGCTGGCAACTTACAGTTAGTCCCACAGAATCACAGAACATTAGAGATTGGAAGGGGCCTCCAAAGATCATCTAGTCCAATCCTCCTGTCACAGCAGGATCACCAGGCATGTCCAGGCAGGTTTTAAATGTCTCCAGAGAAGGAGACTCCACAACACGCCTGGGCAGCCCATTCCAGGGCTTCGTTATTCTCACTGGGAAGAAGTCCCTTCTCATATTGATGTGGAACCTCCCAAGTTCTAGCTCACATCCATTGCTTCTTGTCCTATCATTGCATGACACTAAGCAAAGCCTGGCTCCATCCTCCTGACACCCACCCTTTCCATATTTATCAACATTAATGAAGTCACCCCTCAGTCTCCTTCTTTCCAAGCTGAAGAGACCCAGCTCCCTCAGCTTTTCCTCATCAGGGAGATGTTCCCCTCCCTTCATCATCTTTGTGGCTCTGCACTGGACTCTCTCCAGCAGTTTTGTGTCCTTCTGGAACTGAGAGGCCCACAACTGGACACAATATTGCAGATGTGATCTCACCAGGACAGAGTAGAAGGGGAGGAGAACCTCTCTGGATCTACTAATCAACCCCTCTCTAATCCACCCCAGGATGCCATTTGCCTTCTTGGCCATAAGGGCACATTGTTGGCTCAGCTGTGGGCCATTCCACCACAGCTATCTTCCTTTCTTCTAGATCTAGTCTTAATAACCCCCTTCCCCACACACAGAGCGATGACACAGAACAAAGCTGGAGAAGTTCTGGACCCATCGAGACTTTGGGTTTTATGAACCAGCAGTGTCAGCTCAGCTAAAGGAGGCTGCACTGGAGGGAAGACTCTCGCTCCATTACACTAAGTGAATAATTACCACATCCCCGAGCTGAGTGGCCTTAGCACAGCCTAGAATACATTTTCATTAGACTTGCAGAGGTTGATGTGGAAATTAAAGACTGAAAGGACACAGTCAGCTGACTGACCCTAAATAACACCTAAGCAATTCAGTCACGTCTTTCCCATGCAGGCTTAGACAGCAGGATATTGTAACTGGCATCGTTCGATCTGTTTGCTGCTCTGGCTGACAATGGTCCGGGACCGAATGAAAAAATTCATTGTTACTACATGACTCAGGCTACCGGAGCAGATCATCAATTACATGAAAATCTTCTTCACCAGACAATTAGATTCATAAATGCTATTTCTCTTGAAACACATTGTGTACTTTACTGTCAGCACTCTCACCAAGCCTTGCTGGGCTTACAAGGAGAATCCACAGCTGTGAAAAAAGACTACTTGGGAGTTCAAAACCAGTCTTTGGATTTCATGGCATCATGCACTGAACTGCTCTGTCTGTGATGTAATATGAAAATACTGTGCTGCTAAAGTAGCTCTAGGAATGAACATGCACACCTTTAGCCATATACATATATTTTTCAATGCAAGACTCACAGGAGGTCTGCACAAGCAGAAATCCTACAGCAGTTGCTCTCTCTGGTTCAAACTGTTATCCCTGTTTAACTGATGTGATAACTGATGCAGAAACACATTGAACTTTTTGTCCAAGGTCACGCAGTGAGGTCTGGAATGGAGCTAAAGCAGACTTCAGCTCTTTCAGTTCACCACTTTGTTTTAAACTGTCTAATCTCTCCCTTTTAGCTCTTTGATGTGGATGCAAAAGTACAAAGAACCGTTAATACAGCTACCTTTCAAACTGAAAATTCCCAGTGTAAAAAGAACGGAGGTTAGAATCTAAAGTAAATATGCCAAAATCCCCTTCCAGCCCACTGGCTGTGGCAATGTTGCAGCATGCCCCATCACTTGAATAAGATCTCACAGCATAAGGTACTCGAGTCCCTTTGAGCGCACTGCCAATCCTAACGAAATGCTCTCCAGGCTGCTAGAAGTTATGCAGTCAGCCAGGAACATGTAGCTGATGTGAACTCCTGGAATCACATGTTGTAATCAACCCTGTACCTTTGTATATGAAGAGAATTCAAAAGATAGGTAAAAGTAAACAAAAACAAAAGCAATATCTAATTTTCACAGCATTTTGCACATCTTATAAATGCTGTGTGATCACTCCAACAATTCCATGGCTGTTACCAGCAGCTACCTCAACACAGAAGCTGCACAAAGTAGATGTGAAACTGAAGCAGAACTTCAGACCTAAGTAATGACAAAAGGCTTCCAAGTGCTCCAGAGACAAAAAATACACAAACACCAATGAGGTGGAAGATCAATACCAACAAGCTCAACAGTGACAGGACCGGCCTTCTGGGGAGCAGCTCTGGTGAAAAGGACCTGGGGATCAACCACAGGCTGACCATGAGCCAGCAGTGTGCCCTTGTGGCCAAAAAGGCCACAGTCTCCTGGGGTGCATTAAGAAGAGTGTGGGTGATGGTGGAGGGAGGCTCTCTTACCCGTCTACTCTGCACTGGTTAGGCCGCATTTGGAAATATGTGTCCAGTTCTGGGCTCCTCAGTTCAAGGGGGACAGGAAACTACTGGAGGGAGTCCACATAGAGTCACTAAGATGATCACAGGACTGGAGCATCTGCCTTATATGTTCCTGTGTGACTCGATCTAGGTGATCCTGCTCTGGCAGGGGGATTGGACTAGATGACCTTTCGAGGTCCCTTCCAATCCCTAATGTTCTGTGATTCTGTGATTATGAGGAGAGGCTGAAAGAGCTGGGGCTACTCAGTCTGGAGAGGAGGATCTCATCACTGCTTAGAAGTACAAAAAGGGCAAGTGCCAGGATGATGGGATTAGGCTCTTCTTGCTGGTGCCCAGTGATAGGACAAGGAGCAATGGGTTTAAACGGGAACACAGGAAGTTCAAACTATACATAAGGAAAAACCTTTTCACAGTGAGGGAGACAGAGCACTGGGACACACTGCACAGAAGGGTTGTGGAGTCTCCTTCTCTGGAGACATTCAAAATCCACCTGGACATGTTCCTGTGATCTGCTTTAGGAGAAGCTGCTCTGGCAGAGGGATTGGACTAGATGATCTCCAGAGGTCCTTTCCAAACCCTGCCATTCCATGAATCTATGATTCCTTAGCCACCATGCCCCTGTTCCAGCTTTTCATTAGCCTTTGCTTCCTGACACATGTGAAATAATGTCAATTCAGTGCAGAATAGATAGCTTTTGGGGTTTTTTTTATTGCTCTTTAACAAAACAGCTGTCTCAGTATCGCACATTGTGCTGCATTTACCCCTGTGCCTCTGAGCACTTTCATTTACTTACAATGAAGAAGAAAGCTGCTTTTCAGCTGAACTTTCGTTGCGGTTAGCAATTCCCATTTTGAAGTGATGGTGTGTACAAGAAGTTCAAAAGGTTTGTGTTACACAGCCATCTGATTTCATTACATTGTTATCTTCTCTTCCTACCTTTTTACAGCAGCCACCGATTAGCCACAGGTGTAATTTCGTTTTCCTTACTGTCACAGCTGCACCAATACAAACAGAGTGAGAGTACCCAGTGCAGAAATGCAATGTAGCACCCTGCATAACGAGATTTGATAGAACACCTTGGAAAAAGGCTTAGCTGATTCAGACACGCCATGGAAACATCAGCGGAACTCCACGTCACTTCAGAAATCTCATTCTATTTGAAATGTAGGTATCTTCATACAAGTGTTCACTTGCTCATAGCATCTCAAACCTCTCTGCTCTGGGGACACAGTAGAGGCTGTAGGTGCTGCCCCTCTTTGAAAAGCAGTTATTGTGTGGAATTCTGAGATCTTTTTTAAAGCGCCACTATTAATGTTGTAAAGCAGCACTATTTTCAAAATGTGCATCAGAGTGGCTGCTGGCCTTTTGTGGGGGTGCTGCAACAATAAGTTAAGTGTAAATACCTGCTCAACAGATGTGGCAACAGCCTTCCATTTCTAAGCCCTTCACAGAGCCAAGCTGGAGAGAGACACCAAGAGAAATCACACAAGTAGTCAGCGACCTGGCTATGAGAAACAGCCAAGCTAGAGACTGCAGGCAGAAGACAGGAAAACAAGCATCACAGCTGATATGAAAGATTACAGAAAGGCCTCTGATGAGACCACCTATGGCCAAAAAAATCCAGCAGACTCCAGGAGCTTAAGCTGAGAGTAATCAAAGCTGCTGAGAGTGCGCCAGGAGTGAACTGAACCAGATGGTCACTCACTAGAAAAGAGCTGATGTACGACAAGAACGCAGGCAGCAGCAAGATCTGCAGAGAAGAGTTCTTAGTGCATATGCTATCCACTGGGGACAAATAGTCCACAAGCCTGGCCCAAGTCAGGCCACAGTCATTTGGAGAATGAGCATGTCCACTTATAAGAATGCTTACTGCATGTAAGCAGCTCCTTACAGAGAAGTACATTTATCCCACTCCAGATTTAACAGGCCATTCATATGCCAGTACAGAGAGGCTCAAAACTAGTCTTTAGTTAGTAGCCTTCCCTACTACAACATGAGAGATTTTATACCACATGAGTATTTATAAGCTGGTTAATAATAAAGAACATTTTTGGCAAAGAGTTTTAGTGACCTGCAGTGCTAAGAAAACAGTACCAAGTTATAGAGAAATAGCACCAAGTTCCATTTCATTTTTAGCAATGCTCAAAATGGAACAACTCTAATTCTTTCTTTAGCCTTAAATATTGAGGACTTGGACAAAACCAGTCCTATTTCCAAACACCATCCCTCTTTGATTTGAGACAATCTGTATTGCCTCTTTCTGGATGCCTTTGTTGGAAGTGCACCCCAAGTGTCTCCCTGCAAGACTAGGAGCAGAATGAAAAGACCAACATTCACATCCAGCTGAGAGATCTGACTTGCCACAGGGTTATTTGCTACGTGGAGCAATCACAGTGATTTCAATGGCATTTCTGGCCAAACAGGGTGGTACTTAACAGGAATCCAAATGACCCAATCAGGTGCACTTTGTAATGAACATGGCCTTCAGCTACGTTTACAAAGTGACTGTACACACATCAGGAATATAACAGGCATTAACACCGCCAAAAAGCACAAGAAACTTCACACCCATTTCATTCACTCCTCCTTTTTACAGTTTCACCCCCAGAGAATGCCACAGACTGCAGTGGACTAGTGTTTGATTTACGCTGGCACACACAAGCAATAACTGATTGTTCTAGGGATCTAGGGCCTTGTGTTAGAATATGGCTTTTTGTCTCGATAGCATTCTTTTGACATTAGCATCATCTCAGTATTTTATCGTCTGCTCTAGGTAAGATGGGAAGAGTGGTTAGAGCCTTTGCAAACTGGTCAACTAAGATCAGTATTTGGCCTGCACAGAAGACACCGCTTACGTTGTTTCCAAGGAGTGCAGGACGCGTGTGGCAGCCACGTGCAGAATGTCAACGTGCACAGAAAGCACGTCACCTTTGCAAGCATTCCTTACCGCGCAGGCGAGTACTTACAGGGTCAGAGGGACCACAGAAGTCTCTGAACACTTTCAGAGGCTCGCATTGTATAATCTCCATCGCTATGCAAGGGCCTGAACACAACTCTGTAACCATCTCCTGCAAGAGAAAAAAAGACACAAACAAACCTGAGCTTCTTTAGACATTAGCAAGGGTTGCATTCTTCTCCAAAACGAGGCCCAAACTTAAAGGACAAGAGCAAGTGGGAAATATTGGTGCACTGAGGAAAGCAAAGATGTGAAACAAAGATATCGAGGCAGCTGGGTCTCTTTAGCTTCGAGGAGACTGAGGGGTGACCTCATTAATGTCTATAAATATTTGAAGGGTGGGTGTCAGGAGGATGGAGCCAGGCTCTTCTCAATGTCACCTAGTGATAGGACGAGGGGCAGTGTGAGCTGGTTCCATTTAACATGAGAAGGAACTTCTCATATTAAATCGTGCACCCAACCCCCCACAGCCCTCCTCCTACTTGCGAAAACAGAGCCGCTCTTAGACCTGGTTTAAGGCAAAAACGCAAGTGTGAAACCCCCTCCCGATCTACCACCAACAGCTGATCAACGCTTAACTAGCACCACACAGTAAAGGACATCTCGCAGGAGGAGGCAAGTGGGCTGGGAAGTAATTCAGAACAGGGGGGCCGAGCGTCCTCTCTCCTCCACAGCTGGCCAGGACTGCCTTAGCTACCCCTCTGGCTTCCAGATTGTCCCCCCGATTGTAGAGTCCCCCTCGGTGCTCTACCCCACATTTTCTGTTCCTGGTGTGGGGCAGAGGGGAGTGGTTTGGGAGACAGAGGAGTTTTCTTCTGGGTCCTAAAACCTGACCCATCATAATGACCAAAGTACCCTGTTTAAACATCACTTTCCTTTCTGACTGCTTCTCCCATTAAATGCAAACCAATTAAGTTCACACTTTTCAGGGGACCAGAGCATAAACAAAAGAACTGCACCACGTGGTTCCAGTTTGGTTCAGAGCAGAGACTTCGGCAGTACCGTGGGATTCTTCGGGCCCTGAAATACTGGTCAGATGTTACAATGTTTGAATCCCCCTATGTGCCTACAAGTCTACCTGCCCAATCTTCCTTTAGTCGTAATTACAGTAACATCAAGTGTCTGGAGTAATATTAGTAATTGCAGAAAACTTGTAATAATTTAATCATTTTAAAAATTAGAATAATTTGCATGGGATACAGCACAGCAGTGAAGGTAAACCCATTACTGTTTGTAAAATGAACAAGAATCCTCTGACTTGTATTCCCACTGTTCTGTCTGCAGGCAGGGAGCTTTACGTGGCAGTACTAAAAGGCACAATAACATAGACAGTCTTAGCCACTGGGTTTACAGCGTATGTTAAACTTCTTCAGAACATTTAAGATCCACAGAAGTCAGATCAATAAACTTAAGAATGCCACAAAATATCAGTATGAAAGCATTCAAATACAGCAGCCCCATGGTAAGCAAAATAATAAATATAAATTCTTGGTCAAGCCACTATTGCAGTACCAGATCAAACTACAGACATGACACATTCTCTTAGCTCTAGAACAATAAAACAAACTAAGGTGTTGGGTTTTTTCCACTCTGTCCTATTTTACAAATTCCTTGGCTAAACGATTTTCACAAGACTTTCCTTTCTTACAACACAGGCAGCACAATATTCAAGAGTGATAGGACGAGGGGCAATGGTTATAAGCTGGAACACAGGAGGTTCCACATCAACCTGAGAAGGAACTTCTTCACGGTGAGGGTGACAGAGCACTGGAACAGGCTGCCCAGGGAGGTTGTGGAGTCTCCATCACTGGAGATGTTCAAGGCCCGCCTGGATGTGTTCCTGTGTGACTTGGTCTAGGTGATCCTGCTGTTGCAGGGGGATTGGACTAGATGGATTGGACTAGATGATCTTTTGAGGTCCCTTCTGGTCCGTAGTGATTCTATGATTCTATGACTCTATAACCTAGTTTATTTGAGAACATGCTAGACCTGGTCAATGTGAGGTTCCTATCGCAATGCGCAAACCTGAAAGACGCAACTGCTTCCTTATTTAATCATAGGTTATTTTTAAACAGAGTTGTTCTCAAGCTTACCATGTATTCAGCGACAACACCTTTGTAAATCTCATAAAATTCTTCCACATTTGCACGCTCCATGTTGAACTAAAACAAAAAACATGTTAGCCAGTCTGCCTGAAACAACAACATAAAATACACTGACATCTTCTTAACCAGCCACCACTCAGAAGTTTCACTAGGTAAAAGAAATGGCTTTACAGCTGCAATATGAAGTTGGTCAACAACTGAGCAATGATGCCACAGGCATCACAGCACCCGTTATCTTCATTCACTTTAAGTAGACAACACAGTGTTGGCTGATGTCTCTAAGGCATGCAAGATCTGTTGGTTGCAGAGTAAAACAAAAAGGCTGTTCTTCATTTGTGGTGGGGATTTGAGTCACAGGGCAATTTCAGATCTTGAGACTCTCAGAACAATCCAAGGCCAAGACTTAAACGACTACTTTTGGAAACAGTCTCTGTGTCAACTTCCTTTAATTGCTGAGGGAGATCAAGGGGTCAAAATCTTTAAGTATCTTTTAAAATCTTCACCTAAATTCATATTAAACATGTAATTTTTTTAAAGTTGAGGAAGGATATTAATAATGATTTGTCTAATCTTAGCTAAGATGTTTCATAAAAACACCTCAAATTGCTTCAGAAGAGACAGACACCATTATTCCCCCTCTATCTACAAGGAAGCTGAGACACAAAAAAGTAAAGGGTCTTGATTAAAGATCACCCAGCAACAAGAAACAGGTTAGCTGAGCAGTCAGATAATGATCCACAGGTATCACAAGGACAGTGCTGAACCCACAACACTTCCACAGTCTCCACATGGGTTTTGTACTGCCGGGAAACACTCGCGCGTTGCTGTGAGGCCAGTGCAGCATTTCTCAAGCTTCTGTTTCTGAGAAAAACATACACAAAAGGAAACCTACCATCTGCAGAGCTGAGATCTGAAATCCTTCATCAGTAATGGCTTTTATAATCTTTCCAGCTAGACCTGAAGAAACAATCAAAAGGCAGTATTCAATTTTTAAAGGCAGGATTTTCAACTGGATGGCATTTATGCCAATACACCCAAAACAAAACCCCAGTATTTGAGTAAGGCTGTGAGCAGAGAGCAGAGCCGAGCTCCTATACTATGAGTTCTCTCGAAAGGGATGTGTTGATGATTTCAAAGAACTAAGTTCCAGGCAGCTGTTGAAAACAATCTCTTCCAAAAAAGTCTTAAGTAGTGAAGGCCCTGCTTTACTCAGATCAACTGCAAAACATGCCGTTGC
This sequence comes from Rhinopomastus cyanomelas, assembly GCA_013400115.1. NCBI lineage: Eukaryota > Metazoa > Chordata > Aves > Bucerotiformes > Rhinopomastidae > Rhinopomastus > Rhinopomastus cyanomelas. The sequence goes on from VXBP01002421.1 coordinate 303,443, forward strand.
TTCAGGATCAAGAGTTATATTTTTAATTAAATGCCGCTGGTAATACTGGTGCAATCAATTCAGGACACAGGCAGCCTAGTTTGCTAGTTTTATAGAGTGTTCACCAGAGTGGGGGTCCTAATTTAAGGTAGAAAGAACACAGGACGATAATAAATACTCTCGATAAACCAGCATACACATCCACATCTTCTGTGGGAAAAACACGTTGGTGCAAGATAACCTATGGCTTCTCAGATTGTCACACACAGCTATGTTACTGCTGCTGGTACTGCTTGCTTTGTTCTCCCCCAGAGGCACCTTCAAACACTGACAGACACTGTAAGATAAAACACTGAACTTCAGAGAACAAGAACCACCGACTTGCCACCGAATGCGTGTTTTTGATCAGCCTGCACTTACCTGAAAGAGCATTTCAGCCAAGAACAAGTTTGCAGTGTGAGTGACTTTGACAGAATCACTATTTCTACAGAATGTAAATTTCTGTCGTCTACTACAATTCCTAAGAAACTACACTTTTCTGGAGCAGAACTAATCATAAAAAATACCCTGTCAGGAATGACAAGAGCAGGATTTGACTCCTGGCCATTAAATCCTTTTATTAATTAGATCCATACTGTAGATGATAATAAATAATAGCTGGTATCTAGGTTTTAGCATGATCAAGACCTAAATTAAACACAGTCTATTAATACTGGTGACACAGGACTGGTGAGCTTCCCACCACATTGGAAGTCCAGTGGAAGGCTGGAGTAAATGAGACGGATAATTGGAAGGCTTTTAAGATTGTATTTAAAATGAAAACAGCTGTCCCAGAGACATCATTCCCTCTGTTTTCACATTCAGGTTTATGTAGAAAAGTCTTCCACTTATAAAACACTGCATCTTCTTAAAAATAATCTCCAAACTGCTAAAGGCAAAACCGGAGATTTTGCTACGTACTCTGTCCATGCAGCTCCTCGAGCTTACAGAATGTAGAAACAAGCAGAGGCAGGTGCAGTTCCTGCCCTCTACTACACTGTAACTACAGTGTTACACCTGGCTCACTGATAAACTTCTCTTGTGATGCTTCTCTGAATCCAGAAAAACACATTCCTCCCCTTTTTAGAGCTGGAACACGGGAGGTTCCACATCAACATCAGAAGGAACTTCTTCACAGTGAGGGTGACAGAGCACTGGAACGGGCTGCCCAGGGGGGTTGTGGAGTCTCCTCCTCTGGAAGAGTTTAAAACCCGCCTGGACGTGTTCCTGTGCAACTTGACGTAGCTGATCCTGCTGTGGCAGGGGAATTGGACTGGATGATCTCTCAGGGTCCCTTCCAATTCCTAACGTTCTGTGATTCTGTGAACTGGGTAATCCTTAGGGCTTCTTTCAACCTGGTACATTGTGATACTGTAATAATTACAGCAGCCAAATGAAAAGACTTGGACATGTTTGCCCAGAAAATGCAAGATCTCACTGAAGAGAGAAACCAGACCTCTAACTTCTTTTTGTCCACGCTGCTGGAAAGCCTGAGCAGCTCAGACATTTTGACACCCAGGTTCCAGGCCAACCTACAGTCTTGACTTCAGAGACTAATGGACAGTTTCCAAGGAGATGAAGTGACTGACTGCACAAGGTTCAGGAAATAAAGAAATGAAAGAAGAGATCATAAACATTTCCTCAGTTTTCAGAGCAAATACTCCAATCAACAGCCGCTGTTTCACACAAAACCAATAAAGGGGGAAGACAGGACAGTGGCCGACAAGTAGTGACCACCACTTGCAAGGACAAGGCTCCCTTGGTATGAGAAAGCCTGTTTGCATGACAGATCTCCATTTTACACAGTCACACAGTTTGTTAGGGCTGGAAGGGGCCTTCAAAGGCCATCGGGTCCGATCCTCCCGCTCAGGCAGGCTACAAATGACTGAAAAGCGTCACTGCCTGAAAATCCTCAATCAGCTACACAAAACTGCATCCAGACAGGTCAAACACCTCCAGAGACAGGGACTCCACAACCTCCCTGGGCAATCCTTTCCCATATTGAATAACCCTGATGGTAAAGAAGTTTTTCCTCATATTGAGGTGAAACTTCCTGTGTTCAAAGTTGCACCTACTGTCCCTTGTCGTGTCTGATGCAACTGAGAGTGTTCCTTTCTTCTTGGCACCCAGCCCTCATGTATTTATAGACAGTGATTAAATCCCCTCAATAGCCTACTTCTGTCCAAACTAAGAAGTCACAATGTTCTCAATCTCTCTTCATAAGGCAGTTGTTCCACACCTCCAGCCATCCTCGTAGCTCTGCAGTGAACTCTCTCAATTAATCCTCTGTGCCCCTTGAACTTGGGAGACCAGAGCTGAACACAGATTCCAGGTGCGGTGTCGCTAAAGCAGAATAAAGGGGTAGAAGAACTTCCCTTGATCTGCTAGACATTCTCCTCTTGATCCATCCCAACCCCCTACTGGCCTTCTTGAGCACAAGGGCACATTGTTGATCCATTTTTAGTCTGTTATCTACAAAAACTCCAAGATCTCCCCAGGGGTGCTCTCTAGCTGGCCACAACCCAACCTCTAATGATGCCTCCCATTATTTCTTCCCACGTGAAGGATTCTACATCTGTCTTTGTTAAAACTCATTCGACAGTTTATCAGTCAAAAATAAACAGGCCACTTGCATAGGCCTTCACAGCTGGCAAGAGTCCAGTTAAAGAACTCACCAGTACGTCAGGTTCTGGGGCACTCTGGAGCTGTACTTTCTACAGAACTTCTGTCCTCTGCAGTTTTTTAAGAGCTGTAAGCAAAATTCATGTTTTGAAGAAACAGAGGACACACACATTCAGCTCTCTGGGACTGTTTCTCTGCTGAAATCATTAAGACTTCCCTTCAGTGTAAGAGAAGGCAGGCTCCATTAACGATAGAAATAGGTGTCTTGCCAAAAAATTCCAAGTGCCTTGAAGTCAAGACATGAGATTTCATTTATGTTTGTGGGGCAGAATATTAGCTCCACTTTCCAGATGTGGAAATGAGACATGGGAAGACAAGTGAGTTGCCAGTGGCAGCACAGATCTGCAAATCCAGTGACTTGGCCTCCCTTGTTTAGAGTTTAGGCACTGCATCTACCACTTCTCCTAGGGACATTTTCCTTTCAAATTCTACCCAAACCGAAACAGAAACAAAAAGCACAGAGACAATCCTCAAGCAACAGAAGAGTGGAAGCCAAGGCTCGGCTTGTGATCTGTTTCAGGCTTTCAGCCAGTTGCATGACTGAACTGGGATGTGTCCTCTCCTTTGTGGGCAGGTAACGCAGAGAAAAGGAAGAATTACATCCAGTACCATTTCAACAGCTTTCAACAATTTGTTTGCAAACTTGAAAATCCAAATCTGCAGTGAAAAAAGCAACTTTTTAAGGACCCTTCCAACAGGGCCACTGCATGTTTGACGTGTGATTACAGTAAGAACCCGAACCAAAGCTGCAGATTAGGCACCAGTTACAATGAATTTTCAGTCACAAAGCACAAAAAGAATCACAAGCATTAGTAAATCCAACCAGGGGAATTTAGTACTAATCCTAGCAAGTATGAGGGAGAGAGGGAATACGTACTGTTTTATGTCTCCTAGGCAGCATTATGTTACAGGACAAACAGTCATTCAAAATATTTTAATCGGACAAAATGATAAGGCACAAAGACCCCACCAGTTGAACTGATCTTCTACAATTTGTTGCATTATAGAATCATAGAATCACTACAGATTGGAAGGGACCTCGAAAGATCATCTAGTCCAATCCGCCTGCAACAGCAGGATCACCTAAACCAAGTCACACAGGAACCCATCCAGTGGAACGGAATGCCTCCTCACTCAGTTTGCTGATGACACCATACTGTGTAGTGAAGTCAACACACTGGAGGGAAGGGAGGCCATCCAGAGGGACCTTGCGAGGCTCGAGCAGTGGAAGTCCAACAAGGGCAATTGCAAGGGTCTGCACCTGGGTCAAGGCAATCCCATGCATGAACACAGACTAGGAGGAGAAAGGATTCAGGACCCCCCTGAAGATAAGGACTTGGGGAGGGGTGTGGTGGACCAGAAGTTTAACAGGAATCATCAGTGTGTGCTTGCAGCCCAGAAAGCCAAGCGTGTCCTGGGCTGCACCAAAAGCAGCAGTGACAGTCAGTGGAAGGATGTAATTCTCCCCCTCTATTCTGCACTTGTGAGACCTCACCTGGAGTGCTGTGTCTAGTCCTAGAGTCCCCAAAATTAGGAGGACATAGAGTTCCTGGGAACGTGCCCAGAGGAGAGCAACTCAAATGATCAGAGGGCTGCAGCACCTCCCCTATGAGGATAGACTGAGCAAGTTGGGACTGTTCAGCCTGGAGAAGACAAGACTCCCCGGTGACCTTCTAGCAGCTTTCTAATATCTGAAAGGGGTAACAAGAAAGTTGGGGTAGGGGTTTTGACACAGGTGGCAGTGAGAGGATAAGGGGAAAGGATTACAGATTTGAAGAGGGGAGACTGAGGTTGGCCACTAGGAACAAATTCTTTCCTGTGAGAGTGGTGAGAGGCTGGAACAGCCTCTCTATTGCCCAAACAGATTGTGGCTGCCCCATCCCTGGCAGTGTTCAAGGCCAGACTGGCTGGGGCCCTGAGTAACCTGATCTAGTGAAGGTGTCCTTGCCTATGCAGGGGAGTTGAAACTAGATGATCTTTAAGGTCCCTTTGAACCCAGACCATTCTATGATTCTATGATTATGAAGCAGAAAGCAGCAGTGAAGATGTGAGACTGGACAATGCTACAACTGTTTGCAGAATTTGAGATTGGAATAAAATAAAATAGCTCATGAAAGTAACTTTTAACCTAACTGCACTTTAATTAACGGGATGTAGTAGCTGTTAGCAGAACCTGCCACTCCCAGCACACTGTGAACCACCAACCATATGACTAGAGATGTGTGTTTGTTCTTGGCCTGTTTCCCAGTTGAACCACCCAACTGTTAAAAGCTTATTAGACAAGACAGCAGACTGCCTTCCAAGCAAGTCAGGAACTAACTTCCTCATCTCAGCCTCTAAATGTCATATTTTTAATACCCTTCCAAAAATCAAAAATAAATCTTCTGGAGCAACAACAGTTTTTGACAGGAATACACAAACTCGTGACTGAGTGGATCAATGATCCACTTAATCCAATAACATATTTCTAGAAGTAACCAGTACCAGATGCTTAAAGCAGCACAAACTATAAGTAGCAATTTCATGTCTCCTTTTTGACATTTTAAAATGCAGTTTTGCCTCACACTACCATGACATAATCTCATTCCTTATTGCCAGGTGTTAAGGTCCTGTCCCAAACCTTCAGAGAATCACAACCGTGCCTGACTCCAAGCAAAGGCATATTTAAATTACTAAAGAGGAAAACGTGGAGCTGCATCCTCCTGCAGCTGAAGTCCTCACTAACCTTTGTTTCAGGCAACACCACAAAACACTATGCAGTAGGAAGCTCACAAATTCCCTGAACAACAAGGTTTATCTGCCTCTTACTTTGGAGAGAATTTTCTGCTTAGAAATAACACAACTCTAGGCCCTCTTACGATGCAGTACAAACGCACCATTTCTAGACTCCCCGTAAATTTGACACAGTGATAGTCTGCAGCAACTGATCTCCCAGCCTTGCTGCGTACTGTATGAAGAAGTCAATCCAGTCATTTTGGTATCTGTGCTCTGAAGCACAAAGATGTAAGTCACATGCGGGCCAACAGAGACAATCATGGAATTATTGAGGCTGGAAAAGACTTTTGAACTCATCAAGCACAGCCCATGACCTAACATCACCACAATCACCTAGACCATGACACTAAGTGGCCACATCCAGCCTTTTCTTAAATGTCTCCAGGGATGGCGACTCCATCACCTCCCTGGGCAGTGTCTGATCACTCTTTCCATGAGAAAGGGCTTCCTCACATCCAACCTAAACCTCCCCTGGTGAAGCTTCAAGCTCTGCCCTTTTGTCCTACCACTAGTTGCCTGCGAGAAGAGCCCAACCCCCACCTGAAGAAAGGGAGCTCAAAAGTTATGCAGCCTCACCATGAAGGGGGTAAAAAAAGGCTAGTGGATGGGAGCTCTTGCATAGAAACAGAAAGGGAAGAGTCACACTCAACATTCAGATTAAAAACCCCATCCGTAACTCCAAGTCAAAGATCACAGCCAGGCTACAGAACGTATCCAGCAATTAGGCTGTGCAGTGTGTGCCACGGGAGAAGGGAATCTGAGGAAGAAAGAGAGATTAAGAAGGAAAAATCACTGCCTCTGCAGCACTTAGGCTGAATTCAAGCTGAAGGCAGTATGCTTACCAAAGAAAGACCTACGTTTCTGTCTTTCATTGTTCTTCTGCTAAGAGAAAGCTTAAAAAGATACTGAGGCAGTGTGGCCTAGATTTTCGGGTAGTGAGGTGGATTGTAAACAGTCAGAGAGTGGTGGTCAATGGGACAGAGTCTGGCTGGAGGCCTGTATCTAGTGGAGTGCCCCAGGGATCGGTGCTGGGACCGGTCCTGTTCAATCTATTCATTGATGACTTGGGTGAGGGATTGGCATGCACTGTCAGCAAGTTTGCTGATGACACAAAGCTGGGTGGTGTCGCCGACACCCCAGCAGACTGTGCTGCCATTCAGTGAGATCTGGACAGGCTGGAAAGCTGGGCTGAGAGAAACGTAATAAAGTATAACAAGGGCACGTGTAGAGTCTTGCATCTGGGCAAGAACAACCCCTGGTACCAGAATAGGCTGGGGGCTGACCTGTTGGAGAGCAGTGAAGGAGAAAGGGACCTGGGTGTCCTGGTGGACAGCAGGATGACTATGAGCCAGCAATGTGCTCTTGTGGCCAAGAGGGC
>VXBP01002421.1:310785-332697 GCA_013400115.1 Rhinopomastus cyanomelas
GAGCACTGGAACGGGCTGCCCAGGGGGGATGTGGAGTCTCCTTCACTGGAGATGTTCAAAACCCAACTGAATGTGTGACTTGGTCGAGGTGATCCCGCTGTGGCAGGGGGATTGGACTGGATGATTTTCAAGGTCTACTATTGCACTTCCAATCACCCTAGCTCTAGATGTTACAAGTCTCTGGAGATCACAGAATCACAGAATATTAGGGATTGGAAGGGATCTGAAAAGATCATGCAGTCCAATTCCCCTGCCACAGCAGGATCACCTAGATCAAGTCAAACAGGAACATGGCCAGGTGGGTTTTAAATGTCTCCAGAGAAGGAGACTCCATGACCAACCTGGGCAGCCCCTTCCAGTGCTCTGTCACCCTCACCATAAAGAAGTTCCTTCTTCATGAAATCTCCTACATTCAGCTCACATCCATTGCCTCTTCTCCTGTCACTGGATGACACTGAGCAAAGCCTGGCTCCATCCTCCTGACACCCACCCATTCCATATTTATAAAGGTTAATGAGATCACCCCTCAGTCTCCTCTTCTCCAAGCTGAAGAGACCCAGCTCCCTCAGCCTTTCCTCATCAGGGAGATGTTTCACTCACTTCATCATCTTTGTGGCTCTGCTCTAGACTCTCTCAAGCAGTTTCATGTCCTTCTGGTACTGAGTGGTCCAGAACTGGACACAATATTCCAGATGTGGTCTTACGTGGGCAGAGTACAGGGACAGGAGAATCTCTCTTGGTCTTCTAACCACCTCTCTTCTAATCCACTCCAGGATGCCATTGGCCTTGTTGGCCACAAGGGCACATTGCTGACTCATGGTCATCCTGCTGGCCACCAGGACCCTCAGGTCCCTTCCTCCTACGCTTTTCACTGACATCCTGCCATTTGTGTTTATTTTTGTTCTCTGTGCTATCACTCTGCAGTTTTTTGTATTAGTTTCATCTTCTTCACACTGCATTAGTTTTGCTGTTCATCAGGAACGTTCTGAATTCTAATCACATGCTATCTAGTAGGTACTTGGTATCATGCTCAAGCATTGCAAGCATGCTCTCTCATTCCCCATCCCAGTCATTAATGACAGTATTGCCTGGCCCAAGGGCAGGTGACAAGATTTCTCTTGTAAAGCCTTCTCAATGTGACGTGCTCACGTCCCTTCTAATGCTCAGGAAACCACTTAGAGCTATGCAGATGCCTGTGCTGCAGAGTCCTAAATGTACAAATTCACTACAGGAACATGTTTGTTTCCTAACAGCAAGGGACTTTGACAAAAGCACTGATGTGAAATAGTTTATCTGGCTCTGTTTAACCTCCTCTATGGCAAAGTGCATGTAGAGATCTCAGAGATCAGCAGTGCGTGTTTTCCTTCAAACAAGAAGAAATGCTGATACACGTCCATCACGCCAGCACTAAGTGGCTTATTTGAAATTACAGACTCTTGATGCATCAGTTTCCTTCACATGAAAGAAGATCATTAGCCTGAAATTCTCAGAACAGCTCTTAAAACTACATTTCCCTTCACCCTTTGAGAACAAAAGTGCCACAATGCAGTAATAAACCGCTCATTCTTGGTTTTTTTTAAAGAAATGTTAACACTGTTAGTCCCTGTGCAGAGGTAATTTTCAACAACCCAAAAAGCACTAGTCTAAGCCTGCTGAATGCTATCAGGAAAAACTCTGTTTTGACTGTACTACTTGATCTGTTTTCTCTCCTCCTCTCCTTTCCCATCTCAAATTGTCAGAAAGGATTTCTAGAATCAGTTCACCTCCTCCTCTAATTCATTAAATTGAAATGGAAAATTACTTTTCATACTTCAAAAAGATAAATGTCACTTGCCCACTAGCCACTGAAATCCAAAGTCAGTCTAAGTTGAGAAGTCAATACCAAGCTGCTAATACTTTCTGCAGGAAATAATCAAGAGACAACATAGGCTTGGTTTCAAAACTAAACATCCCAAGCAAGGAAAATCCCCCAATGTAGTCAATAACTGAAAGCATGGATGGACACTGATAGACTACTGTTCAAATGGAAGCTAATTTGTTTTCCAGTCAAAGGTGAAAAAGCAGTGGATTGCTTTTATTTTAATAATTTTTTCCTGTCTTTTTTAAGGAACAAAAAAACCCAAAAATCCACAGCACAAGCAAATATTTCAACACCCTAAGTACAGTATATTCAAGGAAAACATAAGAAACAAAGTGCATTTGACGTGGCATAAACAGGTCACTGTCTTGAGCAAATCGATCAGCAAACACACAGGAGCGCCTGAAAGCACAGTGCTTTACTTGGTAGTTTTTACATGATGGCAGCATTAAGTTTGCTGCACTACACGTGGGAGTACCCAGAGGTCCCGTCTCAAACAATCTCCTGTACTTTGAAGCATCTGCAAAGGTTTGCATTCATCCCACTTTTCCTTTCAGTTTTTTTCCCATTTCCAGATCCTGTCTTCAGATAGTTGTTCTTAGACTTCTAATGCCCTTTTGTACATAACATGCAGACAAAGAGAAGTTCTGCCTACAACGAAGCACACAGCAACTGCAGTTCACACTTCCACTACTATGACTACCACAGACAGAAAACACACTTTTCACAGTCACAGAATTATTGAGGCTGGAAAAGACCTCTAAGATCATCCAGCCCAGCCCATGACCTAACATCACCACAATCGCCGTGGCTCTAAATGCCACAGCCAATCTGTCCTTAAAAACCTCCAGAGATGGGAACTCCACCGCCTCCCTGGGCAGTCCATTCCAGTGTCAGATCACCCTTTCCATGTGGAAGACTTCCTGACATCCAGCCTAACCAGCTTCAGGCCCTGCCCTCTTGCGCCGTCGCTAGTTGCCTGGGAGAAGAGTCTGAACCCCCACCTGACTAGAACTTCCCTTCAGGTACTTATAGCGTGTGATAAGGTCCCCTGAGTCTCCTCTTCCCAGGCTAAACAACCCTAGCTTGCTCAACCTCTCCTCATTAGACTTAGATGACTTATAAGAAAGCTGGTTTGCTAATTTTTTGCTCCAGTAAGAGAAAACAACTTTCTGAAAACCTTGTTCCTCTTCTAGGTTTCCTGAAAATCAAAATAATGATTTACTCCAGATTGTACCTGAAAGCCTGGGGTGACAGAACTGAGTTTAGTTTAAATTTTAATGTGTTATCTAATGAATGCAAATCGTTGAGATTAAAAATGGTACAGATACCTAGTCCTGAGAATGATGGCAGGTTTTCACCTCTTCTGTCGCATTCTCCTTTTCTCTTCCAGCCAATTTACTGTCCTGATCACATGCACACCACTATGCTTAGCAGCTACAGAGGTCAGTTGGACAGGGTCACAGTGATGCATTCTCTCTTTCAAAGAGTAACACGTACACCAACTGTAAGGAACAGCTCTTCAGTTGCTTACAGTCAGACACATAATCTACCAAAATGTCAGATGTCAGTCGCCCTCTCTCCACTCTCCCTTATAAAATTAACTCATTTGAGATCCTACATAAATAAACCAAGTTTCTGTACTTGTTTGAGACTGAACTACTGTCCTTGGTGTTCTTTATGTCAAAATTGGGTTTGTCTGTGGGGCAAGGAATTCAACTCTTAATTCAAAGTTTTTTAATTCTTCCCATAAGGTAAGGAAGTGCATTCTTAAGGTTACCTGTCACACAGTGTTTTGTTGATCAAAATAAAGGTCTATGAACTTCAAAATTAAGGTCTATGAATTTTTAAAAGTGTTTGGTAGGTATTAAGTTATGATAGGAAAACTACCCATCCAGAACAGGTGTTAAATCATATTTGCATGGAATATCTTTTTCACTTAGGAAGAAGCTATTCCTGCTCCTTTTGCTTCCTCTGAAACCTACATTTTAGAAGTTTAGCAGGAGAGCAATGTGGAAGACACAACTGTAACTTTTTCACATTTTTTATTTTTCAATTACAAAAGAGGGATGAGGGTTTAGCTGGCCAGCACTGTTAGAGCGAAACCTGAAGCTTAACACATAGTGGGAGAAAAAAATCTGTCCACAGGTAGACAGTCTCACTTACAGGAGCCCTCAAGACCATAGAGCCTTTCAGTTTGCATCAGGTCAAATGAATTCCTGGCTAGCAGCTTTACTTTTCAAGCTTGTGCAACAGTTCTAGCCCTAAATTTGTTTCAGACAAAACTGAGATCCTACTTAAGTAAATCAATTTTCTGTAGCTGTACTGTTTCTGCACTTTAGGAGAACCCCTGTTTGAGCTTGGGAGTGCCGAAAAGGAGAGCAGATTTTCACATCTCAAGCTCTGTGCTGTAACCTAAAAGCACAAAATGTGGAATAGAACAATCTTCTGACCTCAGCCTTTATGGCCTGATCAGCAATACTTTCCTCACTTCTTTCCCCTGCTCATTTTTCAAAATAATTGAGTAAAAGCCACACAAAACAAACTTTAGAACAGTTGTGACATACCAAATCCTACATCAACCATGACTAAACTGTTATATACAAACGAACTAGTCGAGTCACAACCTTCCCCAGGGCATTAAACTGACGTTTGTTCACTTTGGTGCATTTATGATTTTGGCTTCTAAGCACTACTGCTAATACCTCCAGTGACTTTGAATTATCAGAAGCCCCAAGCACAAGAAGCAAGTGGGTTACAAACCAGATTCATATTAAAACTCTAAATATTAAACAATTAGGACCTGCAATCCTAACCAGCACACTGAGGCGCTGTATTTACCAGTCACCATCCTTCTCAATGGACAACTGGTCTCAGGAAAAGGTGAAAAGCACAGAAAAGTCAAACCACATTCTGTCTCCCCAACAAACCCCTGGTCAGCTGGATGAAGCCTGCAGAGGAAGTCTGCACTGACTAGCATTGAGTTGCTTTTGCATTCTTTCAGTTCCCTGTAAAGAGGAAGCTTGCACACACTCTTCAGAGTTAAAAATACAACCACTTTGCCCCTGCCAACTTTTAGGCCAGCAAAGGAAGGACTTGATCTCTACCAAGAGGAGCCATTAGAGAATGAGCTAAAGCCGTCTAGTCCAGAGCACTGGGCTACACTGCCTTCAGAGGCCTTCCCAGCTGTTTTTCCATCTCTGATCCTCCGCAGATGTTACGCTAACACCACACTGAGACAACAGCTATTGCCTTACTTCTTTAAGAAGCCCATATGATACACATTGCTAGAAGGCTGACGATACAACCCCTTCAGCACCACCAGCACTCTTATCAGCTGATGTTAAACTCCACAGAACTCCCGTGACACCCTTTATCAAGCCCCGGCAGACACTTTTGGTACTTATCAGTGTGCGAACGCTGACTGAGTCAGGTCCTGCTGCAGGTGGTCTGGTTGTGCTGCTGCAGCTGCCTAGCAACAGATGTTTTTGTGTGCCCACCAGGAGAGGGTCAGCAAGGGCAGAGATAAAACCAACAGTGACTTCTCACTGCCTGGCCATTGGACAGGAGCCTTATAAACTCTCTGTGGTAATCAAAGTCAGTTTCTAAGAAAGGACTCTGTCCAAGGATTAACCAGGGTAAAACAGAGACCAGATCCAGCCTTTTGACAGTAGGATAAGTTCATTGAAGAGCATCTTAATTTACAGCCGTGATTAAAGCAAACAGTCTTCTGAGATGAAAAAAAATAGATTGTTTCCTTCTAAGAATCAGTTTATGCGATGGACTTGAGAGGAAAAATAAACACTGGGGGGAAGAGGACCAGACAGCAAAACTCAAACCACACAGTCCAATGTTTTTGCAGAAATAAAGACTGAAGTCTGTATAAACTCAAGCATGCATGTGAAAGTTCACATAATTGTGAATGTGCAATGAGCAGATTATATTAATGGTAATTAAATAATCAAGTTCAAAGCTCAGCAGCAGACAGGGAATGGCAAAAAGGTTTATTTTTAGATAATCAATACTGAAAATTTGTGGAGCACAAATCAAATCTGCAGCGCATAAGAGGCTCTGCTGCTTTGACCCACATCAATTACTCTCCATGCCTCTGCCAAACCACTGTTAAACATTGGGGACCACATGGAACTTCCTTTCCTCTCCGGCTTATGTGCACCCCACCAGAAACAGCAGGGTTGGCAGCCACAGCTAGAAGCACTGTTGCAAGTTCCCTTAGACCACACTGTCTCTTACCTGGAATTTCGCTGGTTTTGAACACGTCCAGTGATGGAGCATGCACGACTTTCCTGGGCCAGCTGTTCCTGTGTCTCACCACTCTCACAGTGAGGAACTTCTTCATTTCTCATCTAAATCTTCCCTCTTTCCGTTTGAAGCCATTGCCTATTGTCCTATCACTGCAAGCTCTTGTAAAAAGTCCCTCCTCAACTTTCTTGATAGGCCCCCTTCAGACACTGAAAAGCAAGGTCTTCCTGGAGCCTTCTCTTCTCCAGGCTGAAGGAGGAGTACTCCCCTCGCACTGTCAGCAATCACCAAGCCCAAAACAGTCTGCTTCGCCTCCGTCCAAAACTTTCAGCCTACACATGCAAAATTGATGGGGCCACCTTTCTCCACTGCCATGCTCTGCTTTCTAATCCTTGTAGATGGGCTTCTGCCTGAGCATCGTTTGGCTCCCCCACGCCCTTTCAGCATGCTACTCCCTGACTCCAAAACAGTCCACACAGGAAAGGAGAAATGGTGGCATTTCCAAAAAGACAGCCTGCTACTGCCGTGCAGCATGCTCAACACCTTAAAAACTTCATCTATAGGAATCAAAGGCTATGTTTCTTCAACTTTAAAACAAGAATCTTAATCATCAGGTAGCAATTTCAGAAGTAAGACTTCCAGAAACTGCAGCAAAGCTAGCACACAACTCTCTACTCCATTGTGCATTGTTCTTCCAAATGTGATGATGCAGAGTGCTTTATAAGTTCAGGAGACCCAAAAAAGATGCCATTCGATAATTGTGTTCTTACTACAATAGACTGGAGGTAGAGAAGGACAGGCTAAGAAAAGCAAATCTTCTCCCCTGCAACACTCCTGGCCCACTGAGTCGATGTTGGAGACTTCCTTGCAGTCCTCATGAAGGATTCATTTTGTTCCAAACTGCAGACTGAAGCCAGTCCAGCTGCTATATGCAGCCACACCAGTACTGTCACCCAAAGAGGGAAGTCACTGCCCCCAGCTACAGTGACTCTTCCACTCTCTAGGCCCAATTCCCCATCAGAAGCCAGACTTCTGGAAAGTTTTACAGAACTCACTCGATTTCATAGTCTTCCTAAGAGATGCAGCTCTTGTGGCTTTTGAAACATTCAAAGTCATATTGGAGAAAACTGGCAGGAACAACCAAGCTTCATAAGGTAAGAGCATAGTCAGTCTTTGAGTTCCATCATGCCTTATATGATTTTTTTAAATTGATAAAATGTTTTGCTGCCTTAGAAAATTCAGTTCTGATCTCTTTGTTGTGTTGAGGCTAGTGACGAAAGCTGCATGGCCAGAGAATACCCACATTTAGCCTTTCAAATTGTAGTTGCTGTTTGGCACCTGCAGTCTGCCTTTCCAGACCTCTGTGGTGTGGGAAAAAAAAGGATTATGCAGGGGATATTAAGTTCAGCTTTAATAGACACTTTCTAGTGCTCGTATTGCAAAGCTGGATATGCACTTACAATTTTTGTTTGTCTATACCTATACCTCTTTCTTTCTCTCACTACCCCCACCTCCTCCAGACACACTCCAAGAGAGGAATGCAAACAGGGCCAAAATTCATTCTCCAGTGATTCAGGAGAAAAATCTGAGAGTTCAACTAAAAAGAAAGTAACAGACAGGACAGTGTGAAATCTACAGGAATTACAATCAGGAGGGTACAACCTGAGATCAATAAGAAAGAGTCTAAGCTCCCATACGTAACAGAAGTTATATGTTAAGTATAAAAACGCACAGCCCAAGCCACCCACTTTGCCATTTTCATAATCAGCTTAAGGACCCCAACAATACTGCCATAGAAAAGTCTGCCCTTTGCAAACATTCTGCTAGGTAAGATCATAGTCCCAGCTGCTGCCTGTATTTCTGCAAAAGGAACATCATGTCTTTGCTGCATGGGCAGCTTATGAGTAGCAGATACCATGCAAGGCCTCGGGGAGATAACAGGCTAACTATCAGCAATGAGTGCAACGTTCTGGTCACAGCCTTTTCCTTCCAGCAAGCCCTCCAGACATCTCACTTGAGGTAGCAAAGGCCTGCAAACTGCTAGTCCACTTTTGCTGTTTCCATTTCAGCTGTCCACAGAGAAGTGATTCAACTGCTGCAGCATGCTCTGTATCTTGGTACAACAAATCTCAGCGCTCTCACAAGGCAGTATCTATTCTGCACTCAAAAGAAATCCTGAAATACTAAAGGTATGTGAAAAGCATCTACATGTGCATGTGCTGTGATGTTGCAGTCTCATTCTCCTGAAAAAGGACACAAGAATGGTCACGGACACAGGAGGCTCACATTGCTTCTATGTCCACTATCTGCACCGCTTACCTTCATTAACTGCATGAGGCTTAATAATGCAACAAGTACAATTAGTGAATTTTGCACTGTTGACTGGTCCACGACCTCCACTGGAGGGGAAGAATAACTCCAGCTCCTGAAAACAATTGTAAATGAAAATATTTTAGATTGATCTAGCTGCATATTTCAGCTTTCATCATAAGTAACAACACTTCAGTATTCATAGTTACAGAAGATAAACCTTAATTACAGATTTTTGTGCTACAAATGCTTTTTGCCTATAATAGTCTCTCCAGCATATTTTTCCCTCTCTGACAACATCACTACAGTCATGAAAACATGATCTGAATACTTCTTGCAATGAATTTCTTTTCACTTCTGCAATACAACCTGCTTTCATTTAGGAATATTGCTGCCATAATCATTTGGTCTAAGTGATTCCAGTTTTTTGAATTCTCTCATTCCTGAGTATCTTTCCCTAATCCAGTCCCATCTATACCTATTTTCCCTCTTTTCAAATCATCTTTTCCACTACATGAGCAAAAATGCAACTGCTGTCCATTCCCCAGTATGGTTTTTTTCCATTTACAACACTGATCTCCATCCCTTTTCTTTAATGTGTGGTTTTTTCCCTTTTTGTCTTAAACAACCAAACTGTGTCTAAAATTGTTCACTCACTCTTCACACCTTATTGACCCTATTAAGTTTTTTATATTTTAAGTTTTTTTTAAGCTTACTGAGTTGAGGCTGATTAACTAAATTGCTCTGATTTCAGGAACAAATCAAAAGAACCTTTCTGCTTCCAATCACTTCCTTTCTTCCCACCATCACCATCCTGGTATCCTGTAGCTTGAGTCTTAGGCCATACTGGGGCAAGCTTTGGGTTTCTTTCCTCAGTGATATTTCTTCTCTGCTCACTGCCAGCTTCACACTTTTTATTCTCTGCTCGCTGCCAGCTTCACACATTTATTCCCATGTTGCATAATATGCCAATTAACATTAGCCAAACATCCAAGTCATAGATTCGTTTTCAGAACTAGAGGTCACATTCTGTTCGAGAACTGATAAACTTCTATTTAATAATATCCTAGAAGTACAACTACTGAATTTTTGGTAGTAGTGATTCTTTCCTGCATAACGGCAACACTAAAGGCAATTTCCTGGAAATGATTCATTATTTTATTAGTTCAGTTCAGATGGAAGAGACTTGGCTGTCTCCAAGTCTTTAGCTCTCATGGCACTGTGATGATTCCTGTAACCCTAATTTGAACAATCATACAATTCAAACTAATGGATCTGTCAATAAAGGGAAAATAGTTTTTTGTTTTTCTCCTAAGAAATAAACCATATTTTAAGTGAACATATCTGAGATCTTCTCCCCTTTACTCTGCCCTGGTGAGACCACACCTGCAGTATTGTGTCCAGTTCTGGGCTCCTCAGTACAAGAGGGATGTGGAGCTGCTGGAGAGGGTCCAGCGTAGGGCAACAAAGATGATGAAGGAGGTGGAGCACCTCCCTTACGAGGAGAGGCTGAGGGAGCTGGGTCTCTTTAGCTTGGAGGAGACTGAGGGGTGACCTCATTAATGTCTACAAATATTTGAGGGGTGGGTGTCAGGACGATGGCGCTGGGCTGTTCTCGGTGTCATGTCATGTGATAGGACGAGAGGCAATGGTTGTAAGCTGGAACACAGGAGGTTCCACATCAACCTGAGAAGGAACTTCTTCCCAGTGAGGGTGATGGAGCACTGGAACAGGCTGCCCAGGGGGGTTGTGGAGTCTCCTTCACTGGAGATGTTCAAGGCCCACCTGGATGTGTTCCTGTGTGACTTGGTTTAGGTGATCCTGCTGTGTCAGGGGGATTGGACTAGATGATCTTTCGAGGTCCCTTCCAATCCCTAATGATTCTATGATTCTATGAAAGGCTGCATTTCCTGCAGCATTCTACTGATAAAATATTGCCTCCTTCAAAGCCCTTGTCCTACTCTGTTAACTCCTGTTTAATTTATAAGAAGCAGGCAGGAAAAGGCAAGAAACTTTCCACAATATGTAACACCCTGTTTTATCCACTAAAAGTCATACAGGAAAGTGGCTAAATAATGCTGAATGCTGATCATGAAATGCCGAACTAAAACCAAAAGGAAACTCCTTTCCTTCCCCTTTATTCCTGACGTAAAGAAATACCAAAATCTGGCCTGCAGAAAGACATTAGCTTGGAGTACACCAGAGGCTTTCACTTGTCATTTAGTCCTCAGAAAAACAATGCAGTCTTCCACCCTAACTGCTCATTCCTAAACTGTGGCTGAGCCTTCAGTTCTCCTTCAGAAGAGTTTGTTTAGGTCGCTTTATCTTGTATCTTCTCAGCAAAGCTTCTGCAAAGCACAGCCAACCAGTTTCCATGGCAACTGATATACTGCCATATAAGCTGGTCTTAAAATAGGCACGGGGTATTACATTGACTATTTTGGTTGTTTTATTAAAGACTGCTATCAGTAACACCACGAAGATCCTCACACATGCAAAAGTTCAGCAAAGTCATCATCCCAGTGTCATAAAATCCTGCAGATGAATGGGGCCTTCAGACAGCATTTCAGAAATAATGAAATGCAGAAAGGAAAACAAACTTCAGCTGGAACATACACTTGTGCTTCTAATCAAAATTTGATGTTCATAGATACTCTTTCTTACACTCTCAGTTCAAAAGCTGGCACGGCTGTCAAAGCAGTACGCAGGAACAAAGGGAAACTTTCACCCTTACACAAGACGACATCTAGCTTTATAACAGGAGCTACAAAGGCTTTTCTGACTAGACTTGTTTATGAGAAAACATCAAGTTCATCCAAACTCTCTCTGCCTCTGTACCATCTTCATCGAGTCTGCCAGAAGAAAAAGTACTTCAGGCCCTTCTTGTCAAAACCAGAGGCAAACAGAGAGTTTCAGGCAGCCCAGGCCCAGCGCAGATAAACTGGATGAGTGCTGGACCAGCAGAAACCCCCCCCTGTTTTGCTATTAGCTTGCTGTGTCACACAGCCTGACAGCCGGCCAAAGGAGAAGGCTGACCAAGTCTGCCCTCACCACCAGGATGTGATCTCTATGTGTACTTCCTAGAATACAGTACTTGGCAGCTTATTAGGTATTCCAGGGACGTCTCTCCAGCTGTGCTACTGCAACTCTTACAACAAAAATGGAGGAAATGCTAGGATGAAGAAAAGGTACAACTGGTACCTTTCCACCTCTGGTCTAGAGCTAAGATACCTCAGCACAGTATCGATGAGGAAAATTAGGTACATTTTATTCTTCCTGACATTTGTCAGCATGCCTGCCCTACAACAATCCACACAAATAGTCACCTCAGGTCTGTGGAAACACTGGTAGTATCTATCACTCAGTCCCAGAGCTTTTTCTTAGCACTAAGTCACACTGCAAGCAAGGCAAAAGAGAACCCAGCTGTTACCAGATAAATCAAAAATAAACCTCAACTAACAAACAGTCAAAAACTTACTTGAGCTGCTGAAGCAACTGAATCTGGGCCATGAGCTGCGTTGCTTAGGCCGTCGTGTCCAAAGTTCATTCTAATGCTCTCTGGTGCATCAGTCTGATCCATTGCAGAGTTTGCTGGCCCCAGCAGTGCTTTCCATTTACAGACTGCATCATCTCCCAAGATTTCCATAGCAACAATGGGACCACTTGTTATGAACTGGAGAAGCTCACTGCAAAATGGGAAGAGCACATAATGATCCATGCTACAAATTAAAACCAACAACATATATGATCCAGTGGAAAGGCTCAGAACTTAACTCAGTAAGGTCTTGAGCAACCTGATCTACCCTTGAAGGTTGGGCTATGTCATGTACAAACATCCTTTTATTATGGTTGCAGAAAAAGAACCAGACAATTCAAACTCACTCAAGCTACAGTGCAGTATGTTAGATTTAAAAAAACCCTAAACTGGTACTAGCAAAACTGAAAGCGATGCTGCTGCTCATCTGACTGGAACGTTTCCTAAGCATGTCTCTTGTGGAGGATTTCAGGATTGTCACACATGACTTGTCTTTGTTCCCACTGATACAGCTTCACTCTGTCAGGATAGAGTGCTCCTGTGGATACTACTTAGCCAAAATCTAAAATGGGAGTGCGAGAAGCAAGACCTGGAAAGTGCAGGGGAGAGGGAACTCAACCACTAATGAGTAACCATATGCTAGTGTAAGTAGAAGTCAACTGATTGTAATGGGATTAATCTGAGTAAAGAGAAGAGATTCTAAGGAGAAGCCCACCTCCTGTCCTGACCACCGCACACACATAAGATTCGCCCAAAACTGGGGACCCAAACTTTCTATGTTAAAAACTAGATAAAATGACAACACTATAATTCTGTATATTTGCAAAACACACACCATAAGGCTGTCTTTGCACTGTGAACCAATGAAGAAGAAAGTTGATTCAAGCCTTTTTGCACTACTTTCCCCCCCAAAAAAAAGAGCTTTGCACAACTATCATTATGGAACTATGTGCATCTTCCTATTGATCATTTATGCAATGATCAATGGGCAAGAAGAAAAATGCCTACCAGGTAGTTTTCTAATTTAGAAAAAATCCTATACAGAACATACAGCCAATAGGGTTGCAGGATGGGAGACAGGCACATCACAGTGGACAAAGGCAACAGTTCTTCAGATAACTGCCATCAGTCCAGATAGACATCTGTGAAATAACACTGCAGGCAAAATTCTTGCTTTTTTATCAACATATTCAAGTAGGCTTACTCAGCAAAGAAAAGGCAACTGTAAACCTTCCTTTGATCTCCCATGTGGTCAGATGCAGCCTGGGGCGATGTCTCCATAAAGAGCTGGAGCTTGGACCCACAATATGTCAGTTGCTGTTGCAAGAGAGCAGCGGGCAGACCCCAATACCCAAGCAGTTCATGACAGTATTAAAAGCAGGTCTTTTGACCAAGTCAGTGCAAACGCAGGTTTCAACACGGCAATAAACCAAAAGGTGGATCTGCAGTGCCTTCCCAAAGAGGCAGATCGCCAAATCAAGAGGGAGGAAAAGAAAGTTGCTTGCTGTCGCTTTCGGGCAAAGTAGAAATTACACAATCTCTGGATCATAATCATCCATTTGGTCAGCTACAGAAAGACGTCAGGTGGGAACATCCTAGTATCATGGAAGCATGACATTTTGTACAAAGGTATAGCAAAGAACAGCCTCATGCACTATCCACAAAGCCAAGGGCAGGAGTATCTTCAGGATCAGTGTAGAACTGAAAAGTTAAAGTAACTTACCATTTGGGGTACTTACTGCCAAATCAATTCTCACAGACAAGCATCTCCCACCCAACTGTCACTACTTGCAAGTTCTACACTTCTACCCTTGGCTTTGAAGTTTCACTTTGCTAGGAACATTTTCACTTCTGAGAGACCAAAGACATTCCCCTGATAACATCAGGCTGTAAAGAGTGTGAGTTAAAAGCTTCAACAGCTAAAATAAGGATCTGTCCCTCTGGAAAGGGC
Source organism: Rhinopomastus cyanomelas (assembly GCA_013400115.1). Taxonomy (NCBI): domain Eukaryota; kingdom Metazoa; phylum Chordata; class Aves; order Bucerotiformes; family Rhinopomastidae; genus Rhinopomastus; species Rhinopomastus cyanomelas. Next base: position 324,700 of record VXBP01002421.1, read on the forward strand.
TCCATTGAACTAAGACAAGTTCCTCCGTAATCATTTTCCTATGGTCCTGCAGTACCAAATAAGGTAAATAAATCCCACAGATTAAACAAATAAGCTTAATACACATCAAACTGAAACTGATGTACCTACTTATAAAAAGGTTTTGCTTGATGGTCTATGTAGAAATCAGCTGCTTCTTTTCTGGAAGAGTAAAAGGCAAAAATATAAATGTATAGGTGAAGATATACACAAACACGTATCTATGAATCCCCCTGACAACCAATCTATACATCAATCCCCCTGTACCAACTATCAGTCATCAACAGTTTCTACAGGTAATGTCTTTCCAAGCTGATATGAAACTGTCATATCCGGTGTAGTTACAGGTATCGCTTGTAGCTGACTTGTTCTTACGCTCCTGCTCTGGGAAGAAACTCTTTACTGAAGCCTGTAGCATGGGCTTTCAAGGTCACTGACGGTCCCCGCATTCTCAGGTTGGTGAATAGATGCAGCAGTCACCTTTTCACTAGACTGTTTGCTGTTGCACTGTTTTTTATCTTTCATCTGTTTGAGTGAGTATGTTGGTTCATGAAGTTTGGTTTTAAAGCATAAATAAGTTATCTGCTTCACTAGAACTTATTTCCTTATGAAGGCCAGCATTTCGTTACGCTGGTGCACAACAGAACATTGCATAACCTGGTTTCTATCAGGTATCCTCAAATGCTACAAGTCACATTAGTACAGTGTCCTCCAGATTAAAACTCGCTTTCTCTGACACTATCCCATTTGACAACTCAGTTTGGTCTTGCACTTCCCTTCAGGGAAAGCAGCAGTGGCTACACACTCCTTTCTCCCAAAGCAGTGGGCTTTCTGTAATAAGGGGAGCTCCTTATATTGCCAGGCAAAAAAGGGCACTGAGCATACACAGCATATCTTTACCACCTAGTCTTTACTGGAAGCAAAAAACACCCTTTTCACAGACAGGGTGGTGGCCCTCTCCAAGGTCTTTCACAATCATGCTGCTAGAAGCACTGATCTCATCTACCCCCTGCAGCTAGACACTTGCCCTCTTCACTGCTTTTCCTCCAACTGTATCTCATGTCAAACTCTTGCGTACTGCACTACTTTTTCTGTGTGACAACAGCTTAGAAAAGTCCATGGATGTTTTCAAGTTATTTTGCAGCTTCAAAATTTCCAGCTCAGAAGGGCAGGTCTGGTCTTGGCTTGCTCCAGATCTGGGTGTGTATCACTTTCTGAAGTGGAAATTTATGGAGAAGGAGAAGATCTTCAGGAGGACTTGCTCACCTCTAGCTGCAGGGTATCTTAAAGACTATCACTAGGAAAAATTGTTTTTACTCGCAGAAACAGTCTTCTTATTTTATTCTGGTCTCCATCATTTTGCTTGCTTGAAGCAGCTCTCTTTACTGAAAGAAATTACCGGCGTGTTTTTCAAATAACAGATTCAAAGGATGAACAAAGGCATGGCTCTGTCATCTGCAGTGGAACCTTTCACATCTCTTGCCTATTTGCAGTTCAGAATTAAGCCAAATATTGCCAGAGGAAAGAAATAATGTCAAGAAGAACCTAAAAAGACATTAATTTTTCTAACTTGGACAAATATTTGGAGAGCTTCAGCTTTCTGCAGCTTTTTAATCAAAACTCCCACCTGCTCATCAGAACTGAACTAGTTCCCGTTTTGTTGCTTTCAGTGCAGCGTAAGTATGAGCCATTCAGAATGTTTTCACTGACCATACGGCTAATATGCCTTCCTCACATTTCATAACTAGGACAGAAGCCTGATTTAAGTATTATTCTAGTCACAGGAACTCTTGCAATCTTAAAACCTGCACTCTACAAACTGCCTGAAGTTTTTGCTTACAATTCACTATTTCACCCAAAAGTCCTCTCCTGAAACTAATTCTCCAAATGATTCTGGAAAGCAAGCATAAAAAGGTGTGCAAACAGATTAAGTAGCACCATTTCTGAATGCAAACAAATACTGAGGGGTGTACTTCTGAAACAAACTTTTTAGCTTGGAGAAGAGGAGACTGAGGGGTGACCTCATTAATGTCTACAAATATTTGAGGGGTGGGTGTCAGGACGATGGCACTGGGCTGTTCTCGGTGTCATGTAGTGATAGGACAAGGGGCAATGGTTGTAAGCTGGAACACAGGAGGTTCCACATCAACCTGAGAAGGAACTTCTTCACGGTGAGGGTGACAGAGCACTGGAACAGACTGCCCAGGGGGGTTGTGGAGTCTCCCTCACTGGAGATGTTCAAGACCCGACTGGACGGGTTCCTGTGTGACTTGGTTTAGGTGATCCTGCTGTGTCAGGGGGATTGGACTAGATGATCTTTCGAGGTCCCTTCTGATCCATAATGATTCTATGATTCTATGAAACTGACCTCTGCTGCTCAGTTAAGAACTCCTCCTGCAGGGAATCTAAAACTGCCCTTGTGCTGCGTCACTTTGTTTCTCGTGCATTTCCTTTCTCTCTGCTTTTAGAGAACATCTGGGTACAACAGACTGAACTGACATGATTCAATGAAGAGATTACTGAGCCAACCCATCCAGGCAGGTGTCTGTCCTCGCTTCCATATCTTGGCTACAGTTTTTACAGAAGGCATGAATCTACTCAACAGTGATTGCCAGGCAAATGTCGGTAGTATCTTTACAGAAAGCAATGGATTATGATGCTGGTTTGAACAAGCATGCCTGCAGAGACCTACCTGTAGAAGATTTCAACAAAGCCAATGTCCATCATTGTAAAACAGCATAGTCCCAAGAAACAGAGTGTATAACATGACAGAGAAACTACAAAGACTCACAGAATCACAAAACATTAGGGATTGGAAGGGACCTCAAAAGATCATCTAGTCCAAACCCTCCATCACAGCAGGACGACCTAGATCCAGTCACACAGGAACGTATCCAGGTGAGTTTGAAATGTCTCCAGAGAAGGAGACTCCACAACCCCCCAGGCAGCCCCTTCCAGTGCTCTGTCACCCTCTTCAGGAAGAAGTTCCTTCTCAGATTGCTGTGGAACCTCCTGTGTTCCAGCTGAGACCCACTGCCCCTTGTTCTATCATTAGATGGCACTGAGCAGAGCCTGGCTCCACCCTCCTACCCCTGCCTGTGCAGCTCTGTAAACCACACTGCTCAATGCAGCAGGAAATTTCCCACTTGAGGTATTAACCTGGTTCACCTAGGTAATCTTAGAGAGTTGTCTTCCAGTTTCTAGTTAACAAGGTAAACATTATTTTAAATATTTCCAGTATCACAGCCCAATCTTGTGGTATCAATAGTTATTTTGAATTAAATAAGACAAGCAAAATTGTTTTTATAGGAAGAGGCAATAAAAGTTCGAGTGTCAATGTTTCTTCAGTGTGAGTCGACACCAAAGCACATGACTTGGCTCAACAGCTCTCAGACAGACACGGAAATAAAGAAGCATCTGACACAACACTTGAGGATCAAATATCTGACTGCAGGAAAGCAAGCAAAATAAAACTGGCTTGAAAGACAACGTGAATTGTAAACCTGAATTAGGAATCTGACTCACAAACTGCAGTTGTCTGAGGGAGGATCTAGGACCAGTATCATAAAACGCTGCAGCAGGTGAATGCAGAATCAAGATAAGCAAGTCATGTTGATTTTTTATTAGTATTTCAGAAACTCAGGAAGGTTTTACACTATAGGAAAATTGTTCACAACCTCACACAGAAACTGTAAGAACATATGAAAATTGCATTACCTAAGACAGATAGTTTTTATTTGCAGAAACATGTTGTACATGAACATGTTTGGCAAAGCACCATTGCAGAAACACTGCAGTAACTTTGAGAAAGTCTTCTGGGGACTGACCTGTTGGAGTGTACTGTAGGGGAAAGGGACTTGGGGGTCCTGGTGGACAACAAGATGACTATGAGCCAGCAATNTGGAGATATTCAAGACCCGACTGGACAGGTTCCTGTGTGACTTGGTTTAGGTGATCCTGCTGTTGCAGGCGGATTGGACTAGATGATCTTTCGAGGTCCCTTCCAGTCCGTAATGATTCTATGATTCTATGATTCTATAATAAATTGAGTAAAATTTCCCCTGCAGCAGTACTTTAACATCTTGCTTCTCAATGACATAAGTGGAGAACAGTGAAGGTTCAGGGATTAGAAAGATGTATCAGTAAAACATGTTCAATTCTGCATCATCAGAATATTATTTGGTTTGACTGAGACTTCCAGTCATGAAAAAGCAAACAAGTTTGCATTCTGAGAGCACAAATTAAGACAATGGATATACTCAGAGTGAATAAACTTTAAAGACAACATTGTTAAAATCAGCAGTGTTAAAATCAGTACCAGGAATGGGATGAGGACATACAAATCGGTCAGTAGTCAGCACTGCTCAGCTCTAAAGCTACAGTAGTCATCTTAGAATCACACAGAGACATCATACATTCAGTCATCCATACTTGTTTGCACTGAGCTTTTTAATATTTCAGAAACCTACATAATCACCAAACCGATGAGTCTTCTCTCTGTTACTCACTGGAATGGATTCAATGTGTGGAACAACCAGGATAGCCTCAGAGAATGTTCTTAACTGCAAAAATAACATTTAGATACAATAGAGCTAAGCTTTAAAATCCCTTACCTTGAAAGCACCATCTGTTTGGCCTTGGTTATTGTAAATCCTGCATTAATAATTATATCAATTAATTCTCCCATCCTGGGCACTGCATGAGGTTTAATCAAAGCCAGTGTTCTAGGGAGAAAAAGTTAGAGAGAGAGAGAGAGTCAACACGACTTTTCCGAGAGGATTTGGTGTGCATGTTGAGTTTCTATGCAAATAAAAGAAACATCACATCAAAGAGAGAAATTCTGCCACAGTCAAACATCCTAGTCCCAGTGTCTCATCAATTTCCACGCTGTTCTTGAATGTCTGCACAAGACATTCTTCTGATTAAGAGCAAGCTTCACACATCACAGTTTCCTTAGCTCTCTAACCTAAGCTGACTCACAGGGTTCCACCATCAGTCATCATTTAATGGCATCACTCTCAAAGCAAATGGCTCGACTACACCTTCCTTAGCTGGTGTATACCTCTATAGCTCCTCACCAAGGACCCTGGATTAGAATACCACTAAAGCTGTTAGAATTCCCTATTTGACAATATTACATAAACATGTGCCTTTTCCATAGCACTGACAGTGAAGTGATGGCTTTATAACTACTTTTATGGTATTTGGAGGCTCCAGTGAGAAGAAGGTCCTATGGTGTTTGGTAGAGTAAAAACACCTTCATGTTATGCAATTTGCATGTCAAATAGCCGACACTTAATAGACACAATAAAAGGCTGGCAGAGGAGACATTACATCTCTTACACTGACTGACAGCTATATTCTAAGGAAGACCAATCCAAAAATCTCTACAATCTCCCCCACATCTTTGTTTCCAAGTACATCCTGTCTTCTCAATAATTATCTTTTTATACTGTACATCTCCAAGGCCAGGACTAGTTTATGAGTGTGCTTTGAATAGCACCAAGTACACCATCAGCACCAAACATATTATTAATCAAAAATAACAAGCACAAAAAGAAGGTCTGCAAAATGACATTTTCTATTTGCATTCATCTTGTGGTGAGTCAGATTCAAATGTGCTCAGCTTACAAATCAACATATTTATTCAAGCCTGTATTGCAGAAACTCCACATCTCTGACAATCCTGAAGAGCTCTTTCCATCTTGTATGCTGTTTCCAATAATGAAGGCTACCAAGACAGAAATGTTTATTGCAGTACTTTCCTAAATGAAGGGCAAATAATTGCCACTTTCTCATTTTATATATTAGCATAGCATGGAAAACAGCCTTCAGGTTAGCAGCAATATATTCTAGCCAGGGCAAATATGCTGTGGTTACAAGAGATGGATGAACTTCCACTACCATTTACTTTGAACTTTAAGTGATCTCAGATTGACAAATGGTTTGGGAATAGGCTATGTATTTCACAGCAAATCTAAAGGAAGAGAGGTATCAGGATCACAAACCGCTAAAAGGAAAATTTGAAGATATGTGACATTTCATCTGAAACTAAGAGAGAGATGCAGATGACCTTCAGACCTCAGAATCACACAGAGATTTCCTCAAGCATCAGTAGCCTCATACACACGAATAGAAAGTCCGTTGGACTAAAGGAACAGCCATAAACTACTTGAGAGTAGCCAACCAAATCTATGCTTCAGTTCACTGAAGTGCAAACTACAGTTGGTTCAGATCTATCTTCAGATGAGGAAGGGCTGACCTCTGGCTAAAGTCCAACACCGTTTGCTCGTATAGTTCGTGTAACTTACGGCCTGTCTACGCAGCCTTTCCCACAGATTTCACAGCTCCACTTCATCTGGTGGTATTATTTATCACACGAGAGGGCACACCACATGCATTGAGGCACGTGAGAGGGAGCTGCCGCGGGCTTGACCAAAGACATCTACCCAGCCAGCCACTAAATGCATGACCTGCATCTTGGCTTAAGTGGTTCTTGGCTTTGGCATTTACCATGACCAGTAAGGATCAAAACGCTGGAACAGGATGTCCAGTGCCACCCGCATTTCCCTAAGGAACACTGCTTTGAATCTATGCTGCTACACGTACAGCGCACTTGAGACAGACAGACTGCTAACGGTAGAAAGAAATTGCCTCTTGCTTTTCTAATTTCAAGCTATCTAGTAAACCTGTAATTCTTACCAACACATGATGAAATACTGGATTATGAAGCAATTTAACTAGAAGACATTAGTGCAAATTGCAATAAGAAATGTATTCTAACACATTTTCCTTAATACTGAAGTAATGATACATAAACTTGAACATTTCAACGCGAGCCTCTCAGAAGTTTGCGGGGTATGAAAAGTCTAATTCAGGATGCTAATAATTGTTTCTGAGATTTCAGTTTTCATTCATGTGCTCTATTTTTAGATTTAATTAGGAAGATGTTTCTTGTCACTTGACGTGACGCAGTCTGCAAAGTACATCAGTACATTTTGAAACAGTTTTAGGTCTAGGAACAAAGAAGAAAATTAAAATTAAGCTCATTTGCTTATGTTTTCAGAGGGACTACAGTACAGCCATGAGTACTGAAACAACAGAAGACAGGAACTGATCAAAGGAACGGTGCACAAAGCATGCTGTGGCTGTGCTTTTGAGATTCACTTATTTCTAATAATAGGACTGCTGCATGTGTCTTGTAGGGCAAGAAATACTGATTATGTCAGTGACTAGAAACATAAAGAACAACATCCCAATCAAAAAATAATTCAAATATTTCTGGTCGAGAAACAAGCTTTCTAATACAATTTCAAAACCAGTGGCAATAACTGACTCTAAGCGTAGCCTGCTTAGGCAGGACATACTAGTCAGACTAATGTTTACTCCACGTTACAACCAGACAGGATCACAAGTGAAAGACGACAGAAACAGAGATCTCTGTGCCCTGCCAAAGATTCCTTACGTGACACACTGTAAGTAAGCATGTGCTCATGACACTGGGGGTAGAACGGGGAAAAGCGCTCAAATAAGCGTGTGTAGAAATTGAAACTCCATAGAACTGTCTTAATTTCAGCCTAATTCTACAAAGGGCCTGCTCAAATCTAGCCTGTTTTTACACTTTTGTACCTCATGTACCTTGATTTACTGGCAAAACCAAAGGTCCCTAACTCAAAACATTCAGAATTTGTAACACACATTCCTCAGCCTCCCTCAAAAGGCCTTTGATGAGCCCACCTGCATATATTTCATTAATCCAAAATTGGGTTGACAAAGCTGAACTACACTGGTAAACTTGTGTAGCACAAAGGCAAGAAAGACAGAGAAACACTCTGACTAACACAACATTCCTAAAATTGTTAGAATTCCAACTACAGGTTATTTTAGGAACTACCACGTATTGCAGAAATCACAGTATCACAGTATTATCAAGGTTGGAAGAGACCTCATAGATCATCAAGTCCAACCTGTCACCACAGA
>VXBP01002421.1:333327-415351 GCA_013400115.1 Rhinopomastus cyanomelas
GGTCACCTGATCATAGAAGGAGAGCAGGTTGGAGAGGCAGGATCTGCCCTTCCTGAACCCATGTTGGCTGGACCTGAGCCCTTGGCCATCCCTCAGGTGTGCAGTTACTGCCCCCAAGATAACCTGCTTAAATCTTACTATATCTATTTAACTAATAACTGCTCTAAACCCTGCCCAAAACAGGCCAAAAAGACAAATACCTCATTCACAACTGTTTGCCCAGGAACCCTTTTCATACGACCCTGTTTACCCAGTGAAAGGATCTGTTAAGAAACTGGATTTTAAGGATCCCTTGCCTGTTTAAGACACCTTTCACTATGTTCCTTTGGGCTATTCTGAGTATGTAACACCACTTGCATATCTAAGCTATCTTTCAGCAGACATTCCTGAAGTATTTTCCAGACAGCTGACATGTCATAAATTCCCTTCCTTCCTTTTGTGAAATTCACCCCCTCTCAGGACCACTCCACTGACATAACCACAGCATTGCTGTGTAGATGGCAACCTCCTTTACAACAGACAATGTCGTTTTAGCCCAAGTTGTCTTTCGCAGTAGCTTCAGCTCGAAGGCGTACGGTAGCTCAGGCAGAGCAGGACATACGCAACTATAAAAAGTCACATCGATACAAAAGCCCAGGAACAGAGAGAGAAGACACACGTACATAACCCATCCTCTGGTGTTCTCCTCCTCCTCTGCTACTCTTCCACCATGCCAGTGCCGACTAGGAGAAAAAGTACCAAGACAGCTACTTCTGGCCAGGCATGGCAGTCATTTCCACAGCAATGTTTTTGTGAGGTTCAGACAAAGCTCTGTGTTAAAACGTGGAACTCTTCTTGGTTGGCTGGTTATGTGCAACACTCTATTCGGGACCAAGCAAACAGGCCTCACCAGAACACCACAGCTGAGAAAATACTCTGCATTCTTTTCAGAACAAAAATAGAGCAAATGGTTCAAACATTAATTTGGGAATTCAGAGATCACTGTACTGCAGACAAAACCATACGCAAATTCTTTGTTAATTAATTTTATTTCATTTTATTAAGCCTCTCCTGATTTTTCTGTTCCTGGATGGGCTCTTAAAGTCTTTTCCAAAGCTAGCCTTTCCCCAAAGAGAGTCTTGACAAATTCTAAATGAATTTTACTTAACAAACAAGCCTATAAGTTGTACTGACATTCTCACTCTATAATTCCTGTCCTCATGCATATAATCACAGAACATTAAGGATTGGAAGGGAGCTCGAAAGACCATCTAGTCCAATCCCCCTGACACACCAGGATCACCTAAATCAAGTCACACAGGAACATGTCCAGGTGAGTTTTAAACATCCCCAGAGAAGGAGACTCCACAACCCCTCTGGGCAGCCTGTTCCAGTGCTCTGTCACCCTCACCATAAAGAAGTTCCTTCTGATATTGATGTGGAACCTCTTATGTTCCAGCTTACACCTATTGTCCCTTGTCCTATCACTAGATGACACTGAGCAGAGCCTGGCTACATCCTCCTGACACCTGCCCTTTCCATATTTATAAACATTAATGAGGTCACCCCTCAGTCTCCTTTTCTCCAAGCTAAAGAGACCCAGCTCCCTCAGTCTTTCCTCATAAGGGTTCATAAGGTGTTCTACTTCCTTCATCGTCTTTGTGGCTCTGCACTGGACTCCCTCCAGCAGCTCCACATCCCTCTTGAACTGAGGAGCCCAGAACTGCACACAATACTCCAGATGTGGTCTCACCAGGGCAGAGCAGAGGGGGAGAAGAACCTCTCTTGATCTGCTAACCACCCCCCTTCTGATCCATCCCAAGATGCTGTCTAGGAGATGCTGAAAAATCTTCTCAGAAAAAAATCTCCCTAGTGGAAAAAACAATAAAGAATGAGAATGGGTCTCCCTCTCTCCTGCTACAGTTTTCAGTTACCACTACCAACACAGAGAAGGTAAGGCACCAGGCTTCTGCACAGATCCTAGAGAGAGACAGGTGTTAACTTCAAGTCCAGTGCACATGAGGTTTACCATATCAGTTCTGCCCCAAGAGAATCCACAAATCACAAGAATCCTACTGAGGGAATAACAAAGCTAAACAGGATTCTGTTTTCCTTGTCCTTCTCTTCTCTCCCAAGAGATCTAGAGGAGGCAGCAGTGGATACCATGGAGAAACTGGTCTAGAAGATTAACCAGGTAACAACAGCAGTAATGGGTTTGTCCAAAAGCAGAGACCACGTTGCTTCTGTCCAACTGTAGTACGGCAGATGATTTCAATGGGTGTGCAAAGTCATTGCTATCTCCTCCTCTCCCCACAGTACAAAGCCATATTTCCAGACAAAAAACCAACTACTTTGAAACTCCAGTCACAAAGGAAGATTTAACAATCCTTCCTTCCTTACCTCTCTTTGCGGCTCCCCAGCTTGCGAGCTGTATACTGGTCCCCATAGTCCACTAAGTATAGATGACGGGAAAAAACAGTAATTTTGTTGCCCACAAATAAATCCTCAAGGTGCAAACTCTCATACTTGGTGCGCTTCAGAAAGGTGCGGCGGTTCTTCATATCATACTGCAGAGAAAAGAAGACTAAAGGATACAGCAGCAAGAGGTTTAAGCTGTGGGCAAACTCAACCTCATTTTTCCCTCTGCCTTCAGAAATTTCCACAGTATTGTAGGATCAAACCTGGTAACTAAACTGATTTCTTCCTAGCCCTTTCAATGTATATCAGGGAAACTTAAAAGACTAAAACCAAAATTACAAATTTATTACGTTTTAAACAGTCTCACGCTGACAGCTATCACTGGATTTTGTTGTTTTATCATTTGCTTGTGCTAACACAAGCTGTGATAAATGAGAGGTCCCCCTAGCACATCTGTGCTCTTTCATAGCCCAACGGCTCACAACAGGAACAATCAAGACACACAGTGCATCAGGTCTCCTTTTCTGGGCATCATTCCTGTGACACTATGCTTTATTTGACTGAATAAATGCAGAATTAGGGAGGGAGGGAGGGAGGGATGGATGGGTTACAACACTAGATTGAGACACACTCACTGCCTGAAGCTGTAAACTCAAAAGCCTGTCAAGACGATTCAGCTACATAACATCATTCCAAGGAAGAAGCAAGACATGAATGTGTAATTTTGAGGGTGGGCTGGCAAAGCAGAAAAGGCAACCTGCTGAATAGTTACTTGACTGCATATAGGTATTAGATGCCTTCAGTTTGCTGGAGAAGTGGAATCCTAGGAAAGGAAGAGCTCTGTCCAGCTCAGGACAAACAACCCCTTTTCTGTCTTGAATTACATGTACTGTCCTCCATTGCATCCTCAAGTACATTAAGAAAAGTGTGCCCAGCAGGTGCAGGGAGGTTCTCCTCCCCCTCCACTCTGCCCTGGCGAGGCCACACCTGGAATACTGTACTCAGTTTTGGGCTCCACAATTCAAGAGACACAGGGACCTACTGAAGAGAGTCCAAAGGAGAGCTATGAGGATGACTAAGCGACTTGAGCATCTCCCCTAAGGTGAAAGGCTGAGAGAATGCGGGCTGTTTAGTCCTGTGAACAGTGGACTGAGAGATCTTACTAATGTCATAAGTATCTGAGAGGTGGGTGTCAAGAGGAAGGGTCAGTCTCTTTTTGGTGGTGCCCAGTAACATAACAAGAAATAATGGGTAAAAGCCAGAACATTGCAAGTTCCACCTCAACTCCTTCTCTGTGAGGGGAATGGAGCACTAGAGGGGTTGGACTAGAGGATCTCTAGAGGTCCTTGTCAACTCCTGACATCCTCTGATTCTATGATTGCAATGGTATATAGACTGGAATAGCATTTTTAAAAAGAACACAATTCCTCCAAACTTCAAAAGGAAGAAAAAAAGCAAAATTACATACTCCTTGCTCTGTGTTAGTATCTTCTCTCCTGTCAGAAGGCTAGAAGAATCAGAAACTTTGTCCAGAATAGCCAAACTTTGGAGACCCAAAAATATAAGTTACTTTCTAACTTCCTTCTGCTGAGGCAAGATTATGAAGAATAATCCTTCCCTGCTGAAATGTCTTGGAAAATAACTTGAACTGAAAATTCCTCAATACCTTAACCAAGGAAACGTTCAGATTTTTAGTCATTTCACTAATAGCTGTTACAAAGGCACCTCAAGCTGTTTTCCTTTCCTCAAGCAGAAGGCAGAGGTAGGAGGGAGGCATCTACCTGTGTTAAAGAACTTTTTCTTTAGAGTGATATTTTTGATCTGTTTAAAAGACCTTTCTATACAGGAAATTATAAGCCACAGTAGAAGAAATGTAAGACTGCTTGGACTGTTCCATTCCTGCCCACGTACATGTGGAAGTAAGTTACTCAAAACAAAATCGTTCCTCTGTAAAAGATTTCTTCCATCTTTAGGAAATCTTCAGAAAGAAAAGTTGTTCTCCCCATGAGAATTAATAATTTAGTCCCTTCAATAGCTCAGCTGGTAGAGCAGAGGACTCCAGCAGGTGTGATCTGCAGGAATCCTTAGGTTACTGGTTCCATTCCGGCTCAAAGGAGACATTACTTCTTTTTTTTTAAGGATCAGGGCCAGTCACCACAAGTTCTTGAAAGAGGGGTCCTCCTTGACAAACCAGACCCCTTCTATGACAATGTGACCTGCTTACTGGATGAGGGAAAGGCTATTAAGGAAGAGGTATACCTAGCTCTACTGCGTTAAACACTGGCTGCACAGCAGGAGCCATGGTGGAGTTGAATCCAGTTGGCAACCAGTCACACATGTGGTGTTACTACCACAGCTGAGTATTGGGGCCACTCTGTTCAGACAACACCAAGCTGGGAGGCGCATTGATCTGCTTGAAAGCTAAGAGGTTCTACAGAGGCTGGATAGATGGGTCAAGGTACAGCACTTGAGGCACAACACACCAATGCAATGCTACAGGTTTGGGGAAAAGTGGCTGGATAGGCGCTCTACAGAAAGAGACCTGGGATTACTGATTGAAAAACAACTACAAATGAGCCAGGAGAGTGGTCAGGTAGCCAAGGTGGCCCATAGCATTCTGGTTTGTATCAGAAATATGGTGGCCAGCAGAAGCAGGGAAGCGATCATCCTGCTGTATTTGGGGCCACACCTCGAGCACTGTGTTCAGTTTTGGGCACCTCAACACAAGAAAAACATTGAAGTGTTGGGGTTCAAAGAAGGGTGACAAGGTAGGTGAAGGACTGGAGAACAAGCCTTATGAGGAGAGGCTGAGGGAGCTGGGGCTGTTTAGTCTGAAAAAAAAGAAGTCTGAGGGGAGACCTTATTTCTGTCTACAACTACCTGAAAGGAGGTTGCAGAGAGGTGGGTGTTGGTCTGTTCTCACAGGTAAGAAGCAACCAGACATGAGGAAAAGGCCTCAAGTTGCACTAGGGAATCTTTAGGTTAAACATGAGGAAAACCTTCTTCACTGAAGAGGTGAAGGCATTGGAACACGCTGCGCAGGAAGGTGAAGGAAGTTTCATCCTTGGGTGAGTTTAAAAGTTGTCCAGATATTAAGGACATGTTTTAGCGGTGGGCTTGGTAGAGTTACATTAATGGTAGGACCTGATGACCTTAAAAGTCTGTTCCAATCTAAATGATTCTATGATTCTATGAATGGGACATCTTTTTTGTCAAGAGATCCAGTCTGAGTGCAAGACCTGCTTCCTGTCCTTGGACAAAATCCTGTGATGACTTGATCTAGATGCAAATAGGCTATAAACTTGTCTCATTGTTCACACTGTTATTTTTCTTCAGATGAACCAAGATACTAAGAACTGAAAAAGGAAAGCCGAGTACTTCAAATTACGTAAAGCTTCAACAGCTCTGCTCCACCCTCAGCTGAGGTGTGCGATAAAGAAAAGCTATCGTCAAGGAGGTGAGAAGAGGCTGAAACATTTTTCCCTTAAACAGGAAGAAGCTGGTTTTTATTCATTACCTCACATCTCAGATATGTTAGAGCTCAGAGCATGATGTCATCTCCTCAGAAAGACACTAAAATATCAGAAGAAATAGACAGTAATAAAGAAAGAATAAGAAAATTCTGCAAAAATATTAAAAAAACCCAAAAGGAATTTTAAATTCAATCTTTATCCACAAATGATTGTAATTGTGATTTTGATATATTCTGTCAGGTTTGCTGATGACACAAAGCTAGGAGGAGTGGCTGGCACCCCTGCAGGCTGTGTTGGCATTCAGCAGGACCTGGACAGGCTAGACAGCTGAGCAGGGAGAAATTAAAGGAACTATAACAAGGGTAAGTACAGAGTCTTGCATCTGGGCAAGAACAACCCCAGGTACCAGTATAGGCTGGGGACTGACCTGTTGGAGAGCAGTGCAGGAGAAAGAGACCTGGGGTCCTGGTGGACAGCAGGATGACCATGAGCCAGCAACGTGCCCTTGTGGCCAAGAAGGCCAATGGCATCATGGGTTGGATCAGAAGTGGAGTGTCGTTAGAAGATGAAGAAAGGTTCTCCTTATCCTCTTCTGTGCCCTCGTGACACCACATCTGGAATATTCTGTCTAGATCTGGGCCCCTCTGTTCCAGAAGGACAGAACTGCTAGAGAGAGTCCAGCACAGAGCCACAAAGATGACGTAGTGGAACACATCCCTTTTGAGGAAAGGCTGAGGGAGCTGGGTCTCTTTAGCTTGGAGAAAAGGAGACTGAGGGGTGACCTCATTAATGTTTTTAAATATGTGAAGGGTGGGTGGATGTCAGGACTATGGAGCCAGCTGGTATCCAATGATAGGACAAGGGGTAATGGGTGTAAGCTGGAACATAGCAGGTCCTACATAAACCTGAGAAGGAACTTCTTCACACGGAGGATGACAGAGCACTGGAACAGGCTGCCCAGGGGGGTTGTGGAGTCTCCCTCTCTGGAGACATTTAAAACCCACGCAGACATGTTCTTGTGCAACTTGAGGTAGGTGATCCTGCTGTGGCAGGGGATTGGGCTGCATGATCTTTTGAGGTCCCTTCCAATCCCTAATGTTTTGTGATTCTGTGATAAAGGTGTTACATGCTTTTTTCTTTTTTGAACGTCTGCCTTTATCTCGCACAGTCCATACGTGACCGTGTCCATACCATATGATCTTAAACTAAGATGCAGAAGTGAAAATGTCTACCAAGCCAAAAGTATTTTACGCTGAATGTATTAAGAAGCTGAAGAACACCTGGAAAGCTCTTGAGTTTTGAGACGTCTAGGTGAAATGAGCAACAATTGTGCCTGCCCACTCATGGTTGTGTAGGAAGATTATTACGGCTCCTGACTGATTGCCTAAACTGTCTCTGGGAAATAAAACGGAAAAATCCTCACATCTTGACAACTCTGCACACACAGACTTCATACAAAGAACTAACCTAACTAGCAACATCACAATAAGAGTTTGTTTAACGAGACGATCAATAAAACATGCAAAGTGCATCTGCTCGCATAGGTGGGTACCATGGTTTCACTGAGCAGCAGTCTGGGTAAGAAAAGGTAAATTCCACTAACTTTTTTATGTCTGCATTTAGTACTTAGAGAATCATAGAATCATAGAATCATTAGGGATTGGAAGGGACCTCGAAAGATCATCTAGTCCAATCCCACTGCAACAGCAGCATCACCTAGACGAAGTCACATAGGAACACATCCAGGCGGGTCTTAAAACTTTATAATGAAATCCCTAAGTGTGAATACCCAAACCTAGGCTATTCTTAGATCGTTAGGCCTTAATTAAACTTGGAAAAGGCTAGTCCAGACCATTAACTCATTCCTAAAAAGAAGCAGAAAGCATTGGATGGTTTATGAGAACTATATTTACACTATGATAAAGCGTAAATATAACAACTTTATATATAAAATATACCAAGATTGTCAAGCACTATAAAGACATTTTATATATATATATATATATATACACACACACAGATAGATATATACACCTGCTACTACAAAATGTTTGTTTTAACTTGCTATCAATTAACAATGGGGAGAAGTGGCAGGGGGATTGGACTGGATGATCCTTCGACGTCCCTTCCAATCCCTAATGATCTGTGATTCTGTGTGAATCAGAAGTCAGAAAGGTCTATGCAAGAACTAGTGATGGAAGAATTTAGATCCTACTGTCTGAAGCATCCTTCCTTTCATTAAAACCAAAGTAAGAGCAATTTACCATTTCCTCTACTTTAACAAGACTCTTTTTATTCTTCAGAGACTTCTGAAATTCCTGCCAAAGCTTATTCCTCTGCTTGGAATCAGCTTAAATTTATGCTTCACAAGCAGTACGTTAGTGTAGCCACATTTCAATTCTGAAACCCAAGTACAGATTGAAGGAAAACAGACCTGTGAAAATTAATATCTCCACACCAAACCAAGAAGAAAATGTCATAAACATGGAAGCTCTTCCATATGCTTCACTGTGAACTTGTCTTTTTGCTTTTCTTTTAGTTTTAGAAACAAAGCAACTCTTAAATTACATTTTCCTCATCTGGAAAATTAATAGGCATAGGCAGTGGCTTGGCATATCACACTTGTGAGAAAAGATGTTTCTTTTTATTCTTACCATTTCAACTGATCCATCTGTTGGGTAATACAGGAGTTCATAACGCCGAAAGAGTGAAGCATTTGGGTCATACCACTCAGCAGTGAAAACAAACCTGTCATCTTGGCTCTGCAAAAAGAAAAGCAGGGAAAGGGTTACAGAAAGCAGGTACTTGCATACTTTGCCTGTCATCTTCTGTTTACTACAGCCAGTGACACCTTTTCACTTGCTCGCTGTCATCTTTCACACACGAAGGAAGCAGCACAGCAGTTTTCCAAGCAATCTCAAAACTTCTTCTGACTTAATGAGTCATGAAATATTGAAGGTCGTATAAGAAGTTTCTGTTAGACTTCTTAGCTTTGCAAAAATATTGCAAAGTGAACTGCATGTTTGCAAAGTTAACCTCCATGTTTGTTAGCTATTAATACTGCAGTACGAGATATTTGATAGCTGTTACATGGAGCTCAGCATTTTTATTTTCCACATTTCCTCTAAGTCTTCTCAGGCTAAGTATGGTCTTGTCACAGGCTCCCACTCTTTAGATGCATCTTTACTCTTCTTAACACATCGTAAACATGTAGGCACCATTAGGAGTTCAAGTTGAAGCCATGTAGACATTTTTAGTCCTTCAGCTTTTAAAGCACAGCAGCATTTCAGTTGTTTCAGACTAATAAGCAACAAAAAGAAAACAATTCCTGAGGGCTTCCATAACTGTTTGGCAACATCAACAGAACTGTCTTTATTCCTCTAGTGAGAGCAAGATCACAGATATATATATACACACGAAACCAACCAACAAACAATGATTTTAACAAAAGAACCCAGCCAAAAAAAACAACCCACCACCAACAACAATCTTGCTTTTGTTGTCAGGGCATTTGTTTTCCTTCACCATTCTTCAGCTTAAAACTGAGTCAGGACTAAGTACTTTGGCAGGTTCAAGTCTTAAGACAAGCAGCAGAAGGAAAGAATGAGCTAATGAAGCACAATTTCAGAATTTTACAGTGTGATGAAGATTTGTTCAGTTAAAAGCATTACGAGAAGTGCCCCATTCTCATTTAAAATGCAAATCAAAGGTACTGTCATATCACAGAGATGCAGTACTCTGTGAATGATGCCAGGGCTCGATGATCTTAAAGGTCTTTTCCAACCCAAATGATTCTATGACTCAAAGCTTTAATTTCTAACTGTAGAAGTCCATACAGCACTGAAACCTTTCTTTACACTAACTACTTAAAATTGTTATCTCTACACTACATACAGCAGCCTCTGACAACGCTCATGGTTTAGGTGCAGCAGCCAGCACAAAAACTCCCTTGTCACTGTGTCTAGTTTCTGGACCTCTGTCAAGCTACACATGCTTGTGTCCTCACTGCTGCCGCTGTCATTCTGGAAGCACGTACGCTGGAAGCGAGTCTTACATCGAAAGTCACATCTTAATTTTCTACATAAGCATGTAATCAGCAACTGTAAGAGTTGGCAGACAATAACAAATTACTGACTTGATCTTAAATACGTTTATACTGATGCAAGAAAAGACATTTGATCAATTAATTTCACCATCACCTTGTCAAGGAAGCATGTTACAAGGCAGCGGTTCTCTGCCAAAGAGGCTGTTTAAAAAGAAAAACAATCCTGTTGCTAGAGCACTACCTCCAGAAGACTCACAATACATGAAATCAAAAATCACGCACCATCCTTGATCGATGCCTCCTCATGACATGAAGACATACATCACTTCATGCTACTTATTTCATGCTATAGCATCACTTTCAAATACTTTTTCTAGGTAGCATTTGCCAGAGAAGCTACTAATTTTCATTTAGGCAAAACTTCCACATTTCCAAATGCTTATTCGGTGCAGGGAGGTCACGTATGTATGTGTACTCACAGAGAAAATACCACTAGATTTTTTACTTAGTCACCAGTATCTATCAGTCATCAGCATCTTCATGTTTACTGTGAGAATATACTGTGTGTCTGATCTGCCTTACATTTAGAATGTTGTGTCCACCTCTGAGTCCCTCCGTTCCAGAAGGATGCAGAATTGCTGGAGACAGTCCAGCGCAGAGCCACAAACATGATGAGGGGAGAGGAACATCTCTCTAATGAGAAAAGGCTGAGGGAGCTGGGTCTCTTCAGCTTGGAAAAAAGGTGAAAAAAGGACAGAGGGGTGACCTCATTAGGATGTTCATAAATATGGAAATGGCAGGAGTTAAGGAGGATGAAGCCAGGCTCTTCTCAATGGCATCCAATGATAGGACAAAGGGCAATGGGTCTAAGCTGGAACATAGCAGGTTCCACGTAAATATCAGAAGAAACTTCTTCAAGGTGAGGGTGACAGAGCACGGGAACAGGCTACCGAGGGAGGTTGTGGAGTCTCCTTCTCTGGAGACATTTAAAACCCACCTAGACATGTTCCTGTGCGACTTGATCTAGGTGATCCTGCTGGGGCAGGGAGACTGGACTAGATGACCTTCCAAGGTCCATTCCAATCCCTAATGTTCTGTAATTCTGTGAACCTTGGTTTAAAAATTTATTTTATAAGATCTTAACAGCTGAGCTGTTTTTTTCCATCATTTAGCAAGCTCTGCTGTCCACTTCTTTAATTCAGTTGAATGGCAGCAATGACCATTCTGTATTATCTTCTTTTAGCATTGTAAGCAAAGCTAAGGCAATAAATGCCACTTAGACTGGAAAAACACTTCAGGGCACAATGCAGAGAACAATATCAGAAGAAACGAGCTTATGAGAAACACTGTAAAAAGAACTGGAAATAGATGCTTATGAACGAGTAGATTGATTCAGAGGCACATACTGCAAAGTGAAGAAATTTGTCACTGGAAGCAAACTGAAGATCCTGCCAAACAAGTAAAATGTAAAACACAGGGGGACTACAATTTTACTACTAGCAATTCATACAAATAGCCTTAAGACAGACAGAAGACAATCCCTAAAACAGACAGGAGACAAACCTGAATACAATCATGACTTGGAGTAATGTAAAGGCAGGCTTGACTATAAAACTGCAACTGGGTGTTATCAAAAACACCAACCAATTTAAAACCATCAATCTTAGAAAGCTAGTACGTATTAAGCTCACAAGACATCTTTTTAAATGAGCATGGAGACTTCCATTTATTTGTTCCATGCAGCAGTAGGATTTTGAAAGCAAAAACCAAACATGAAACCCTGTCCACTTCCCATCCCACACTGTAAGAACGCAGTAAAATTTTAAATCTTCACAGCCCTAACATTATCTCTCCTCAACATTTGCTTTCAGTCCATTCACTGCTCAATCATCACAACTGGTACGGCAAACAGCTTTCTTGCATACCCTTTCACTGGTGAGCCCTAGATGGCAATGTGGTAAGGAGTCTCAAAGATGACACATTAGTATGGGAAACAGGGTAACTTTCATCATAGAATCATTACAAATTGGAAGGAAGCTTGAAAGATCATCCAGTCCAATCCCCCCGCCACTGCAGGATCAACTAGACCAAGTCACACAGGAACACGTCCGGGCGGGTTTTAAACATCTCCAGTGAAGGAGAGACCACAACCCCCCTGGGCAGCCTGTTCCAGGGCTCCGTCACCCTCACCGTGAAGAAGTTCCTTCTCAGGTTGATGTGGAACCTCCTATGTTCCAGCTTACAACCATTGCCCCTCACCCTATCACTAGATGACACTGAGAAGAGCCTGGCTCCATGCTCCTGACACCCACCCTTCAAATATTTATACACATTAATGAAGTTACCTCTCAGTCTCCTTTTCTGCAAGCTAAAGTGACCCAGCTCCCTCAGCCTCTCCTCATAAGGGAGGTGCTCTACTTCCTTCATGATCCTCCTTGCTCCACGCTGGACTCCCTCCAGCAGCTCCACATCCCTCTTGAACTGAGGGGCCCAGAACTGGACACAATACTCCAGGTGTGGTCTCACCAGGGCAGAGCAGAGGGGGAGAAGAACCTCTCTTGATCTGCTAACCACCCCCGTTCTGATCCACCCCAGGCTTCCATTCAACCTCCTAATAAAGGCAACTCAGGGGGAAAATAATTCTCCATAGCAGAGTGATTAGAGAGAAGCAATGACCTGTCAGGTGGTATTGTGTGCAATGCATCACACTGCTCCAGACTAACACTGAGTACCAAAAGATTTCACAGTCCTTGACCAGAGAGCCCCAGCACCTCATTCACCCCAGAAATGGCTGAAACACATTAGTCATTAGTGAAATCAACTCAGTGCAAACAGCTCCAATAATAAATCAAGTGGATCCATACATACACTGTAACTCAGAAAATTCTTGCTATAATGATGGTAAAGAAATGAATGGAAACTAATGCTTTAAAACCACATAGTCTCTGGTCTCATGACTGCAACTAACCAAATATGCAACTAATGATGGAGAAATAATTTTTCATAGCTTTTCACGAGTGGAAAATTACGAGCATTAATAGACCCAGCAGTGACTGTGCACTTCATATTTACATACTCAACAGCTTTAGAGTAGCTGCCCTTCGCTCAGTTTTTATAGTCCCTTTTCTTGTTAAAATCTACAGCCACTGAAATCAGTGATGTAAAGAGTTATGCCAAATCACAGAACATTAGGGATTGGAAGAGACCTCAAAAGATCACCTAGTCCAATCCCCCCGCCACAGCAGGATGACCTAGATCAAGTTGCACAGGCACATGTCCAGGCAGGTTTTAAATGTCTCCAGAATCTGCCTGGGCAGCCCCTTCTAGTGCTCTGTCACCCTCACTGCGAAGTTCCTTCTCATACTTAGATGAAACCTCCTACATTCCAGCTTAGACCCACTGCCCCTTGTCCTATCACTGGATGCCAGTGAGCAGAACCTGAGTCCATCCTCCTGACACCCACCCTTTCCATATTTACAAACATTAACAAGGTCACCCCTCAGTCTCCTCAGCTCCCTTAGCCTTTCCTCATCATGGAGATGTTCCACTCCATCATCTTTGTGGCTCTGTGCTGGACTCTCTCAAGCAGTTCTGCATCCTCTGGAATGGAGGGGCCCAGAACTGCACATAATATTCCAGAGTTCACCTACAGGGTATATTAAAAGGAGACCCTTTTTCTTTCTTCCTCCTTTTACAAGCTGCACAGCAAAACATTTAGATGCGTGTGTAGGTTTTGCTAGCTTCTGCTCTTTTGTTTATATTAGTATGTGTGAATATGCAGTGGGACGGCTCTGTGCACATGCAAAACATTCACTGAAGTACCGATGAATTAAAAAAAACACTTTTGTACTTAAGTTACTGAAAGTAATGGGGGAAGCAGTCATTCTTTTGGTACAAGACTGTCTTAGAAACTAAAGGCAAGTACTGATGAAAGAACTGTGGTCAGAAAAAATTCTGCTGCAGAAGGAAATTGTTTGTCTGAAACACGGCAGCCGAGGAAGTTCATAACCAGAAAGCAGAACACTTAGTGAGCTCAACAGAAACTGATCTCTTGTCCTATAAAACTTTTAGACTTCTCAAGGGCTACTGCTCTGCCATAAAACAAAAGCAGATCTTCCAAAGGTTTTCACGACACAGTGCATAGTAGAACTTTGGAGATGGAGAAACTATTTCATCCCTCTGGCCCAAGCCATGTAGAACATAAACTAGGTTTGGTTTCTCCAGCTTCAAGATGCCTCCTGAGAGCCACGCAATTTTACTAACCTGGAGTGAATATTTCTGTCCTCTTCCTCTAGTTCTGACTACAAATTTGATCCTAGAGTTTCTCTTACAATGGAGAACACAAGGAACTAGGAGCTATGGAATTATTTATTCTGCTGGTCATATGCATTCTCAGACTTAACACAGTCTAAAGGAAAGGCAGTTCACACAATTCCCCTCTCTATTATATGGGCAATGCAATTTTTACTAAGATCCTACCTTTTGCTTTACTTCTTTCTTTCCCTTATAGAGATAATTCTGTAAGCCTGAAGTTAGTATTATTCTGCCAGTTTGATGCTTCATGCTTCTGAGCTGTAATCTCTGTGATCTGTAATTGCCTGGAAAGAACAGCCTGTGCTTAAACTAGTTACCAGCCAGCAACTTATCACAACCCTTTTAGCTTACCTCTCAAGAAAACTTCACATGAACCAACATGAAAATACTTCTGAAAATTAGAGAGGCCAGAGGTATCTAGAAAGTGAATCTTCACACGCTTTGAACTTGCATGGCGTATTTAACACAGGCTCATAGCCTGCTGCTCACACATTTACAAGGAAGACTATTACTGC
This sequence comes from Rhinopomastus cyanomelas, assembly GCA_013400115.1. Classification (NCBI taxonomy): domain Eukaryota; kingdom Metazoa; phylum Chordata; class Aves; order Bucerotiformes; family Rhinopomastidae; genus Rhinopomastus; species Rhinopomastus cyanomelas. The sequence continues at coordinate 348,072 of VXBP01002421.1, forward strand.
ACTTTAAGAGGGCAGCAGCTTCATGCCTGCTGCTTCTCCAATTTTCTCAGTGGCTCTGAGATCATAGCAGACAGAAAAAGAACCAAAGGACCTGAATCAACTCCCAACTAAGCAACAAAAAGACTGCACAAACCTTATTAAAAGCTGAATCAGAGCCAAAAGGATCCATCTAGATATTTGTAGTCTGTATTTCTTAAAACTGTGCTGTCACAAGGAAAAACCTACAGTCAAGTGCTGTTTCCATGAAAATTACTGGGAACAGGATAGACCAGCAAACAGGAACTATTTTCACTTTGAAAATACATTTATTCTAATACAGAAACACAACTTTCTGGAAAGACTGCCCTGAAACTTCCTGAAATTATGGCAACAATTTCCAGAGAAACATTTCTTTCACAACCTGTCCCACCCTACTCCCAATCCCCTGACTTTTTTGAGAGTGGTGGCACTCTCAGAAGAACATTCTTATACAAAATGAGATGGCATCAAAGAACAAGGATACGAGTTATTTTCAGATTGTTCAGGTGATGGTAAATCTGAGAGACTGCAACATCAGGCAGTCTGCTCATGCATTAACAGGTGCTTTACCTTCATATGGAAAAAAAGAGGTGAAAAAAAATCACAAACATGAGTTTGCCAACCGCTCTCTTTGGCAAACAAAGTTGTTGAAATGGTCAGCCAACAGATATCTGTCTCCTTGTCTTCGTGGCTTCCACAAAAAATAACTTGCTGTATGTGTTGGTGCTTTCCCCATGTGACAGATGCTGGCCTCATGCTCTTCAGGCAATGGCCTGAAGCCGGGGATCTTCCCAGCTGCTTTCCTCAAAAGCATTATTCTCAAAATGTGGTCCAGAAGTTACTGATGTATAAGCTGATCAACCTCTGAGAGGTCTCAGTCCTGTTATGAATTCCAGAAAGCAGTTCTTTATAAATCACTGAACACACACTCATCTTCCAGACCAATCACCACTTCAGATTTAACTCTAGTCCTGACGAGGTCTTCGGCACAAATAAATGTCAACGATAAACACCCAGCCTGAGGAGTGACAGAGCAATTTCGGCCTGATCTATCTCCCATCTGCCTCAAAGGCAGCTACTCACAGTCTTATACTCCCCCAGCAGGCTACAGACAGAAGCATTACCACACTATCAGCAGCTTTTTAAGAGCCCCAGAAATACTTCCATTGCATTAAATGGTTCACTTATTAGCCTTCCTGTTCTCCCATTCCAATATCCATCTAAGCTTTGCTTTATTTTCAGCTGAATGCTTTTAGATGCATCTGTCTAGGGAACTGCAGGCACGGCATTATGCCCAGCTTTCCAAGCAGCTCTGAGTGCTTGTGAACTCAGAACACCACGGAAATAAAAAGGTTACTTCAATTACATTTGGAGATCGTCTCAATACATGGATTAGGAGTGCTTTTCTTTCATGTAAGGACTTCGTAAAGGTGAAAACTCCCTGCAGTTACATCAATAATGCTAAAAAGGGAGAATCAAAAACATTTAAAAACAATTGGGATCTCTACAAAAATGTTACATAAAAAGCCAAGCTTGCTTAGGTTGGAAAAGACCTTCAAGATCCTTGAGTCCAACCATTAACCTAACTGTACCAAGCCCACTGCTAAACCATGTCCCTAAGCTCCATATCCAGTCTACTTAAACATATCCAGGGAAGGTGATTCAACCACCTCCTCGGACAGCCAGTTCCAATGCCTGATGACCCTTTGAATGAAGAAATTCTTCAAAATGTCCCTAGTGCAATTTGAGACCATTGCCTCCTGCCCTATCACTTGTTACCTGTAAGAAGGGCCCAACTCCAACAGGACATGTCAACCTCTTCAGGGACTTATGTGCAACCTCAGACAAGTCATTCTTTTGTGCATCCTTTTCTCCAGCTGTAACACAATTCTTACTATGGAAGGGCTTGCCACTCTGGGCACTAGTAAATAAATCATAGAATCATTAGGGATTGGAAGGGACCTCGAAAGAGGGAACAGTTGTCTTAGGAAAGCTGTAAAGCAACTCTAACTTACTTGAAGCAGACTGCCTAACTTCCTCTTATCTATTCCTTGACTATCATGGTGAGATACATCTCCAAGGAAGGAATGGTCAGTAAAATAGCTGGTGTTGCTTTGTCACAGTGCAAAGCTCTTGCTTTTTCATCAAAAATGTCTCTCTTTATACTTTTCAGGCACTGTGTGCCTTTCTGTCTGACTGAACAGGAAGGACAGTATGTTTAACTACAACAGACAACAATCTTAAGCAAATAAACTTCCAAGCCATTATTATCTGCCTTCCTTTACAACTATTTGTCATTACTGAATGACAAGTACTTCTGCAAGCACCAAAAATAATGAGGCCTGGTTGTCTATATTTATGTTTCTCATCCCTGACCATTTTTACTACTGTGTCTCTCCAGCTCAGGCACTAAATAAAGGCTCTCACCCCCCTGGACTCTCTAACGTACAACTAGTGCTGAGCTCACCCTGTCATCTTTCTTTAAACATGCCTCAGGGTGCAGAAGTCACTCAGCCATTATGATTTTGCAAAGCAGAAACAGGAGACTTCAGAGATACTGATGGTATTTAACAAACAGCATTCTGTGTGGCAAGAAATGCTCTCATTTTCAGCACTGTAATGCACCTTAAATCCCAAAAGGAATCCTCAATGACAGTGCACACTTAATAAGCTCTGTTATTCAACACATCTACCTTCACATTTACTGTAACACGGGATATTTGCCAGGCAAAACGTACACCCATAACTCTGTGTAGTTAGGAAACTCAATTAGAACCGACTCTTAAAACTCATTTTCCTCTTCTGACACATGAGCTGATACAATTTTTAGAACTTATATTCTGCCTCCCCCTCACTGCTGTTGGACCTCCCACCACTTTCTCAACAGGCTTTTCTTTAGTCAAAAAGTAAAATCAAAAGATTGCTTTCAAAAGGAGAAACATGGCAACTGCAATTTCTATGACAATGTCTTGACTATAGACATTTTTCAATCTAAATCTCGTGTTCGTAAGTTCACCAGTGAATTTTCTAAGTATCTTCCTCTTGTTGAAAGTAAGTCCTGTTTATTTATAATTTATCTGACATTTTCAATAACTATTTCAAGTTATTTAAGTATTGGTTACATTATTAAATTTCCTAATCATCTTTGGAAATCTATTAAGGGGGCCAAACGCTTTCATTTACATCTACCATGCTGCAAACAGGTGACACATCCTTTAAATCCACACTTACCTGACTCCGAATGTTAGGGATACAAGGCTTCTCAGGAGCCTTTTGGACTATCTGCGTTCATATGGCTATTGCTACCTGGACCACTCACTGTCAAGTAACAGGGGAATACTTTTGCCTCTGTCACACTAACCAAGTGAACCTTCCTCTTTGACTGGGATGTCAGTTCACTCAATCAACCCCATATGCCTGAGGGTTGTCAAGAACACAGCTCTGTAATGCTAAGGCCCCATATATTTTCTCAAATTTAGGAACCTGCAACCCTACCTCACCTCAACAAAACTATCTTGCTGTTCCATCAATTTACTAAGCAGGAAATCTTTTCCTACTAGATTATGCTAATTCTGTAAGCTTCCTATGAAGTGTGTAGGCACAAGCATAACCTATTCATGTTTTTCCTAGTCTCTCAAATAAGAGAATCAACAATTCAAATCTCAACCATTAACCCCAACCCTCTGCAATTACGTGTTACAGTTACATAGACAGTTACAGGATTCATGCTGGTTTTCTAATCAGGGACCACAATTTTTCTAAAACACGTGGAAGATTCCATATGTATGTTCACTGCTCTATGAAGACAGGTTTAGCTTTAGAAGACCTTGCCTTTAGGGGAATTTGTCCCCATTCAATGCAAATTTCTAAAGCTGCAGTTCCTAAGGTATTCTTAATTACATCATCACAGGTAATTCCACCTAAGAGGAATCGGCAGGGCTCAGCATGTACCTGTCTGTCTGTGCTCACTCGAGTATGACAGAGACTGCAGGGAAAGCAGAGCTGTTTCCTTACTCAGAACAGCATTTATAACACAAATAATCCCACAAAATTGCTTTTGAGCTGAAAGCTTAGGTGCTCTGTGCCTAAACCAGTCGCAGAAGTAAGGCTGCCATGCTCAGCTGCTGAATGCTGAACTGTGAGGTTAGTGTCTGCATAGGATCCCAGAAAGGAAAGCAGGAACAGACATACTTTGAGCTACCTGCACCAACCCCATTACAAGATCTAACTTATATTGTACTTAGAGAACAAACAATTTTTCAAGGATCAAAACTTGGACCATCATTAAAGCTGACAGCAATACTCAAAGGTAGTAATCTTTTATACAAATGGTTCTTCTGGCAAACGTTCAATTTTCAACCTTTTCAGAGGCAAAGCTCTGCAGAGGAACAATTAATTTAACTTTTTATTAAGGCTCTGTAACCCTGTCAATATTTTTTCCCAACACACATTCTTATTCAGGCCTGCCATCAAATTTTCAATCTGCAGTAGAATCTGTCTGGAAAATTTCAAGCAGAGTGGTTAAAATTTCAGATCTTTAGAATAAGCAGCTGGAAGTAGAGGTTTGAAAGAAAACACCTACAAATCCTGAACCGCAGCTGTCAACAGCCCTTCAAGGGAGTATAATGCAGCATTTTCAGGTTTTCTCAGTTCATAATAATCTTCTGGAAAGGTTTATTTAACAAGAAATGGTTGGTTGCCTTGGAATCAAAGCTAAGGGAGAGGGTTCTTCAGCAAGCACACACTATTAGCACTAGCACCCAGGAGTTTGTGTGAATGCTCTAAAGACCACACATGCTGCTTGCACCTTCAGCAGTCAGAACCATCTAGTCAAGTAACAATTTACAATACTATGAAGTGGACAACTCTGCCAATGCTTTTCTTATTCACTACTGTGGATGCTTAAAGTAAGCATTTTGTCTGCACTGCTGTTTAACCAGTTGATGTTAAAATATTACTTTTCTTCATATTGGGTCAAATATTAATTCTAAGGTGGTTGGACTACATCCAGATTTCAGCTAGTACAGTCGTCTTGGTCACATATCCTTTACCTTGGTCAGACTAATGACAAGTTACACGTGAACAGAAGTTCTCATGACAAAATCTGTTCAGCAACTTCCCATTAGTAAAGTTGTCAAGTATTAAAAAATTCCGTGGGGTAGAGGAAGCAAAGTGGTTAAGTATAATCATCTTCTTAAACTCTACCAACTCTATTAGATTTTTACAGGTTCATCTCATGAAGATTTCTTCTACAATTTGAACACTTATTTCTCTCCAGAGCATAGAACTGTTGTCATCACAGTTTTGACAAGATCACATTATTCCCAGAGATGTAAACATCTCTTCTTTATGTAGACAGTAAGAAATTCTCACCTCATATACACTTTTGGTCAAGTTGCTTTGTTTCACTTTCTCAGCTGCCTCCTGCATTAGTGCATCTGATATTCAGCACTTTTTAAAAAAAAAAAGGATGCTACTTTTCACAGAATCACAGAATGTTACAGGTTGGAAGGGACCTCGAAAGATCATCTAAGCCCAAACACCCCTGCTGGAGCTTTTCCCACTATTCCAGTTGTAAAATGGCAACAATAAGCATCATTCCTTTCATGGAAGGATAACAAGATTTAATAGCTAAAATATCGTGTTTAGGATATAAAATAGTGTTGTTTTTTGAAAGTTGTCCAAACTTTTAGGTAATTGGAGTTGTGCTTTCAAGAATAAAAAATGCATTTTAGCTTTAATAGATGCTCCCATTAACCCCTAAGGTGACCTTTTCCCAGGGGCTGGACAATGCCAGTTTCTAAAAGGTAGCTAAGTCGCTGCTTCAGCTTTCTTGGCTCTGGACACTGCCCAGAGGCATCGGCTGGGGAGCTGCTCCAGCCCCGTCCTCCCAGGGGCTGGACATGGCTCCTCAGGCCACGCCATACGCTGCCCCCGCGCCGTCCCCGGGCTTTAGCCAGCCTCCAGGCTGCACACACCGCCCCACCTTGCCTGAGTAGCCCCTGCGAGCCCGTTCCCCTCAGGCTAGCTTCGCCCCCTTCGCCCCCGCTCTGCCTGGCGGGCACGCTCGCTCGCTGCCTGCTCGCCCTGCTGAAGCCAGTGGCTGGAAGTGCGGCGCTGGCGAGCTGCCATTCCAGGCATGGCACTAGCCTGCTCAGACCACTGCTGAACTGTTCCCCTGAAGCACCAGTGAGCCCTCGCCCCTTCGGCCGCAGCTGTTCCAGCTCACGGCGCGGCGCCGCCTGCTCCCACCGCGGGCAGAGCTGACCGGCCGCCCACCGCTTCGCCGCCGCGCAGTTCAAACCTGTCGGACCAGCGCTTCTCGGCAGCGGTCGTCTCTGCTCTGGCAGAGCCACAAAAGACGCTGCAAGCTGACTGCTCGTGCTGAAGACACCACCGGACTGCGGCGAGATGAAACTGTGCCCAGGATGAATTAACCCTGGCACTGAGCTGTAACCAAAGTGGGAGAGAAAGAGAAAAGAGACAGAGCCCCCGGAGGAAAGCTCTCCTCTGGGCCGTGGCAAACAAGCCCTGCTTGCCACGGAGGGCAGTCTTACATGACCACCCAGTGCCATATTGCCTTTCTTCTTGGCCATAGTGACGCAGATGCTGTTGCTCTGCCACTGAGGAACTTGAGGAACTGAGGAATGCTTGGCTAACTGGGAGCAAAGAAGCCCCGAAGTGGGGTTCTGAAGGGATTCCCTTTCTCTTTGGCTGAACTGTTTTGTCAAAAGAAGCAGAAGGGCTTGAAGTTCTTGAAATTTTGGCAAGAAGAAAGAGACTAGGTTTTTAAAGTGCACATTCCTGCATTCCTACATTGAGAATGCAGTTCAGGCTCTGAGGAATCAGGCCTGCCTGACTAGCATGTTCCCAGACACACTATGCTGAAGAATTCACCAGTCTGAGACAGTCAAGAGGAGCCGATGCCAGCAAACTAAGCTACACAGTGAAGAGTTGGTCAGTCAAGGACGGCCAGGAATTCAGTGTCCGCAAACCAGAAGCTGACTTGTACGGGGGCCTGGCATGTCTCCAGAACATGAGATGACTTGTGAGGAGACCTGCGTGTCTCCAAGGAGAGAAAGATAGAGGGTGCTGGTATACCCCTCTGATTTGAAATGCATGCTCATCCCAGGTCTCTGATCTACACCAAAGACTGATACATTCACTTGTCTCCCTTTTTCCTGAGGGTGTTGTGGTGCAGTTTGTTTTTTATACTTTTGGGGAGGTTTTCCTTTTTCTTTTGGGTTGTGTGTTCAATAGAATTCCTTTCTTTTAGCAAGATTGCTTCATTGCCTGAGGGAAAAATACAGTGGACTCAAAACAATTCAATGTGAATCAAGCAGAAGCTGTTTATTAGTACTGAAGCTTTCCCTTATGTACAATCTTTCCTTCCCTACACATGGTCATGCAAGCTATGATAGGTGATAGGTGGTGCTATCTTGTCCATGAGACAATCATGCCTCCAGCCAACTTCCTGATTGGTCTTGCCTCCGGTTCAGTTACTTCCCCTGTATCCGGGTTTGGGACCCCTTGTTTTCTCATTCAGATGTTGCAACTCGCTTTTCTTCCTCCCTGCAGGCCATCAAGGTTGGTCAGGACAGTCCCTCTGGCCTGCAAGGCTTCCTGCTTAGGGCTAGTCCAAGATATGTCCATTCTCCTGCAAATACATCTCCAAAATTGCCTGTTGAATTCTCCTGGGACTTGCTGGCACTCACCTGTGCCAATTTTGCCTCTACAGCTTAACAAAGCACAAGTAGCCTAAAATATCCTGTTTAGGCATTACAAATCCCCCTTGGTTTTGCTGAAAACATGGCAGAGACAGCTCTCTTAGTTCATTTCCTGGTTCTGCAGACCCTTCATTGCAGCGTGGGAACCAGATGCCCATCAAAGTTCACAGGATCACAGTATCATGGTACTGATAAGGTTGGAAAAGACCTTAAAGATCATCAGTCCAACCTAAATCCAAATAAACCCAGTAATCCTAACTTCTAACATCTAGATCATGCCACCCAGCACCTCATCCAGCCTAACCTTGAACACCTCCAGGGACGGCAACTCAACCACCTCTGTGGGCAGCCCATTCCAAAACCGGATCACTGTTTCAGTGAAAAATCTTTTCCTAATGTCAGGTCTAAACCTTCCCTGATGGAGCTTAAGACTATGACCCCTTGTCTTGTCTCCAGTGGCCAGGGAGAAAAGACCAACCCCTGCCTGACTACAACCACCCTTCAGATAGTTATAAACAGCGATAAGATCACCCCTGAGCCTCCTCTTTTCCAGACTAAACAAATCCAGCTCCCTCAGCCTCTCCTCGTAGGGTTATAGAAGTAGTATAGTTATAGAATCATAGAATCATTATGGGCTGGAAGTGACCTCGAAAGATCATCTAGTCCAATCCCCCTGACACAGCAGGATCACCTAGACCAAGTCACACAGGAACACATCCAGGTGGGTCTTGAACGTCTCCAGTGACAGAGACTCCATAACCCCCCTGGGCAGCCTGTTCCAGTGCTCCGTCACCCTGACTGTGAAGAAGTTCCTTCTCAGGTTGATGTGGAACCTTCTATGTTCCAGCTTACAACCACGGCCCCTCGTCCTATCACTACATGACACCGAGAATAGCCCAGGTCTGTTAATGCTGCCCAGCACACTGCCTCTGCAGTTGTCACCAGGAACCACTGCTAGTCCAGAATGTCAGTAGGAGATTGGAGCACCACCACAGTTCCCCCCCTCCTCCTCCTCCTCCTCCTCTTCCTCCTCCTCAGTGGTTTGGAGATGTTCAGACTTAGAGCCATGGTCCAGTTATTACACAGTGTACTGTAACAGAAAACACCAGACAGGGCAAGGGCAGCGCTGTTCTTGTTTAACTAGAAAACGTAAAGCATACGTTTTCTTGCTACTAGGTGCTACAGTAAGAGAGAAATTACACCAAAAGGTTAGACACAGGATGAGTACTAATTCAGTGAAGGATCATATTTAAACATATACATGTTCATGTGGGAGAACAGGTACAGAGCCTTAAGCACGAGTGTCCACACCTACTTCCCTCTATACATGCATCGAGCTCTCTTATATGAAGCTCTCTTTCCAAAGGCGTTAGAATAGTCTGCAGAAAAAGTGTGATTTAAAATAAAAAGATTAATTACAATTACTCAGGAATCTCAAGCAAACAACACGCAACGAGTTCTCTGAACACATCGCCGGAGAGAGACACTTCGCTGCAAATACAACAGCACCCTCTAGTGCTCAAAGGCAGCTTGCGCATTTTTACACCTCGAGAATTTGCTCCTGCAATCGTAAGGAAGCAGCCAACCCTGCCTTCTCTTCCTAATGCACTACAACTCAAATTAAAAACCTTGTGAGAGGAGGGAGACGTGACTAAACTATAAGCCAGTTAGTTTCTCTGCTATGCGTGGCAAGATCATGGAGCAGATCCTCCTGGAAACTATGCACACAGAAAACAAGGAGGTGACCGGTGACAGCTTCACTAAGGCAGATCGTGTCTGACAAACCTGGTAGATAAGGGCAGAGCAAGTGATGCCTGGACTTGTGCAAGGCATTTGACACTGTCCTGCACATCTCTGTCTCTAAATGAGAGACGTGGATTTGACAGATGAACCAATAAGGAATTGGCTGGAAGGTTGAGCCATTGATCACAATTTAAGTGCAATGTCCAACTACAGATATGTTACCAGTGATGTGTCCTCAGGGGTCTGTTTTGGGCTCAGTACTGTTTAACATATTTGTTTACATCATAGACAGTGGCATTGAGTGCACTCTCAGCAAGTCTGCTGATGACACCAAGCTACCTGGTGAGGTCGACATGCTGGAGGGAAGGGAGGCCATCCAGAGGAACCTTGACAGGCTTGAGAACTGGGCCTGTGCAAACTGCAAGTGGTTCAATAAGTTCAAGTGCAGGGTCCTACATCTGGGTTAGGGTAATCTCAAGCACAAATACTTGCTGGGTGGTGAACAGATTGAGAGCAGTACTGAGGAAAAGGACTTGGGGCTTCTGGCATACAAGAAGCCAAACATGAGCCAACAATGTGTGAGTGCAGCCCAGAAGGCCAACTGTATCCTGGGCTATACCAAAAGAAGTGTCACCAGCAGGTCAAGGGAGGCGATTCTCCCACTCTACTCTGCTCTTTGAGACCTTACCTGGAACACTGCACCCAGTTCTGGAGCCCCTGGCACAAAAATGACATGGAACTGTTGGAGTGAGAGTCACAAGGATGATCATAGCACCACTCCTGTGATGACAGGCTGAAGGAACTGGGGCTGTTCAGTCTGGAGAAAGGTCCAGGGGGACCTTAAAGCAGCCTTCCAGTACTTGAAGGGGCCTAGAGCAAAGTTAGAGAGGACTTTTTATAAGGGACTCTAGTATCAAAATTGTTGACCCCAAGACAACTTGAAACAGCTACCTCACCGTTTACTTCATGCCAGGAGCATGAGAAAAAAAAATTACTAGTAATTTCTACCATTGGTATGTGCTCATCTGATGCTGGGATATTCTCACTACATGTGCAAATACTTGCTAAGCTCTCAGAATTAAGCTGCAGCAATGTGTTCCAAAATCCAGCTAGAGAACATTTACTCCCTTTACCAAATTTTACACTCTCTTTCTTCTTTCCCTTTTGGTGTCTGAGAGAGAACTGCTGGGTTCCACCCACAAAATACTACAGAGTGACCTCAGCACGTTGCTTAGGCAGTAGCGTCTCTGCTTTCCGTCTCTGTGAAAGTACAGGTAAACACAAAAGAACTTGGGACGATTAGGTCAAGCACAGTACGTACTTCCAGGAAACAGTACTTATGGTGATTATTCCTCACAGCCATGACTCCAGTTAAAGGCCAATGTTAACAGAAAAAACTTTCTTTGAGCCCAAAGCAATAGGTGTGTTCCCTGATACCACTGTTTCTCACCAGCCATTCTGTTAATCATTAACAGAATATCCCACCTGGATATATTAGATTGCCGTGTTTTAAAAACCTCACATTAAAATGCTCAACTGAACAGCCAAAACCACTTTTCAGAGTGCCCTGTTCCCTTCACATGTGTATAATCAGACACTATTGAACAGAACAAGATAAAACGTCCGGCTTTTAGTGTTTAGCCACTGGCCACCAAGACAGTCGGGGTGAAGAACATGAAGAACTTGAGATGAAGGTGGGAGACTCAAGCCTGCTCAGCCTGGCTGAGGGTGACCCTACTGCTGTCTACAACCACCTGGCTGAAAAGACACCAGAAAGACGGAAGAAGATTCTCTAAAAGGAGCACAGTGATGGCAAAGAACACAAGGGATGTTTCAACTATACATGAAGAAAAAAAAATTACCAAGAGGGTAGTCAAACACTGGCACAGGCTGCCTAGAGGAGATGTGCAATTTCAATCTTTGGGGATGTTTAACAAAGCCTCTAACAGCGTTGTCTGGTTAGACCTGTTTTGAGCAGGTCGGAGGTCACTTCCAACCTAAATGATGATTTTGTGATTATGATAGCTTGGCAACTCCTTGTCCAAAAGTAATGTCCATCTTCCCAAGCTTCTCCAAAGCCTACACAGATATCTTGGGTTCATATACTAACAAAGATCTAGAGGTGCTCTCAAAAAATTAAGAGCTCTAACACAACATTCTTATGTGTAAATTTACACAGTGTTTTAAGAAGTTACTCATTGTACTTCCCTGTCTAAACTAAGCAAGTTCACGTTTCTGTTCTCTAAAGTGGAAGGTCTGTTAATGAACTGCTGGGAATAGTAACAACAATAAACACGTCACATACAAGCAGACAGTTTTTCTGTTGAGCGAAACTGATCATCTCCAGATATATTCAGGATTGTGGTCACCATTACAGAAACTCTGGTAGCCTACAGCAGGAAAGGCTACCTCATATATACTTCTCTCAAACTTTTCAAAAATATTTAGAGTATTTGGACACTCAAATTATATGTTTCTGCATCCACAAAACCAAAGTCAGATGGCACCACATTAGAGAAGGCACATGGCTTCCACATGCCTCGATTTCTTTACAGGCAAGATTAAAGAATCGGTCCGACAAAAGTTAGATCTAAGAGGCTTTGTAACATAGGCTGACGTACAGAAAGACCCAAGAACTCTGTTTAGAGTTTTTGAGGAGGTAATGTATTATGGCCGACAGGTACACAGGGCTCCTGCCTCTCGGAAATTGTGCGCACCCACTGACTACAAAACCATGACTATATGTTGCAAAACAATACGTAGTCAGTAGATTTCCCAGGACACCTCTACATATTCATAACCTGTCCCTGCTTCTCATGTAAATTAGGTCTCCTCCTCTCTGGGCAGGTGTAGTCTTTTGTGGCAGCGGGCTTGGGGTCTTTGGGATGAAGTAGCAAGTCTTCCTTACCATGAACTTCTTCTGAACTCAGAGTCCTACGCAAACTCAGAAGGCTCCTTGCTCGTTAAGGAGCGCATCTGCTTCTTTTATCTTTAACCTTCACCATTGGACAAAGCACACTTGGTCCGGCTCGCTGTCTCGTTCAAGGCTTATTCACCTCCTTGGTGTCAGACTTAATGAAGAGCTACTTCATAAGCTCAAGGTTTATGCTCACTGCTTAATCAGCAACTGTTTTCTTTCCTTTTTAAGTTCAGACTAATGCTACCCCGTTAGTCAAGGCCAGAGTTGAGAGATTGTTTTGACAAGGCCGTAACACGACCCAAGGAGCACGGCCATAAGCAAAAATCATTCTTCACTATTGTGAGGGTAAGTTTATTTAACTCATCACAAAGCTCATGATGACAGAGGCAAAGCAGACTACCTCTGACCAGAAACATCCAGAAAGAATACCATATGCAGTGAGAAAGTCCATAATAAAAAGAAAACCCTTCTGAATCTACTAACTGTTAAACTCACAGTCCACCAGGTAAAGCCCATTATTGGCAGCAGTCCACAGAGAGGGCAAACCATGTCAAGACAGGCAGTAGAGCCATATCTCCCCCTCAGAGAGCCTCTGCAAGCAACCTGTCTCTTATACTGTGCTGCTGCTTCAACAATTTCCTCCTGAAGCAGGACACCTATCACCATTTAATCCTGAAGCAAATATCAGTCACCAGAGTCTCTCTTAAGGTTGCCTGCCTCTGGGAAAGCAAGCCAGGGAGTATTTTCCTCCATGCTCCCCTACAAGAATCTGGACATTGCAGTCTCTCACCAGAAAAAGGTATCACCCATGTGTCAACCTCAGTTCTTAGCACTTCAGAGAAGTGCAGAAACAAGAATAATTGTTTTAAAGAGTGAAAGAAAAGTAAATAATCCAACTGTACCCATGTACAAACTCTCCAAGTCCAATGAAGCTCTGTATCTGTGTGACATTGCATATGGAAGCCACTGTTTTCTGCCAAACACTGTATTTTTGTATCTGGAATGCTTTCAGGTGTCAGAGTGCACCAAACTCATTAATGAGAAGGAACTAATGTTAAGATGATGGCCCAATATGCCTCCACAAGTGATCGCATGAAAGGCACCATTAAACAATACTGCGTTCCAGCAGCCAAGCGAGGCAGCACATCTCAGATGGAGACAAGCCCTTTGGGAATCTACTGCTCACCATCCCCAGCAGCCCTGTGTCACACAAGTACAATCAAGATGCCAGAACATATTAGAGCTGATTTAAAATACTGTCATCTGAATGACAGTGAAAACTATTTTCCAATGATTAGCAGCCCTTGAAGCCAAAGTGCTGTCACAAAAAAACAACTGCAGGATATTTCAGAACATTTTTACCCTTTCTTTAACTTCAGCTGCAGTTATGTGCCCAGTTTTACAATACGCACAGTTATCCATGTGCTGCTCCCATATGACTGAAGTATAGAGTCTAACACAAATATACTCCAAAGCGATCCCGCTAGAAGTTCTTTCTGTGCTATGATATGATTTGTACAGTTTTTTTCTGAGTAGGTACGTGTATCAAAACTAATGCAATCTGTATGATTGACTGGAAGCAACACAACACTAAAGGTTAGCCAAGCCTTCTAGCAGAAAATTCATTACTTTCAGAAAATAATTAAATCCTGAGGCTCAAATTCAGCTCACAGGGCAGTAACTGAATCCACTGGAAGAAGTCTTATTTTTTGATTCATTGTTCCTGAGAAAAGATGCCTTGAATATGTTTGAGATGGATCAGTTGTGTAAAGTCACGTGCAACAGCCATACAACTTATTGCTTTCCCTGGGTGCTGTGTCCATATCTAATCAGGCAGCATATATTCCTGAAACATCTACTCTCTCAATGTCTTCCTGTTACCAAATTATTTCTACTGCAGTTAGGGAACCTAGGAAGAGGAAGGGAAAATTGGTAGTTTTGTAAGAATAAAAGAAACAAGCAGAACAGTTCAAAGACCATAGAAGACTGTGAGAAAAACCCAGGGAACCTGCAGTTACTCTTTGGGAAACTAATGGACCAAGTTATTAAGCATCTAAGACAACATGATACTAAAAAGCAGATAGTGTGAATTTGTCAGGAACAAAACTTCGCACAGTGAACACAGGAGAAGCCTCACGTGACAAACTTAACTTTGAACTGGACTAAGTCACAAGCTGAGTAAGGAATTATGGCCTAAACTAAAGTGCAATTATGACTTGGAAGTAATCAAGAATACTTCTCTTGCACACTGGGAGTCAAATGGGATTCCACAATGATCTGCCACAGACCTAGCTTTATTTCATATTTTCTTCATTATACTGACAGTGTAACTGGCAAAGCACACTTCTGGAAGCTGGGCTGATAACTGAAGTGGGAAACACTGCAGCAGTTTAGGAAACAGAAACAGAAGTCATCATGATGATCTGAAAAATCTCTAGAGGCAGATGCAAAAGACTGCAATGACTATCAAGAAAACAAATTTAAATACAATGGAAAAAACAAGTCAGGCAACAAATACACAGGGGAAAAAAAGTAAATATGGAAGTTACAGGGGATTACAGTTAGAGGGTGCAACAAGGCACAGCTGGAAAAGAAAAAGTGGTACAGTTGTCACTATGAAGTTCTAAAAAAACAAGTACTTTGTTCAGCAGCAGTGAAACACAAAGCAGTTGGCAATGTAGAGATTAAACACTGCATTACAGAAAACTGCACAAAGAGTGGGGAAAAAAATCTAAACTTCAAAAGCACATGATCTGTAGGAAAATACTAACACAACAAGATTAGTTTAATGTAGAAAAATGTGAAAAGAGGAAAGGGCAAAGTTTTAATCTCCCAAATTTTTCTGCAAAGAAAAAGACAAAAAGAAAAAAAGAGGATCTTTATACTTACCTGGGATGAAACAAGCAATCACTGGCATCATTTGTAGCACAGAATATATTAGGAAAGAAGCTGACTGAACTATAAAAATTACCATGTAATGAAATAAGGTCAAGAGATGAGACTATTTTACCTGAACAACATCTGTGTGAACTCACAAAGCAGGATTTTGCTTGACGCACATAAACGCAACAGAGGAACTGAAAATTACAGTTCTGCCTGGATTAAACAAAAGACCTACAAACCCTGAATTTGAAATCAATCAGTGGCAGTGCTACTTCAGTGGCTAAGGCTGATCGTGAATTTGCGTTCTGACAGCAAGGTGCAATCAAAGCTGCTACACAGGCGGGAGGGAGAAGCAAAGCAATTCTGAGCTGCTTAAGGAAGGTATTTAAAGCTGAGCACACTAGCAGATGCATAGACCAGGCTCTTACATTCACCTTCCAATTGTGTTTGAGTACTAACTTTGTTAAAAGTTGCTTGGTTTCAATTAGCTCTGCAACACTGGTTTTTACACGCCACCTTTGGCAAAAGTCAGCAAAGTTATCACTGCAAACTGTTTCCTCATTAGCACTCAACCTTGTAATTTTCCTTGTGTTACTGAATGAAACATCCAAGGAATAAAGAGAATCACAGAATTTCTTTGGTTGGAAGAGACTTTGAAGATCATCAAGTCCTACTGTTACCTTAGTAATGCCAATTCACCACTAAACCATAGAATCATGTTGTTGCTCAGGTTGGAAAAGACCTTTAAGATCATCGAGTACAGCAATTAACCCAACTGTAACAAGCCCACTGCTAAACCATGTCCCCCAGCTCCATATCTACATGGCTTTTAAACAGATCAACCATCTCCCTAGGCAGCCTGTTCCACTGCCCAATGACCTTTTCGGAAGTTTTTCCTAATGTCCAACCTAAAATTCCTCTGGCACAACTTGAGGCCATTCATTTCCTTTTGGCCTATCACTTGTTGGTAGGAAGTATAGACCAACTCCTTTCATGTAGTTGTAGAGAGCTATTCATATCCCTCAGCATCACATCTACATTAAACACCTCCAGGGATGGTGACTCCACCACTGCCTCGGCAGCCTGTTCTAATGTTTGATAATCCTGTATGTGAAGAAATTCCTCCGAATGTCCCACCTAAAATTCCTCTGGCACAACTTGAGGCCATTTCCTCTTGGCTTATCACCTCCTACTAGGGAGCCCAACTCCCCTCCTCACTCTTTCCGGTAGTTGTAGAGAGCTGTAAAGTCTCTCTTCAGCCTTCTTTTCTCCAGGATAAACACTTCAGCTCCTTCAGTCACCTCCTCATAGGACCTGTGCTCCAGACCTTTCAACAACCTTTGTTGCTCTTCTCTGGCCCCACTCCAGCACCTCAATGTCTGTCTTGTACTGAGGTGCCCAGAACTGCACATAGTACTCGAGATGCGGCCTCACCAGTGCCCAGCACAGGGCGACAATCACTTCCCTGCTCCCGTGGGCCACAGTATTTCTGATGCAAGCTGTCTGCCTTCTTGGCCGCACTGCTGGCTCATATTCCGGTGACTATCGCTTTTCCAACGTGCAGATGTTTCCAACCGCACACCCCTAGGTCGCACCCGGAATGGATTCCCTTCTTAACAGCACTCGGCTGCCCGCCCACTGAGGTGCCTGTCCCCCAGACCAGCCCGTTCCCGGCCCGGAGCGGCTCAGACCCGCCAACAGCTCTCAACTGCTCCCAGCGAGACCCGGCAGCGCCCCGCGGGGTTCCTGGGAAAGGAGCGGGGGAAAGGGCCGCGGCACCAGCCTCACCATGGCACGGGCCGCACAAGGGCGCGGAGCCGCCACCACCGTCTTCCTCCCGCCGCAGCGCCGAGCCCCAGAGCAGGTACCCTTCCCGCTTCCCCAGCGCTCACCATGGCGACAGTGACGGCGACAGTGACGGCGACAGTGACAGCAGCACGCGCAGGCCTCCTCTCTCCGAACAGCACCACTTGGCGCCCTTGCGCGCAGAGCCCCGCCCCTGCAACCGAAGCACGGCCGCCGCCGGGCGCGGCCAGCGATTGGGTGACGCCGCAGAGGCAGCGCAGGGCGAGGAGCGGAAGCTGTGACGCTGTTTGGGGAGGCTGTGGCGGAGGTGCTGCGCCCTACGGTAATGAGCTCGGGGCCCTCCCCGCCCCTCCCGGGGTTCCGGAGAGGGGTCTCTGGTCCCGCCTCGCGCCGACAGGGCAACTGGGCGTTGGTGCCGGCCTGGCCGCGGCGGTACAGCATCTCGTCAGCGGCCGAGGCTGCCTCCCCTGGAGCGCGGAGGCGGGCGGGGGTGCTCGGTCCGGTCCTGCTGGGGTGAGGAGGCTTTTTCTCCAGGGCGGTTGGTATCGGCGAGGCTGAGGTGAGAGGGGCCTCTGGCCGTGGCCGGCTCGGAGGTGGTTTTCCAGGCTTTAGTGAGCCGTGGCTCAGTCGGGTTAACAGAGGACTTCCTTACGTGGTTTGTTGTGTGAGGCTTTGACAGGGCCTATAGGGGAGTTTGCCTGTGGGTTGTAGGAAAATGGGACGAGACTACGGGTGTGACGGGGCAGTAAGAATAGCAGTATGACGTGAATGTGGGGCTATAGTGATAGGACAGGGAGGAATGGTTTCAGACTGAAAGAGGGTAGATTTAGATTAGAATTTCAGGAGAAATTCCTCACTGAGAGTGATGAGGCACTGGAACGGATTGCCCAGAGAAGTTGTGGCTGCTCAGTCACTGGACGTGTTCAAGGCCCTGGGCTGGATCGGGCCCTGGGCAACCTGCTGTAGTGAGAGGTGTCCCTGCCTATGACAGAGGGGCTGGAACTATATGATCTCTCAGGTCTCTTCCTACCTAAACTATTCTATGATTCTGTGAACAGTGAAGGAGCAGGACTACCAGATAGTGGTCTCACATGAACACCAGATGGTGGTAATCAGGTTTGTGAGTATTCTTGCCTCTTTCTGAGCAGGCATGTTTTCATCTTTTTTTCACATAACTAGAGAACCTCAATCAAAAATGAACAGCGGTGGTGATTTAACA
This sequence comes from Rhinopomastus cyanomelas, assembly GCA_013400115.1. Classification (NCBI taxonomy): domain Eukaryota; kingdom Metazoa; phylum Chordata; class Aves; order Bucerotiformes; family Rhinopomastidae; genus Rhinopomastus; species Rhinopomastus cyanomelas. Next base: position 366,388 of record VXBP01002421.1, read on the forward strand.
CATTGTGGTATTAAATGAACCAAAACATAACTACAGTTGTAGAAGCAACAGAGAGCAAAATGTTCTCAAATTTATAATTTGAGAAGGCTCAAGGAGTGTTTCATCTTTTGGTAATCACAAAAGATAAAACCACCTTCCCCAAAACAAATACTTTATTTAGAAAGCTGACAGTAATGTGTTTACTGCTGCCCTTTTCTCTTCAGAGGCAGAGACCTGTAGCAAAAAGCAGAGATACATGGATCTCAAACTAATGTAGTGACAAACCCTAGAAAAGGAGGATCAGTGACTTGGAGATTTGTGAGTGAGTGGACCTGTGGATAAAGGATGTGATTATTGGTAGCATTGGTAAGTAAGGGACAAAATGGCCAGGATCGCAGTTTGGGCAAAAGTAGGGGTGAAGGTTTACTGTTGGCTTGAACTAAGAGACCTGAGAGAGGCTCTGACTCCAGCTTTGTGTGGGATATCTCTGTCAGGAAAGTTGGAACTGAAGCAACTGGACAGTTGCCATTGTTTCATGTTCACCTCTTAGTCTGCTTTGAGCACTCTGTGGGGTTGCTTTTCTGTGGTTCTGTGATGATCTTAGGTTGTTGCATGGTGATGCAGTTGTACTTCCAGGAGTGTCAGAGTTTTCAAGAATAGGAAAAATTGAGGGAAACCAGAAAGAGAAATCTGTGAAATAGAAACTGAAACTGGATGAAGAGCAAGGGATAGGAGTTGAAATCCAGCTTTTCATAAAAACAGAAACAAGTACCAGAAGTCTCATCGACCTTTTCCTTTTGAACTCTTTGGGCCCTGGTGTGGTTTTTATCATGTGGTGGTTTTGTTCCTTTGTTTGCTGTGCTGTTGGGGTTTTTTTCCCCACTGGAGTTTATAGAGATTTTACTAGAAAACAGGGTAATCCAAGATGACTGTCAATGTTACCTTGCTGAAGATTCTTTTTTCCTCCTCAGACATACGTAGTTAGAAAGAGCTGAGTGCTAAAGAGAAAATGACAACTGTAGAAAAGGGTAAGTGGTTCACATTAAATCTAAGCAGACTGGATTAAAAGTCCCTTAATGAATTCAGAAGAATGGAGTTACACTGTATGCCAGGCTTCGTTCATTTGAACTTCTTCCTAGTAGCGACATTAAAGAAATCAGTTGTGTGACCTCATTATAGCAATAAAAACCTGAGATGCCTGGATGGAACAGTTACTCAAATGTAGTTTTCTAATCCAGCTTTGTATTGAACAACAAGTATGTCACTGGTACTGTTGCATTTGTCTCAGTCTTTCTGTAGTGTTTAGAATCTTTCTGTGCTGATTCATCCAGCTCGAAAGAAGAGCGTTATAATGGTGTTACTACAGCATTTCTGTAATTGATTAAAATTATGGCCACAGTTTGGGGGGGGGGAAAGCACTGTGTGGAGTTATATTCTGAGAAACTTTTTTGCTTTCATCCATTGTGGGCACACTTTACTGCAATATCATTTCATTCAGCTGAAAACTTAGTGAATTTAAATGGAATTAATTCCAGTAAATATTACCATGATTGCTGAGGAATTCAAAGCAGAATGCAGCACCACTGAGGTTTGTTGATTAGAAATTAAGCAGACTGTTTATCTTCTCCCTGCTATCTCTTTTTTGTGTCTGTATTTAACTTTGTGTGACAGCAAGAAGTTAAGATTAGTGTTTGTGTCTTGTGCTATTAGTATTAATGAGCAGTACACGAGTACACACTTTTCTAACTTGTGCTGGAGAATTGCTGCTGCAAAGGACTCTTTTTACAGATAATGTTGTAATTAAAGCATGTCACTTTGAAGTGCAGAAGTTAAATGAAGAGTTAAAATGAGATTTTAATGAAGTTAAAGGTGTTAACTTGCCCCTTGCTGTTTCTGAATTTTAGATGATGATGCCACATCACCCATTCGAGGACCTGGAGATGGCATGGAAACAGAGCAGATGGCTGAGCCAGTGGAAGTAAACACTGGAACCAACACTGTGAATAATCATCATGTCCATCACAGTCCACACAAAAAGACAGTTTCTTGCCCGAGTCCTGGAGTTCTTCAGCTAGGGAAAGTACATGCTGATAAATCAGTGCAGATTGAAGCAATTCGTATAGTAGTCCCCAAAGCAGCCATCACTCATGTTGTTCCAACTAAAAATGCCAAGGTAGCTAAATTAGTAGGACATAAAGGAGACCCTGTCCATCAGTTAGATGGAGCCACAGATCCCAAGAAAGAACAGACAGGGCTGAAAAATGCAATTGAAAAGCTAAAGAATTCAGAAAAGCGGTTGTTACAGGATAAAGAAGGTCTCTCTAATCAGCTGCGTGTACAGACAGAGGTAAGAAATTAAGGTGGAGTCTCTCACAGACCTGAGCTGCTTTAGTTTATACAGCTTGTGAATGTGATCAAAGAGCATTGCTCTGACACTAGCCTTAAAGAAATAGTGTCCTTGTCTAACTAACCAGCTATGATACAGAGTAGAAGCACATCTCTGTAATCCAAGTGCTGCTTCTCTGACAGGAGATGAAAGAATTTCCGAGGCTGGAAGCTGAGAGAAGCACAGTAGAGGGCAACAGGGAAATGGGTGGTTTGTGAGGAAAGATTTTGCTCCTCAACTCAATTGTTAAGTGAAAAATGTTATGCTACAGAAGGAGTGACCGTAATTTTCTACAGAACATAATCTGTGGGTGTCTTGTCCAATGCTTTATTTTACTGATTCAAGACTGGCATACTATTGAATACAAGGGAGGTGATTCTCCCCCTCTACTCCACTCTGGTGGGACCCCACCTAGAGTACTGCATCCAGCTCTAGAGCCCTTATTACATGAAAGATGTGGACGTGCTGGAGCGTGGGCAGAGGAGGGCCACGAGGATGATCAGAGGGCTGGAGCAGCTCTCCTGTGAGGNAATTTTGTTTCTTTTAACAGGCTTTTGTTCTTCCTGTTTGGCCTCTGTTGGAATTTAAACTAAAATATGTTAAAAGTGCATTCGTTTCAAATGTTTATTTCACTAGAGTGTGGTGGGAGGTGTGGTATTCTCCGCACTGAATGCGGCCCTATTCTGGAAAGATCGAAAATGTAGTTAGGAATTTGCAGTAACTTGTGCTGCGTTGTGAAAGCAGAAGGTGTTTTGTTCTGTTCTGATAATGACATGACAGTCTGGTCTAATTCTAGGTGAACCGGGAGCTGAAGAAATTGCTTGTTGCTTCTGTTGGGGATGATTTGCAGTATCACTTTGAACGGATGGCTCGTGAGAAAAATCAGCTAATCCTAGAAAATGAAGTCCTGGGCCGGAATATGTCTCAGCTGTCTGAACAGTTGGAGCGCACGTCTATACAATGTGATGTGTGGCGAAGCAAATTCCTGGCAAGCAGGTATTCCTCTTAAAGAGATGTTATGATGTCTCTTATTACGTGCATCCATGGCAGTGCCTGGCACTGTGCCTGGCAGTGTGCCTGGCAGTGCAGGGGACAGGCATAATGGCTACAATGACACCTACTGCAGAATTTGAGCATTGAAAAGGTACAAAGAAAGTAAGCTCCTTGTAAATCTAAACAGTTCTGCTTTTGGAAGGTAATAGAGTGGGTCATAAACCTCATAAAACTTTAACTCCTGTTTTTGTCAGCCTGGCAAGAGAAGTTCATCTGTGTGCAGCTTAGGGTTTAAAAATGTCTTCCAAGACAGCCGCCTTGACTTGTCTTCAAGGTAATTAGTCTCATTTTCCTCCCCACCCCCCTGGCATGATACAATTACTAGTTTGCAAAGTTGATTGTTAAGAACTCTGCGTACAGTGGAGAGCAGCTCAGTACGTGAGAGAAATTAGGGGGATGTTTTCATTAAGCACTGGCTGTGTTAGAGCTAAGGAACGTACTGTTATTTCTATCATTGTAAAAACTGGTCTGAATGTCACAGTCTCGTGACAATGCATCAGACTTTTGACTAGCGAAGTGGATCGTCTTACCAGAGCAACGTAAGGTTGATTAAGCTCAGCAAGTCCAAACGTAATCTTGCATTGGAAAACAAAGCATCCTTAACACATGTCCCTTGTAATTAGATTGATGTAAGCTTTGTATGGGGGAGGGGAGTGAGAGCAGAAGCTTAATCCTTAGTCTGAGCTGGCAAAGTAGAATCTGTGATAGATAAAGGTTACTTTCAGACTGCTCACTTGCACTACTGACTGAAGACTTCTTCTGCAGGGTTATGGCTGCTGAGCTAACCAATAGCAGAGCGCTTCTTCAGCGTCAAACCAGGGATGCACAAAGTGCAATCCAGGACTTGCTGAATGAACGTGATCAGTTCCGTCAGGAGATGATGGATACACACAAGTATGATTTTCCTAATCGACACTATCTCTCTGCAAACTTCATTTCTGTCCATTTGTTCTAGGCCAGAATATTGAACAACAATCAGTTATGCTGATGAATAGTAGTCATCCTTCAGTCTTGGAGCTGAAAAAACCCAAGTAGCACTCATTCTTCATTACCTGCAGTTCTGAGGTTGCAAGGGTTATATACTGTAGAAATGACACCTCGTGTGCTTAGGGTTTCTCCACTTAATCACTTACTGCCTTGACCTGAAGTCTCCTTCTGAAGCACACAAATTCTTCTACCTGCATTGATCTTTTAGTGCTTATCCTCCCAGATGTCACATTTGTTTTACCAGTATTAAAATACTGTGATGATGAGGCCTTGCTTTGGAGAACAGCCTGTGTGCCTCCTGGTTCTTTTAACACTTCTTTTTCAGTTGTTTGGATAACACTTAACACGTGCAGTGAGTCTTGAGAAGGGGTGATTCTTCTGACATACGCTGTATGCTGACAATGTAGTGTACAAACACCACTAACAGTGCTTTTTGACTGTCCGCACAGGCTGCTGGAGGAGCTGATGGTTTCTCTTCAGTGGGGGCGACAGCAGACGTACTATCCTAGCGCTCAGCCTTACACTACAACAGAGCTAGCAGCTGTAAACTGTAAGCTAGCTAAGGCTGTAAGCTCACATCTGCTTGGAAATGTTGGCACTAACAGTCCAAAGAAGACTTCAACGGCTGTGGAGTTTTGCAGTACTCCTGCAGAGAAAATGGCTGAAATGGTGAGAACATCATCAGTTGGCAGCACGGAGTCGTCTTGGTAGAAAGAAATGCCTTGCTTTCTACTAACTACTTAAAGTCTTTTCTTTTTAAAAAAATCATATGCAAGAGAAACATTCTTAAATAGAGTTGTTTCCCCTCCTTAAAAAAAAAAGACTAGAATTCCTTCTGAATTGAAAATGGGTGGAAACACAGGAGCTGTATGATTGTCATTCAAGATAAGGTTCTGCTGCAGGAAGCTTGATGTTCAGATTTCAAACTACACTAAATTGTTTAGTCTGGAAGCAGCATTAGCTCAGCAGAAAGAGTTTCACGGTGCGTAGTGGTCTGTGTTCTTGTGTGGTTTGCTCAACTCTGCTGAGAATTTGATTTCAATAAAATAATAGGACTTCGAACGGGCACCACTGATGTATAACCAGTAATTACACTGAGGGTCTGGATAACTCTCCCCTTAAAAAAAAAAAAAGGAAAAGTTGCCTCTGAGCAGAAATCCTTCCTGTGTTAGAGAAGAGTAAAACCCACTAAGCTTAATAGATTTGTTTTCCATCCTCAGGTGCTACATGTACTGGATCCAGCTGCACATACAGACACCTCCTCAGAAGTTTCTTTTTCTGAGACTTCCCCATCCTCCTTCCTTTCCCCAAAGAAGAGTATTGGAAGGTTTCATCCATATACAAGATATGAAGATGTAACTTTCAATTGTTGCAATCACTGTCAAGGAGAGCTGATAGCTCTCTAGATACACGGCCAATGCACTGTTTTGGAATAATTAAGCTATTTGTTGTTCACTAGGCTTCCCGTTTTCTTATTTCTTCCTGTAATGGGTGGGTTTAAAGTTGGAAATTTTGCAGTTTCTGCTTCTTTACCTACCTAAGGTAGGGGGACTTACAGGATTTCTTTAGCCTCTGGAATACTTCTACTACTTTTCAGTCTGGAAAGCTAATTACTTTCTTAGACAAAACCAAGACTGAAATGTTATGCTGGCCCTATTTGAGCAGCACAGTGATGCCCTTGTCTATTTATTAGCAAATCTCATAGGATGTTAGGGGTTGGAAGGGACCCAAGAGATCATCGAGTCCAACCCCCAGACTCAGTGAATTTCTCTTTAGAAGAAGGTGAAAGTGTAACTGTACCAAAGCAAATTCAGTGCTAGTAGGTTGGTTTACTTTTTTTAAAAAAGGCAATTCAAAATGGCCATCTACTTGCTTGTTTTTAATACTATATTCATCCTTCTAGTAATAAGAAAGGAATATGTGTAATGATTATTCATAGTTGTAAGCTCAAAAAGTAAGAGTGTATGCAGTGTTCCAGCATATGTTCCTGGCAAGAAGGGGAAAAGTCTTGAATGAGGTCTGGCTATAGAATCATAGAATCATTAGGGATTGGAAGGGACCTCGAAAGATCATCTAGTCCAATCTCCCTGCAAGAGCAGGATCACCCAGACCAAGTCACACAGGAACACATCCAGGCGGGTCTTAAATATCTCCAGAGAAGGAGACTCCACAACCCCCCTGGGCAGCCTGTTCCAGTGCTCAGTCACCCTCACCGTGAAGAAGTTCCTTCTCAGGTTGATGTGGAATCTCCTGTGTTCCACCTCACACCCATTGGCCCTCGACGACATTGAGAAGAGCCTGGCTCCATCCTCCTGACATGTGTAAATGGTAACCAGTTTTAAATAGATTCAAGTTATTCTTGTGTTCCCTCTGTTTCATCTTTGAGTGAAGCTGTTACATAGCTGATCCTCAGCAAAGACAAAGTAACAGAAGTCCTTCAGTGCAGGGAGTTGAAACCTGACCTAATGTTAGAAGTCAGTCCTTGCCCAAGGTCTTCCTGAGTGTGACAGGAAGCTGAAGATAAGCAGCAAGTTTGCACAGGTACTGGTGAAAAATATAAGTTTTTTTTTTACTTTTACAGCTTTATAATCTTAAGGTAGGTTCTAGAAGAACTTTCAGCAGATGATCTGCTACATCCAAAGAAGCCTATTTAAATTGCATATGTAAACAGGAAAGGTAGAAGAATGGAAATACACATTTTCATTTCTCAGTTTTACTTCCAAATTTATCATGTAGCTGTCCAGTTGGGAGAAAGCAACCATTTCAGAAATGAAAATTTTCCTTTGAATCTCACACCATGATCACAGTATGTTAAGTTATAGGTTCTCACTGTTGCTGGTCATGTTTTGGTTTGCGTGAAGCTATAATAAACTCTCCTTGCTTGCTTTCAAGTTGCAGGTTTGGATTTAACGTGGCTGTAATACTGGCCTTGTTTTCTGTGCAGCATAAAAGGAACTGTATGATGCTGAACTGTAAAAACAAGTTGAATTGAACAAAGCAGCACTTCCTTAGGAGCTTAGAGAGACTGTGTACACCTTTGCAAACTTTCCCCCTGTATTTACATGCTAAACACAAGCAGCATTTCTTTGTTTCTTCCATCTGCTGCAGGTCTGGAGGATCAGCACTCTGAGTGTGGGAAACTGTTAAGTATAACGAGCTATAAATTACTCGTCTGGGGTCCAGGGTCAGCCGAGAGGCGTTTTCGTGGGAACTCTAGCAGGCTTTCACACTCGGACCAATATGATCTCGCAAAAGCCTGGGGTCATCCGAGAACGAAGTGACACACACAAGAATACCCAGGAATGAACACTTCATTAAACAAAGCCACTAACTTATATAGACTTCACACAGCCCGCCTTATGGGCAGGGCTATTGGTCAGACAACACACTTCCCTGATCTTTACTGGAACAAGCTAGCTGTCCATACACCTGCAGACAGCAGGCAGTCCAGCCCTGCACCTTGTGCAGCCTCTAAAACCTTCCCCTGCTGCATTCCACTGGTAACAAAGTCCTCCAGCATAAGGACTTGATTGCTCACGCACTCATGTTCCCCTACAGTTAAGAACAATGCCAGATGGTGAAATCTGTTGGACATATAGATAGACAGAATGTTCCTTGTCTTCCACCATCCTTACCATTTTGAGTGACCTCTGCATGCTCTTTGATGAAAGCACAATTTGATGAAAGCTGGGTAAAGTGATGTAGTTTATTATAGTTAACTTTGCAAACATGGACATGTTTACAAGGAATCCAGCCTCTTTGATACTGGTAAAGGTCATAAATCAGACAACCTTCAATTTCACGCAACAAAAAACTCCTGAATATTACTCACAGAATAAATGTATCAAAAACTTGTTGCACATTCACATACCCATTAGCCTTCATGATCACAATGAACCTAAGTCATCCTCTGGTCTAGTCAGAATTAACAACTAGTCAACAGTTCAATAAGACTGGTAGAAGAAACATTTTCCAACAACATAACACCTTGTACGGTATCATTACGAGCAGCAACAAACACCAATATTCAGCAAACATTAAACATTTTACTTAGGAGCCTGCATCCAGGAATTCATGGTGGAATTAAGCATAAAGTGCCTTTTAAAGACAGGAACGTGTGTTTGCCACCCTTGTGCATGGATCTCATGCTCATTTGGTCCATCAACCCAAGAGGATCCCTGAGTTATAAAAGCAGGCTTTTCAACAATACTACAAATAAATGAGATAGTAAAATTGTTAGCAAAGGTAATTGTTTCTCTCACTTGAAAGTTTTAAAAACACCACAAGAAAGTCAGTAACTGTAAAGAGCAAAGTCTCAAGCTATAAAACTCAAAAGGGTTGCCACCAAAAACTGCAGTTACCTCAACCTTTCAACTGTAATGGTCAGTGAAGCGAAAGGATTGTGGCTCTGAACTAATACAGTGGATGTTCTGCATTCGTTTTGCTCTTCTTGCCTCTAATCTAAGCTGCCTTCGTCTCTCTTTAGCAGCTAGTTCTTCTGCTCGTTTCTCTTCTCTCTTTCTTTTTAGCCATCTGTGGAGAGAGAAAGGGCTGTAAGTACTGACAGTTGCCAACGAAGTGTTTGTGTCATCCATTCAAAGACGACTTGTCCCGTTTAGCTAGTTACCTTGTTCCTGTAGAATCAGGTTAGGTGTTAAGGCTGATCCAGCCTAAAAAGCCTGACGCTAGTCTTAAACACAGGCAGCTCTCCTCTGTCCTTCCCAGTTCTGCTTCTGCACCTGCCTTTACCTACCTGCCTTTTGTTGAGCTGATTCAGCTCACAGACTCCAGAGAAGAAAAAAGTCATTTTACTGGATTAACTTTCTGATTGTTTAATGAATTGAATAGACTTAAGCCTGCTCCAGAGCAGGTAAGAAGGGGCAGGGATTTACCTTTTCTAGCACAAGTCATTTACCCTTTCAGCTCATGTTCTGACAAGTAATTTCACAGCAGTGATGAAACAGCATCAAGGAACTGATGCATTTTTGCTAAGGTGCAAGTTTTTGCACAGCCATGCAAAACCCAAATAACCTCAAAATAACGACTTGAGCAGTAAAGATGCACAACAACTGCAGTCTTCAGGTGACAAGAGTACAACATTTTCAAGTTTGACTCCCAGGAATGATCTTACTCACTCTCTAAAGGCTCTGTTGCATTCCTCTGTTCTTGGCAAAAAAGCAGCTCCTTCAGCTTGGCGTCTCAGCATTTCTAACTGTTTTTCTTTCATGTGTTCCTGGTGCTTTTTTTTAAGCCATAACTTAAAGGCTTCTTCTGGATTTCTGTTCGTATCCTATTTAAAAAAAAAACATGTATGTATACACACACACACACCCCCAAAGCTTATAACTAGATTTCCTTTATAACGATGAACTTTTTCCATTGGCAAAGCGTACTTGGTAAGCAAACCAGACCCTGTGCTCTTTTGCCATGCAGCGTGTATGTGCGCAAGCACGCAAAGTGGACTCGTTTAACAGGAGGAATTTAGCTTTTCAAGCCCATCCCTGCAGAACAGAGCACCCAAATCTTTAGGTTTTGCTCAAGTCTTGTACATTAACCACTCGCCAACAAGTTCGGATGGTAGGGAATATGCTGCTGGCTGCTTGCTTGCCGTAAGGTGCAGACAAGTCATTCTGATCATGCGAAGCATTACTGTACCCCTCCGATGTGAGTTCTGAGGCACAGCTTCTACCACACAGGCCACCCTGCCAAGCAGAACAGTCTTCACCATGCAAGTCAATCTAGCTCTGAGAACAACGTAACACAAAGCATTTCCTATCAGTGTAAATGTTCATTCACTGGCTTACAGTCTGGTATTCTTACTTAACAGGAGCAGCACAGACCCCAGTCCTACATGAGGGAGACCTTACTTTGCTGTTCAAGTCTTCTAGCTCCTTTGCACGACGAATTCGCTTTTCTTCTTCCACTTGTTCTTTCTTCTTCTGTAACCAAGCTCTGAAAATCTCCTCATTCTCTCTTCTCTTCTGTTCTTCTTGTTCCTTTTTCCTTTCTTCTTCCTTAAATGGGATGAAGAGTGAATAAACTCAAGTTTTTAAAAGAATCATCTTCTGCATCATCTGCAAAGCCCTTCATGGGCAATAATTAGGCCATCTGAATTATGCAAGAGAGACAGAAGAATACTGGTGAAACAGGAATATTCAATGCCTGCCAAACAGGAAGAAACAAGTTTGAGTACTTCTGTCGTTCATGATACTTTCCCAGAATCACAGAACATTAGGAGTGGAAGGGACCTCGAAAGACTATCTAGTCCAAGCTCCCTGCCACAGCAGGATCACCTAGACCAAGTCACACAAGAACATGTCCAGATGGGTTTCAGTCTAACCCTTTCTGAAATGACCTCCACTTCCATGACACAAATCAACTCACAGGCATTTCAATAGCACTAAATGAAGTCTTTCACAATTAAGCCTTCCCAATAGCTCTGACTGGCTTCAAATGCATTTAAAAAATGACTGCAGCTCTCAGGCTTGGTGGACCACTAGAGTTATTTAAATACTTACAGACAGCAGGAGTTATCTAAAGATTGTTTTCTGCGCATGAAGTTGCAGTGCATTTATTTAAGGAGTATTAATAGCTTAACACTTCAAGTTTACAAAACGGACTGATGTTTACAAAATTGAGAAGAAGGGGGTTTTTCATTATTGATCACAGTTTAGCTAATGACAAGTATCTAGGAGGAGGAGAAATATTTTTCGATCAGTGCTCCAGAAAGCTGATGAGGATGTTTTACCAGGTTTTAACTCTCTTTGATACAAAAGCTATAATCTCCATTCATTTCAACACTTGGAGAAATCTACTTTCTTGTAAATAGAAATAGTTCCTCCCAGCTACAAGCCGCTTGAAGCATATTCTCCACGTTTGGAACGTGTAAGTTACTGAGATGAAAGAAAAACAACAACAATCAAGGAGATGGATTCCAGTGATGTCAAGAAACGTTTCATGCCTTTGAAATCCATCACAGAATGGAAGAACTCCATTCAAGAATGAAGAATTAAGATAATACATTCTCACCTTTTTGGAAGTCAGCCAAGAGAGGATGAGATTTAGCACACAGTTAGCAAAATAAACTTCCTTGCCTCCACCACGCGACCTTTTACTTTAAATATGCAGAGTATGGTGTCAAGAGATCTAGTCTTGTGTGTACAAAGAAAAGACATCAGTAACTCCTCGCACTTCATGCCTCTTGTTACGGAGCTAAGCCTCAGCATACTTCTCAAATAAAGCAGGCTAGACCTACTTCCAAAGATAGAAAGCAACCTTTGAAGTAACTTTGAAGCTGGCTTACTTTGCTGGCTTCAAAGCTGTGACACAGAAGAATGGTAGATGCTTCAGGCTCTTTCTATAGAGCAACGGAAGCATTTTAAGTCACCTTTCTGTTACTGTATCATCCAACGCAACGTGAAGAAAAACATCTACATTCTTTACATCTTTGGCAGAGAAAGATTGTTGAAGTTTCTGTTAACAGCTGTCACAGGCTGACTATTAAATGTTTTGTTCTGAATAAAGAGCTCAAAATAACTAAAAGGGGTTTTTTCCCCAACAATTCAGAAGATACTTATTTTTTACAGTATTTTTTCTCTTTTAAATTACTGTCCTTTGTAGATACAAGAGGAATAATCTCAGCACGTAGAACATTTTCTTTTGTCCTCTGTGTAGCACCCAGGTAAAACCAAATAAAAAAGAAAAGTAGTATTGAGTAGTAGATAAGGGAAGAAAAAAACCCTACTAGGCAGGAAACTCATTGAGAAAATTTACTACAACGCTCCTGCATGCTAAATCTTGGCAGGAAAAAAGAATCCAGTCATAGATGAGTTCACCTGCATGCATTCGATGTGAGCAACACACCGTGCCATTTTGAAGTCAGCGTTACGGCACCTTCCAGACACGCTGAACACAGCCCTCTCTGTGCGTAGTTCCCACAGTCACCCTCCCGCGCAAATCACACGGCTGAATGCTCTCCCACACGATAACTGCCTGCGACATACCCTGCAAGCACCCACACGTGCACCTGCACTGCTGCCACTAACGTTAGCTTCCTGCCCTGGAGATGCGCTACCACCGCTCACACATTCCAGTGAACGATGGGCCTGTAATGGAACCTAGGTGGAAAGAGAGTCATTGAGCGCAAGAAGAAAGGACAACACAGCAGAAGGCCCATCCATGAAGAATATGTTAGCTACATACTTGATTCCTCCTGTCACCCACTCTGGGGTGTGGCTTTTTATATTTTAAGGAAAGGCCTTATTGGAGATTCTGTGACAACTCCAGAGAATTACTGTAATTACTGTTATTGCTGCCACTTCTGTCACGGAAAAATGGAGTCAATGCCCCGAGCACGTGAAGCAGAGGAGCGGGATGGCCGCTGTGATCTATTTGTTGCTCCGTATCTTTACCTCTTTCCTCAGTTTTTCCTTCCGTTGTTCTAACTGCTTCTGCAACTCCTTTTGTCTGGGAGAGAGGAAGTACGTGGAACTTCTCACAGGCATGCTTGCAGACTGTGCCCTCTGCGAAGTCCTCCGTTTTCCCAGACCTCTTGCAATGTTGATGGCAGAGTCTGGACACTGCTTAGGGTCAGGTGGAGGCTTAGGGAATTCTTCTTCACCAGGAGAAGAAGAAGAAGGTGCTCCTGGTGTTACTGGAGGTTCTTCCTTCACTTGAGGGACAGTGTCAGAAGGACCATACTGTGAAGATTTCTGAGACATTTGTTGAGTTTCAATATCAGTAGAAGAAACACTTTTTGGAGGCAAAAAGCCCTGGCTTTCAATATCATGTAGGCTTAACAGGTCAAATTTCCCATCCTTTTCCACTAGAATGTTACCATTCTTATTTTCCTCATCGTTGCCAGCACATGGTGAAAGTGGTGAGCTTTCCTGGCTCTCTTCATTAGAAATATGCAGTTGAGACAGCCTACTGGAAACCTCATCTCCTCCTGCAAGGTCAGTTTTACAAACTTCAGCATCTTCTAGAGGTGGAACTTCAAGATCCACCAAATTATCCTTAAATTTTAACTTCCGTTCTCTGTTCTGATCTACAGGACCCTGGTTCTCCAGCATCTTGTTGGCTACTTCAATCTTTTCCAAGATGTAATGCTTTCTTTCTTCATCCTCTCCTTCATCCAGTTCCTGTTGGTTTTCCAGCTTTGATTCCTGGACAGAGCTTTCACTGTCCGTGTCAGATACATGGTCCCCTTGTTTAATATCAGGTGTGGCTTCCAGACTTTCTTCAATGGCGAGCCCCACATTCTCATCTATATCTGCCTCTGGAAGCTGATCTAGGTTTTCTTCCATTTCCTCATTGTCTTCCGCAAAGTTGTCCTCAGCTGGTACTTCAATATCCTCTTCATTTACTTCAGGACTCTAAAACAAGTAAAATAAACTAGTCTATTCTCCCAACAAAGAACAGTATCAGAGACAGAGAAAAGAAATAGCAAGAGAGAAGCGTAGCACTGACCACCCTAATTCTAAAGCAGGCTGTCACAGCAGTCCATGTCATCACCAAGAGCTTTTTTTGCACTAACAACTCTCTTGCAGTTCCTCCATCTTCACATCCCCACAAAGTTTAACTAACCCTGGCCTGAGCAGCATGGCCTGATCTGTGACAGGGTAAAACCAGACCAATGCATATTGCTCAAACACTTAGAGAATCTCAGAAGTACATTTGAAACAAACATTTCAAATGAAAAATGGTTTCTGTTTGAAGGCAATTACAAGCAAACTAGCGAGTCTTGCTGTAACTTTAAACAACCTTCCCTGTTGTGATTCAGGGACTATACCTACACACCTCAAACCATACTGAACTTTGCGCTTACAATTCCAAATATTACTCACTGCTTTCTTCTAAATAAGATAACTACCGTTTCATTTAACAAATACCTTGCTTTCACCCAGGTTTTCTTTTTCTTCTTCGTTAATTGGACACTCAGGGTCTTTTTCAAAATCGTCTTCATAGTTTTCACTTCCAGTCAAATCACCCATATCTGCTGGATATCCTTGGTCTTCCTTTTCGCTCATTTTGGTGTTCTCTTAAGACTAGAAAAAGAAGAGGGGAAATATTGTTTTTAAAATCTAATGATGCACAGATCAGAGAACATTAGGGATTGGAAGGGACCTCAAAAGATGATCCAGTCCAATCCCCCTGGCACAGCAGGATCACCTAGATCAAGTCACACAGGACCATGTCCAGGTGGGTTTTAAATGTCTCCAGAGAAAGAGACTCCACAACCCCCCGGGCAGCCCATTCCAGTGCTCTGTCACCCACATAGTTAAGAATTTCCTCAGATTTATGTGGAAGCTCCTATGTTTCAGCTTACACCCACTGCCCCTTGTCCTACCATTGGATGACACTGAGAGGAGCCTGGCTCCATCCTCGTGACACCTGCCCTTTGCATATTTAAAAACATTAATGGCGTTACCCCTCAGTCTCCTTTTCTCCAAGCTAAAGAGATCCAACTCCCTCAGCCTTTCCTCATCAGGGAGACATTCCAACTCATTTCATCATCTTTGGGGCTCTGCGCTGGCCTCTCTCCAGCAGTTCTGTGTCCTTCTGGAACGGAGGGGCTCACAACTGAACACAATATTCCAGATGTGGTCTTATCAGGACAGAGGAGAGAGGGAGGAGAACCACCCCCCTTCTAATCCACCCCAGGATGCTATTGGCCTTCTTGGCCACAAGGACACATTGTTGGCTCATGGTTATCCTGCTGGCCACCAGGAGCCCCAGGTCCCTTTTTCCTATGCTGCTGTCCAACAGGTCAGTTCCCAACCTATACTGGTACGTGGGGTTGTTCTTGCCTAGATGCCAGGCTCGACACTGTCCTTGTTATAGTTCATTCCATGCCTCCCTGCCCAGCTCTCCAGCCTGTCCAGGTCCCATTGAGTGGCAGCTCAGCCTGCTGGGGTGCCAGTCACACCTCCCAGCTTTGTGTCATCAGCAAACTTGCTGTCAGTGCACGCTAATCCCTCATCCAAGTCATTAATGAATAGATTGATTAGTACTGGTCCCAGTACCAACTCTTGGGGGACTCCACTAGATCCAGATGTCTCCTGTAGCACACACACCAAATATGTTAGCTGAATCAACAAAACCATGTCAGGCAGCACCAGAGCACCTCAGAACTAAGGATCATCAATGGTATAAATCAAAACATTGGCCCTTCCAGCCCCAACTACTAGAAGAGCACTGGGGTCAAAGCAGGTGCCCTGTTCAATGTCTGGCAACAAAGTCCATAACAGAGGTAAAGCCAGAACTCGTGATCTCTTAACAGTTTGTCTCACTCCTGGACAAAGAGACTGCTGTATTATGTTTATCAGAAGTACTAAGGACCTTTCCTTGCTCCCGTTGTTGTTTTACATCTGCTTTTCCTTTAAAGGGACATGCCGGATGCACAAATCCAACACGATCCAGGCAATGGCTGACAGCAGATCAGCTGCCAGAAAGTCTCTCATAATGCCACTAAAATGAGAAGACATCCACTGACTGGACTCGTGACACGAACCTGCTGCTGGTGCGTCTGAACGTTTCCAAGCAGCTAGCTGTACTGTCCTGGGCTCTGCACTCCTGAGACCACACCTTGAGTGCTGGGTCCAGTTTTGGGTGTCACAGTATCAGAAGGTCATTGAGGTGCTGGAGTGGAGCCAGAGAAAGGCAACAAGGCCTCATATGAGGAGAGGGCTGGAGAACAGGTCCTGTGAAGAGTGGCTGAGGGAATTTGGGTTATATAGTCTAGAAAAGACGAGGCTGAGAGAAGGCCTTCTTGCTTCCTACAGCACCATCACCTCCCTACTCCTGCTGTTGACACCATTCCTTATCCAGGCCAGGATCCTGGCCTTCTTCTACCTAGGCACCCTGCTGTCTTCTGTTCTGTTGGCTGTCAACCCATACCCCCAGGTCCTTTTCTGCCAGGCAGCTCTCCAGCCACTCTTCCCCCAGGCTGTAGCTGCTGGCAGTTGTGATCACAGTGTATGACCTTCCTTCACAAATATCCTTGGTTCGGGTGGTGGCCCGCAGCTGCAATCCTAGTGGAGGTTACCGGTTGTACTACACATTCAGCACACAACATCTACTCGAGCTTTGTCACCACGGTAAGTGGACACGAGGGCTACATGGATACCTACAGTGGGTGCAAAAGCTGACTTGCACCTTTAACAAAACACGTTCACATCAGCCTGGGACAGGCTGAAAAATGCTCAGTTTACTTAGGGCACGCAATACAGCGGAGCAGCACAAAAGCCCAGCCTCTTCTGCTGTAACCTAAAGTAGCCTGCAGAACTTCAGTTACATGTCCTGTTTTCAGAAAATCCTGAGTCAGCTCCTGCTCTTCTGGAGTACAGAGTAAAGCATTTAATCTTTAATGGGGTAATACAAGATGGTGCTTCAGCTTTCTGAGGGTAACAGAGCACTGGAACAAGATGCCCAGAGAGGATGTGGAGTCTCTTCTCTGGAGACATTCAAAACCAGCCTGGACGGTTCCTGTGCCATCTCCTCTAGGTGATCCTGCTCTGGCGGGGGGGTTGGACTAGATTATCTCCAGAGGTCCCTTCCAACCCCTAACAGTCCGTGATTCTATGAATTCGGACCAAAGGCAATCACAAAATCTCAAGTCTTCATCGGCTTCTGCCCCAACAGGAGGGTCGCGGGTGCTGTCAACGAGCCGCTCGGCAACAGCTCCGCCTGGCCAGGCGCAACCACAACAAAAACCCGCAACGGACCTGCGCGCCCGAACACAGCACCGCTAGGCAGGGCGGGCGGCACCCCGACCCGCCTTCCCAAGCCCGGCAGCGCCGCACCGCCCGTAACGGGCGAAGGACCGGCCATACGAAGCGCCTACAGCCGGCGGCAGCTTCCAGCAACGGGGCCACCCCGGCAGGTGCCGCCGCCATTCGCCTCAGCGGCTTCACCAGCCCCGCTCTGCCCTGCCCGCTCACCGCTGCCCCGCCGGGTCCCTCCGGACGCGGTGCCGCCGCCCCGCCGGTACCCGACGGCGTTGCCACGGCCGTAGCGAGGCCGCCCTCTTGCTCCGGCTCACCTTCCCGCAGCCTCGGTCACCGTTGACGGTGGCCCCCAAGGGCCAAACCTCGCCCTGCCGCCAGTGCCAAGGCAACACTGGGCACCGCCCCGTTGCCGTGGAGACGCCGAGCTGCGGCCCCCCCCCCCCCCCCCTCTTTTGTCCCTTATTGAGGGCCCGTGAGGAGCTGGCACCGCCCTTTCCCGCAACTCTGCCGAACGCTCGGAGCTTCACCGAGTGGCGGCAGGTCTAGTGCAGATGGCACACGGCAGCCTCTGGAGGAGCAGTCAGCCCCGCAGGTTGTCGGTGCTGTGCGCCACTACAAGCCGCAGGACCGCCAGACCCATGGGGGAGCACACAGAGGGCTTGTCATGGGGCAGAGGTCCTGCTGTGAAAGACTGGCAGGGTCTGCCACTGCTGCAGCCCCATCAGGGCCGTGCAGCCCGGTCTCAGAGAGGCAACAGCAGATTCCCAGTAAACGTGATGGTTGCTGCTGCTGCTGCCGCCACCGGTTTTCACAAAAAGCCCCTGGCTGGACCTCGCTAGGTCCAGTGTGAAGCTTCAGTGTGGAGCGGGTAATGCTCACTCATTAGATGAAGCAAGTGAATTCCAGGTGTCGGCCTCAATTCCCATCCACAGCAGCAGCACAAGGCAGAGACAGGAACCTCACAGCTGACAACATGCCACCATCTACAGACACTTAGCCCAGTGTGGGCAGCTCCGGGCAAAGGGAAGCAGCCCACACTGCCTGCAGCCCTGCAGGGTGACCAAGGTTTACGTGGTGCTGTGTGGTTGCTTCACAGCACCAGGTTTTGGGGCACTACCTTCCTCAGTCCTCCCACCACATATGGCCTTGGGCCACGACAGAATCATAGAATCATAGAATCATTATTGGAAGATTGGAAGGGACCTCGAAAGATCATGTAGTCCAATCTGCCTGCAACAGCAGGATCACCTAAACCAAGTCACACAGGAAACTGTCCAGTTGGGTCTTGAATATCTCCAGTGAGGGAGACTCCACAACCCCCCTGGGCAGCCTGTTCCAGTGCTCCGTCACCCTCCCTGTGAAGAAGTTCCTTCTCAGGTTGATGTGGAACCCCACCAAGGCTGGAAAGAGGGAGAGGGTTGTTCTAACCAGCAGCACTAACATTCTGCCCATCAAACCATCCTACACACAGCCACTGCCCCAGTTTTGAATCCACTGGCCCAGCAAAGTAAAGGATGACAGTCTACAAACATACCACAAGTTCACACCTCAGAGGGAAGCACACCCTCTGCACAGGAGACTTCATGCTAAAGAAATAAGAGCAGGAAACAGCCATGAAAAAATTCAGCTAGGGCACAGATGATTCTCAGAGTAATGCAGCCAGAGTTACACTTTGCCACAAAGCTTCAAGCTACATCCCTCCAAGGTGAGGTTCAGGAGGTCTCTGAAGACACCTGTCATCACAGGCCACATGCCACAGGAGGAGGTTGAACTCCAGGACCTCAGGGATTCTGTTAATCCTACACAGCACAGTGAGAAAGAGAAATGGGCTTTGACATTGTTTCCAGTGGGTTGGGAGGGCTTCCTAATAGTTACCTGAGATAACACTCAGATACCTACTTGGCAGGCAATGATTCCTGCTGTACCTGGAGAAACTGACCTCACCCAGGGTCACACAGTTGTCCTGCTCTTGAAGACAGTGTGCTGGGCATCTGTTTTTCCCCGTCTCACAGATGGGTAGCTTTGACAAGTTCACAGCAGACGGGAATAATGAGAACTCGGCACAGTATCAAAGCTTTTCGCTCTGCTTCTACCATAAGTCTACCCATCTCACAAGCCAGCACTACCCCTTCTCATTTACAAGGGGTGCCTTATTTAGCTAATTACAAACCAGTGCCACTGTACAAAATGGATTAGACCCATTGTTGGAGGATCACTGTTGGATACCTACATTCATGCAGGCACGTGTCATTAAATTTGGGTTTTCAGGTGTCCGCAAAGAAGCTACAGAGCAGTCACGAAAAACCCACAACAGAAACAACAACTAAGTGATGTAGGTCTCTAGGGTCAGGCCAAGCAATGCAAGTGTCCAAGGACAAGCTCAGACAGGTTGGTTGGTCTTTTCTGTGTCATTAATGCATCAGACTCTGTATTTAAGGAACAATTCACACAGAGCAAGTATGTTTGACAGAGAAAGGCCACCTAACACCCCCAGAGCAGTGCTAAACCAGCACCTTAACACCTTTAGCATGCAGGAAACAGCTGATGCTATCAAAAGTTGCCATGAACAGGGTCAAGCGCTCCCAGTCTCCTGCTCTTTCTGTAACCAAAGCCCCTCCTTTTTTCCCCTCAGTGCTTGGCTACAATCACACCGACAGAGAAGAACACAGGCATTTCTGCACAGCGCCCTTCCCTTTCCCCAGAGCACTGCTAGCACAGCCAGCTGTCTGTCTCACACATGCACAGAGCCACAGCACAGCTGAGTGGAACCTGGCCATGCCTTGGTGGGCTGTCACAGCCAGTGCTAGCTCAGGGCGACAGCCGCTGGTGCTACTTCCAAAGCTGAAGCAGCAGCCTCTTGCAGCTCTTCCTCATGTTTTGGACAGAATGAGCCCAGCACCTGGCCTCTTCCCCTGACAGCAAACCTAAAGCCTAGGAGCTGTACCACGCCTCACGAGCACCACAGAAAGCCCCACGTGGGGGACACAGATCTGATACCAACACTAACCTCTGCAGTATCAGCTGGAACAAAGAAACAGCCACAGCATCCCATGCAGACACCCCAGCTGCATGCAGCATTTATCTTACCTCCATCAAACCAGCGTGTGTGCTGTATTCAGCTCCACGACAGCAACTGCATGCCCCTTCTCAGATCTCTCAGCTGTACCCAGTGTGGTAGTATGCAATGGGAGGAGCAAGGATGATTGCCACAGTTCACGTAGACCTGCTTCACTCACGGGGAAAAAAGCAGCCTCAGGATTCTTGTCACATCTTTCATTAGCACTAGAGATGTGAAACACTAGAATTCACCTTAAAAGGTAATGCTATGCCTTGTTGGAGCTGGTACCTTCCTGCTGTATGCAAGCAGAGATTTTAACTCCCAGCGCTGCCTAGAAGCTCAGCCCTGGCACAGATGACTCCTGCATTCGCCCAGGGAAGGCAGATTAATGAAATTCAGAGCAAGCCTGACATGCCGACAGCCGAATCCTTTCTGCCGCAGCATAAGGCTCTCAAGGAAAAGCATTCAAGAAAAGCTCCCACTTCTTCCACAGACCTGCCCTTTTCTCTTTTGTGTGTGTGTTGTGCAGAAAGCTGATAGGGGTGCCAGCCCATCCCACTGGCAGCCCTGCAGCTAGACCACTCCAGCCCAGTCTGTAGCATCAGGTACAGGCCACATCTTCTAGAAGCACACGACAAGGAGAGCTTTCCAAGGCAGTCAGCTCTGGGTGTGCCAGCACAAGGCCTCAATGCTGTAATTAGGTCAGCGTAAACAGAAAGGGCCTCCTGCGTGGCAACCCTCCACCTGCTTCCCCTTACCGTCACCCTCAGCGAAGCTGATGCATTCTGACCAAGGTTACCCTGTACCAGTGAGTGATCCGTCTTCTCCTTCACTCGTCCAGCCTGCACTGGAATTACCGGAGAAGCAATCACGGACGCAAGGCACTCGTGCAGAGTTATACAGACCTACATAAACCGGCCGAGGGCTACCAGCTTCTTGCGTGCTCCACACTGGCTGTGTTTTCTCCTCTTGACAGCAACGACGCAGTGCTGTGCACTAGCCAAGGGATCCACAGAACACAACACAGAGCAAACACTGGCCACGCACGACACCTCGGTGTTTTATTGAAAAATAAGTAACTTTCACAATTAGGAACCAATAATGTCAACATGTTCACAGAATTTCATTAGGCATCAGTAACTCTGCATACAGCTCCAGTCGGGCTCTCACCTCATCACCACAGCAACACAGCAGCATAGGGACAAGAGCAGCATGTCCAAGTGTGGCTTCTGTACACGACCAGACCTGAAGATGCACGCAGTGCATTGTGCCTCTCTATTGCAGTTGCCACGGTTTCATTACTTTGGTATAGAAATAATTGGTTTTGCTGCAATTTGTTAGTTGATTTTTCACTTGCTTTTAAATAACTGGCTTGTTCCCCAACGAAGGTTTGTTCTCTGTAGGAAACATGTATGCAAGGTTGAGCTGCTGCTTCCAGTCACTTGATGCGAGTGCTGTACACACTCCTTGTGCCTTGCTGTGGCTGCCATCAGTCCAAGGAACGTAAAAGGCCAGGTCATCAGCTAGCATTTCATGGCTTCAGGTTTATTTTTGCTTCAGATGTTTTTTAAAAAACAAAACAACAGTAAAGAAAGGAGGATGGATACACGGGTGGCTTCAAGTTTTGATTTCAGGATAAGGCAGTTAAGATTTCATGTGTAAATGTCACTACAGCTGAGAGGATTTTAGGGGACTGTTTTAGGAGGCAGGCTGCAAACACGGAAGTGCTGGGGAGCGGGATCCCCTTGAGCAGCCAGCCTGGAAGGGCTCCCCAGAATCCTGGCATTAACCATTCACTCTGCGTGGTAAAAGCCCGGGCTTACAGAAGTGAGCCATGAGAAAGGCCATACCTCCAGATAAGGGAGAAACACCTCCTCAACCTCAATACTGTGAAGTCTCTGACTGAAGAAGCTCTAACCAGCCCGTGGAGAGAAGGCAAAGAGGACAGGAGGTTTCATGGCAGCCGTGACAGCTCTCCTGTCCACCTAACTCACCACTACATCAGCACAGAGACAGGGATGGTGCACAGCCGCTTTCCACAGCATACCACAGATAGCTGGTGGTGCACTGGTCACGGTACACGAGTATCCAGGCGTCCAACCCAGGACAACTCAATGCCAACTCTTTCCCAGTGCTGAAGCAATTTGGAAAAGAAAAATTAATTTTAAAAGAGCAGTTATAATTCAAAGTCCCACATTGCTTAGGCTGGACCAAATGAAAAGAGCTGCCGCTCCAAGCATGTATCTTTATGCTTAGGTGGAAAGAAGAGGTAGAACTAGTGTACAGAGATCCACCAGAAGCATAAAGGCATTTTAAAATAAGGAGAAAAGTGACAGACCAGAAATCACGTTTTTCAAAGCCTCAGACAGTCATCCTGCCACCTATCAAAACTGCAGGTGTCTAGTCACCAGAGTCCCAAAAAACATCCTAAAATCCTGCAAGTCACCTTCCTTCTCAGTGCTGCATTAACATCCACTATCCCAGCGAAACAGCTCAGCTGTAATGGCAGGATTCTGTGGTCCTGAGCAACAAAAGGCACAGATGTCCAAGGGTTCCTTGGACATTTTGTCTACTTCAACCATCTCTAAGCTTCCCCTCCAGCTTTACGGTCCCTCGAGCACAGGTCTTTGTGGCACAAACAGTGCTGCTGACTGCCAGCTCACCAGTGATACAAGTTGCCCCAGGACACAGTTAGGTGGTCGGGGAAGCACCACAATCAGCTCTGGGGTAAAGCCTGGCAGCAGAGGTGACAGATAGGAACAGCAGCAGCAGGAAGGATATGTACATGCAGACATGTAAGCCTACTACAAATCAGAGCACCCAACATCACAAGGCAGCCACAGCAAGAGCCACACAGCAGAGCACAGGCCTAAGGCCACCTCCCGTCCCAGGCCTGGGGCTCTCCACAGAGAGGTCTGTTAGTGTGCCAGCACTTCTGCCCTGCAGCAGCACCTCAGTAACAGAGAAGCAGGTGTCCATACTGCCATGAAGCTTGTCTTTTCCATGGCAGCTTCAGGATGCACAGTGTTAGACTACAGCTTCTCAGGGCTTTCCTTTGAGAAAGCCTACTGTTCTTTGTTGCACATCCCATACATGCAACAGAAGAACAAGAGGCACTGTAGAAAGAAGATACTTGTTCTTACTCACGTAAGAGCTAATACATTTACCTTCTATAATGTGCTACTAATATAGTATAAATACGGATGAAATACCATTATGGTGACTGCCTTGGGAGGAGAAGGCAGAGATTAAAAAGCAGACCTATATCCTCATACACAGCCACCAAGAGTCTTCACTTGGTGCACTACTGGCTTGCAGGAGATCCGCTCTGCAGCTGCGCTCGTCTTCTGTAAGCCCTCGCAATGCTGTGTATGCCGCTGCCCAAGAACACCAGGGAGATGGCCGCAAAGTAAGAGGCATAAATCATGAACTGCACAGAAAGGGAAGGAAAAAGAAGCTGTTAAACCAAGAAATTCTCCAATTTCTAAGATGACTAATACATCAGTCTCCTTTGTCCTCTAAAATAAATAAATCAGGAAACAGTGATTAATTCTCTGTCAAACCTGTGACCCAGGAACAGGGTGCTGAGAAGCTTTACAGCTGATTCACCTTCCTCCCTCCCATCAGTGAAAGCTAAGAGACTCTATCATACCTGAGTGAAAATGTCCAAGCCAAGCCCACTGGCATCCACCACAATCACTGTGAGCAGAGTCTGAAGTGCTAAGGCAATGAAAGTGTTGACTCCAAACACCAAGGCATACCTCTCCACGCTGAGGTTTGTAGCGATCTGGAACCTGGAAAGAAACAGATGACCAGAAACATAAGGACAGGGAGCAAGCAGGGAAGTGCCCAATAGGAAGACTATTTCTGCATAAAACTGTGCAACCTCAAGAGTTACACAGGCTAGTCCGCGAGTTCCTACAACTACATTACCTTACACCGATAGTATATTTTATCTAAAGAGGACCATCAAAAACTAGTATAAGAAGGGAGAAGAGACCCCACAGACAGGTGTAGAAAGGTAAAACAAATACAGCAACCACCCCAGGGTCTCTGTGGGTTGCACTCTTACTGAAGCAGCCCTCCTCTCTGAGGTAGCTAAAGGGTCTTGTCACACAGAGATGATACAAAACACTCTGACTCCAGAGAGCTGTTGGCCACCTCAAAGCATCATTTACTGCAGTGTGGCCCATAACCTCCTGCACTTCCTAGTCTCAGCATTACTCCTCATTGTGCTTGAGCTGTCTTGCAGCAATTATGCAGGCGTGATTCAGCAGCAGCTGTGACTCAGCAGCAGCTGTGACTGCCTCCCCAAAGCAACAGGTAACACTGAAGAAGTTTCCCTCCTCACAAGTCAGGAAAAGCTGCCACTTCAACACAGCCAAAGCCGTATCCTCCCCTCATCTGTTGGCACTTAAGGCTGGCCTTGCTTATGAGAAACATTCCCCTGGCAAGCAGCACTGCGTAATAATCAGTAGTCACCCGAGTGTCATAAAGCTTTTCCGTTGGGTCAGGCTGTCAGGCAAATATGTCTTTGTGCCTCAGTTTCCAACCTGAATCACAACACGAACCCTCCCAAGAGACTTCCAAACTCCTGGCAGGCGAGACTCCAGCTACAAGACGATTGCATCTTCCACACAAGCAGTAACCTTCAGAGCAATTTACGCTGACAAACATACTCACGTTGCTATCGTGATTAGCAGCATGTAGATAATCCTGAACACTACGTAGGATGCGTAGCAGACCCAGATGTTATGAACAGTGTCCATGACATACACAGCAGCAGCAATAAGGAAAGAGAACAGGGCAAGCACCACTTCACCCCACGTTGCCCAGGATGTTTTTATGTAACCCACGACAAATACTGCAACAGCTCCTGCAAGGGGAAGGAAAGAATGACTGTTAGTAATTGCAACTCAGGGACTGTGTATCAGGAAGTGTACAGTACCTGGTAGCCAAACATCACTGAGAGGAGGACACTAACGCGCACACCTTAGCAGCTATCCTTCCTCACCTTTCCCTCTGCTGTCAATCACTTTTAAAGGAACAGGTCAAAAAAGAGTGCTGACTGGCTGTGAAGTCTCCTCTTTGGTTTCAGAAGCTCTAGGACTCAGAGCACCACTACTCAGTCCTCTGCACTCAGCTGTAGGACTCAGTGTTGTCCACTGGGCTAGAGAAATGCAAACCCTAGTTATCAAGAGCTCCTAGCTAGTTATTTAGTGGTGATTTAGAGGAGGATGAAGGGAGGAAGGCAACACCCACTCTGATGTACAGCTGTTCTCTCCCAGGAGGCAGAACACCCTACATTTACACCCCAGCACGAAAACGACAGTGAAAGCAAGAGCAGATACCCAATCCCCATCTCTTGGGACGTGCCTAAGCGCAAACTACAATCACACACCGTTGATCGTGCAAGAACGATCCTTTACAACCAGAACAGGTTTGTAACTCCTGATGGGTATTACATGGGGAAACGGTGAGAAGACAGATCGCAAGATGAAAAGCATGTAGCATTTCATGCAACTCAACGAGCAGACAGGGTGTGTTGAGGGCACTGAGAAGCTCAGACTCATAACAGTACAAGAAAGTTCTGATGCAAAGGCCTTGTTCTGCAAGCAAGCTAAACAGCAGCCAACAGCACGACGACACTGCTGCACACTAGAAAAAGAGCCTGCTGACAAAGGGACTTTGACTGGAGGTCTCAGAAGAACAGGATTGTATTCATCATCTTACCCCTGTACAGAAGTGCCACAGTGCAGCATCTAAGCTCTTTGCAGTCCTTAGTTAGCATGCTATCTCAGAAATCCTTCAGACACACAAAGACTCCTTGTGTACCACCAGCGCGCACAAAGCTGCAACCCTGTCAGACCTCACATCCATCTTGCTGATTAGCAGAGAAGGTAGCTATGCCAAGGGAAAGGATTTATTTCCTCCCATTAAACTCTTCCTTCAAGATTGCTGTGACACTATCTAATGGTCATTCTGCTCTCCATAAGCCCAGATCCCCTGAGGTGCAAAAGAGAAGGTCAGTTCTAGACTCTTCTTTCTACTGTCTCAGCAATTCTGATACTTGAGAACGGACCAAACTCTCCGCAGATCTCAGGGCAGCTCATTAAGCTGCACTTCCCTGGTCTCTCACAAGGTTTTGTCAGCTATGACAATGTATATGATTTGTGTCCTGCAGTTGGACACCTACAGCTGATCCAGGGTGACAAACGGTTCGTCAGGCTCTGCCTCACAACAGGTGAGATGGCTCCAATGATTGTGAACTAACGGAACTTTCAACTGTGAGCAGGAGAGAGGGAAAGGCCCTGCACCTGGCAAAGAGGTACGCACTCTGTGATGGGAACAGAAGCAGCAGGCTCTGAGACACCACCGTTTTATCTGCACTACTATGCGTCTGCGTGGGAACACGATGAGCTGCCAGCTCACAAGGATTTGCTCGCCGGTGTTTTGTCTAAGTCCCCGAGAACAAAATCCCCCATATCACTGGGGATGAAGAAAATGCCCCTGGAGGTAGGGAATACAAGGAGGGACGTGAACAGCATCATCAGACCACCCAGCCTGTGACCACGCCAAGAGACAGGAGGACTGCCGGAGACACTGAGAATCTCTGAAGCTAAGAAAGCAAAGGGGGACTGATCACCTATCGCCACCCCTCATCCATCCGTGGAGCCAACTACGGTGATAAACACGGAGAATTCACAAAGCCAAGAAGTGAGGGGAGATCAGACCATGCTAGACATCGCTGTAGTCTGGAGTGATGATCTAACCTCTTATCTACTTTCCTTCTTTTTCCTCTTCCTTCTTTCTCTCGTATCTAGTCTCTGAGCATGGCATCCAGTAACTTTAGGAAACTCTGCTTTCATGTGGACCTGTAACGTGAGTCTCCTGAATTCCACCCAATCCACAGTCACTCCTTTCCCCTTCTCTGACTGAGCGGGACATGACAGGTTTGCCATCTTCCCAAGGCAGCACAGGGGTGCAGCTCAACAATCAGCTGGTTTCACTACAGGGAACATTATTTATCTTGCCCAGGACATGAAACTGACAGCCCCATGAATCACCACGCTTGCCTTCAACCCTTCTGCAGCACAGCACAGGTAGACACAGGGATGGCAACAACATCTTACACAAGCACTGCTCATAACAGAGTACAGAGGGACTAAGAGCCATGAAAATAGCTGATCAGACTGGGAGGCACCAAGGTAGGTGGTTCTAGCGAAGGAAGAAGAGCCAACAGTTTGCTCTACAAGTCTGAGGCCTCGCTGGACAGCACTAAATGCAGCTGTGGTCAATCACTTTCACAAAGAATGCCACTCAAATGAGGTTTGATGCAAAGAGGGGAGAGTAAGATGACAAAGTTAATGAAGAGCTTACCTTTACCAAGGGATGAACATAAAAACTTGGATTCGTTGGCCTAGAACAAAGATTTTGTGCTAAAATACAACCTTGACATGACGTCAGAGATCAACTGCAGAATCACAGAACACTAGTGGTTGGAAGGGACCTAAAACGATCCTCTAAGTCCAATCCCCCTGCCACAGCAGGATCAACTAGATCAAGTCACACAGGAACATGTCCTGGTGGGTTTCACACATCTCCAGAGAAGGAGACTCCACAACCTCCCTGGGCAGCCCCTTCCAGTGCTCCATCACCCTCACCATGAAGAAGGTCCTTCTCACACTGATGTGGAAACTCCTCTGTTCCAGCTCACACCCACTGCCCCTTGTCCTATCACTGGATGCCACTGAGCAGAGCCTGGCTCCATCCTCCTGACACCCGCCCTTTCCATATTTATAAACTTTAATGGGGTCACCCCTCAGACTCCTTTTTTCCAAGCTCAAGAGACCCAGCTGGGAGCCTTTCCTCACCAGGGAGATGTCCCTCCCCCTTCATCATCTTTGTGGCTCTGCGCTGGACTCTCTCCAGCAGTTCTGTGTCCTTCTGGAACTGAGAGGCCCAGGACTGGACCAAATACTCCAGCTGTGGTCTCACCAGGGCAGCACTAGTAAATTCCAGGTGGTACTCAGAAAATGTCACTGTCTGCATCAGTGTGTAGGAAGTCTGATCACTGGATGCTCATCCTTAACAGGTCCCCTCCTTCCAGTCCTTCAAGCTTTTAAGTTGAGATTACTTCACTAATCTTCACTTGTTCCAAGCAACACAACAAACGTGAGCCTGGAGGAGGTTTTGGTTTTGCCTTTTGATCAGTTCCAGGACAGAGACTAATTTGCTTTTAGAAAACATTACCCAGAGTGATTCATCCATTTACTAAAATGATACCAGAGGTAAAAAAAATACAAGTGGAAAACTAAAAACTTCAGTTTTACATGAGTTTAGTGTTACCACCTTTTCTTCAGACAAATCCATTGTTCACAGGCCTTCAAAAAAAAAAGGGCTTTGATATCAAAGATACTAATGAGAAGGTTTTAATTTCCCTCTCCCTCCTCCTTTTAAAACATATTATTACATTTGACCATGCTATGGCTCAGTTTCCCTTGATACCAATTCTCCTTCCCAGGACCAAGGCAGGACGGTATAGGAAGCCAAACAAAACAAGAAACAAGAGGCACAGCCTCGTGCTAGAGTGGAAGGAGTCTGTGTGACTGACTGCTACGGGAGTGCAGATTCGGCACACCAAAGCCCAGTCAGCGGCCAAAGCCTCTGGAGCCAAGGTGTTGCCAGTTTCAAACCCAACTAACGGTGAGTCTTAGACCCGCTTTTAGACCTACAGGCCAGCCGTGACTTCCCCCCAACGATAAGAGGTGACTGGGCGCGTGCAAGAAGCAGCTAAGCCTTCCTTGCTTGTGTCCCTTGGTTTATTTTGCCCACGACTAGGTGACGTCCCCAGCAAATAATGGAATGATGATTCCATCAGGGAACAGGAACACACTGCAGCACCACCTAGCAAGCCTGGGAAGGGTCCATTAGCTACATCAAAAAGGTACTGTCACAGTTCTAGTAATAGAACAGTATTCAACAACTTAATAAACGTTTGTGTTGACTGACTTCCTGTCCCTTTCAAGTCAAACAACTTCTTTCACCTTAACAGCTTTTCTGTTGAACACTACTGAAATGACTAAGCATGGCTCACAGCAAGCTGCTGTGTCTAAGGTGCCACAGGAGCCCGTAGTGTGGCTTTTGAGTGGTTAAAACAAGCACAGCCTCCATGCCACAACGGCAGCCAAGAACACAGAGTCACAGCCTCATGCCTGCCTGGAGTCTTCTGCCAAACACTTCAGAATGAAGCCTGACTTGGGAGGCTCCTCTGAACAGCTGCGTACTGGACTGACAAGAACTAGGGCTGCACGCAGCAACGAACTCACACTTAGCATGCTACCTGTGCATGTCATGGAAGCCTCACCCTGAATTCTGGGGTTGCCTCTCCTGCATGCTTAGAGGAATCAAACCAAACTGTGCTCTGGTGACCTTGAGGGACACAAGGCATTCCTCACAGCGGAGCAGGAGCTACAGCAGAAGCTTACCTAGCAGCGTTGACACTGCCTCCACCGCACCATTGTAGATCTCTCTGCTATGAGAAGGCAGCACCATCTCCCACAGGCCCTGAGCGTAGTTGATGACCTGGAAGTAGCCACAGGTGGACAGTGCCCACCATACAGACCAGCACAGCAAGGTCCGGGAGGAGTAGCACTGCAGGAAGTCCTGCCAGAGATCTCTAAGCACCTTTATGATGTCCATTTTCTGCTCCTGTGCAGACTGGAAAAGGAAGGGGAGAGAAATGTTAGTCTCCATGTATAAACACTCCACACTGCTCCACAAAATTGAAGCTTTCAAGTGATTTGATCACTTGTGAGTGACAGTGCCTCTCTTGGACACAAATGAACAGAAAGTTTCCCCATCCCGTGGTCTCAGAAGCTGGTCTCTGCGCCAGCCAGGGCTGTCTCCTTCCATGAAGACACAGGGCTCAGACCCAAAACCCCCTTGGTCTCTGGCTTTCTCAAGCAGAGAGCAGAAACTCCCAGATGTTAGAATTATATGAGAAATTGAATGGTACCGGAGAAGAGAGATGCAGAACAGGACATGATGTCCACTTTGACAAGACAGGATGAGAAGCCCATCATTCAAATCATAAATGCAAAAGGCATCACTGGCACTTTTAATTCCTGATCCAAATTTGACAGTGCAGAGAACACAAAAGCCACCAGATGAGCATTTCCCCACAAACAGTTCTGTAGCACTGTCATTCAGGGGTTATAAATATTCAAAGAGGCAAACTCATAACACCATGCTCTACCCTGTTAGTGCTCACCAGGGGTCGGAGGTGAGATGCTGCCTGAGGGATCTAAAGAGAAACTGAAGAGAAGGCTCTGAGGGGACCTTATAGCAAACTTGAACATCTGAAAGGGGCCTGTCAATCAGAAGACTGGGGAAGAACTGTTCATGGAACGACAGGATGAGGGGCAATGGCTTTAAGCTGGAAAAGGGTGTATTTAGGCTGGATACCAAGAAAAAGTTCTTTAATGTGAGGATGATGGACCACTGGAACAGGTTGCCTGAAGAGGCAGTTGAGACCTCATCCCCGGAGATATTAAAGGTCAGGCTTGATGGGCTCTGAGCAATCTCTTCTAGTTGGAGATGTCCTTGCTTGTTGTAGGAGGTTGGACGAGATGACCTTTGGATGTTCCTTGCAACCCGACAGGTTCTATGAAGCCACGGCAGCTGCTGTACATACAAGCGCTCTGGCTAACAGCAGGAGATAAAAACAAAGGTTTTCCCTACAAACATTTCTAGAAAGAGCACGAGGAGATGCAGACACTTGGAGTAGTTTGAAACAGAAGAAATAAACTCAAAATAGGTCAGTTCTAACCAGAGAGGCCAACAACAAATGAAAAATTGCTTTTCATGTGGAGGCTGTTGCAGTCCTGTTCCCAAGCATGTTACTGCAACAGCAGCAGAGAGAGGAGCGTGTCTCTACCACGCGCACAGAGCCGCCGGTCACCTGTGCCGCACGCACGCACACACACGTGCAAAGGCACACACCAGGCAAGACTCTGCTTGTGTGAGCCAGAGCAAAGGCCACTTCCTGGTAGACTAGACAGAGCCCTGAGGGCCCACCCAGCAGGGGAACATCCAGGACTGAGCTATTGCACATTGTCCTGTCACATGTCCAGTTCCAGCACGGTTTCCAGACAACAGCACTAACTTTGAGCTCTTGGTGTTATGCTCTTTCTCTAGGGGGAATCATGCACAGTGTGTCTGGAAAAACCTACTCTCCATGAGCAATAAAACTAATTGTCAGGTGTTCCTACACAAATCCCAAAGACCACAGCCCAATTTGGTCCTGAACTCCCTCTTCTGCAGCCTTCAAAGCATCCCCAATTTCTAAGCATCTTTATTAAACAGCACACAGTCCTGCTGCAGCTTTGCCAACAGCCAAATGCACAGTCCACCTGCAGATGCTGTTCCTCCAGAGCACAACAGAACAAGCTGGGAAGAGGTCAGCTTGAAGTGTGTGACTTCAGCAGTGTAAATCCCATACATATGTCACATGAGGCTCCAGTTCAGGCACAGGAAAATACGGGAAGGGAGAATCACAGAAAGGGATTGGAAGGGACCTAAAAAGATCATCTAGTCCAATCCCCCTGCCACAGCAGGATCACCTACATCAAGTTGCACCAGAACATGTCCAGGTGGGTTTTATACATCTCCAGTGAAGGAGACTCCACAACCTTCCTAGGCAGCCTGTTCCAGTGCTCTGTCACCCTCACTGTGAAGAAGTTCCTTCTCATATTGATGTGGAACCTCCTATGTTCCAGCTCCCTTGTCCTGTCATTGGATGCCACTGAGCAGAGCCTGGCTCCATCCTCCTGACACCCACTCTTTCCATGTTTACAAACATTAATGAGGTCACTCCTCAGCCTCCTTTTTTCCAAGCTCAAGAGACCCAGCTCCCTCAGCCTTTCCTTATCAAGGAGATGCTCCACTCCCTTCAGCATCTGTGTGGCTCTGTGCTGGACTCTCTCCAGCACTTCTGTGTTTTTCTGGAACTGAGGGCCCTAGAACTAGACCCAGTATTCCAGATGTGGTCTCACTGGAGCTATCACATATGCTGCAAAAGCTGACATGGCATGTGTCTGCTAAGCCAGAAAGGCCCCTCTGTCCTCCCACCACAGTGCAGGTCTTCTTCAGTACAGTGACTCACCCAGCCTTGCATCTATGTTCCTGAAATATGCCTGCTGTTCCCCTAATAAGAAGGTCTATCATCACAGGCCAATGCTTCTCAGCTTTCAGCACCCCGCATCACAAAGCCCTGGAGTCATACACGTGTATTGGCGAGGAACCACCCTTGCTCTCACACGGTGGGGCCAAGGTGAGCCAAAGGGCTAAGTCATTTACTTTATATTAATAGCTGGCACAGAATTTGTGCCAGTGCTGAGGGCTAACAAATGCCCTTCAGCATTCAAGTAGAACATAGTCCAGAATGCCGTTGCTCACACGAGCCCATGCTGTATGGGGCAGTATTAGGACCCTGGAATGTTAATACCTTTCATTCCCAGCTGTAGCTGGAAGAAGGTGAAAACAGCCGCCCCCAACCCAACTAACCAGGGCTTACTTTCCAAGGGGAATACCCATTAGCTAAGTAAACCAGCCACCATGCCTACCCCGGCTTGTTGTCAGAACGAGCACAACCTCCTCCTGGATGAGCAGCCAGGCTGATCTCTCCCCAGGGCCCCAAAACCCCCCGGAGCAGCCTGGCAGGGATCTGCCCAGCAGGCAAATACACGCACCTATCTGTCCTCAAAACTAGAGGCTGTTTGCTCATAAACTTGTGAGCCCCAACACAGGCTCCTTCACACTTATTGTTATGAAAGTGACTTGTGGCCCACAAAAACCACGGTGCTCCCATGGCCTGCATGAAGCTGCTATGTAGAGAGGTTTCTTACAACACATTACTGGCTACTACTGAAACCTGGTGGGATGGTTCCCACGACTGCAATGTAGGGATAGATGGGCACAAGCTCTTCAGGAAGGACAGGCAGGGAAGGAGAGGAGGAGGTGTTGCCCTCTATATCAGTGATCAGCTGGGATCAGTGGAGCTCCACCTGGGNTGGGATGAAGCCCTTGAGGAAAGAGGGGCCCAGGACAGCTGGTTAGTAGTCAAGGATCACCTCCTCCGTGTCCAGGAGCAATGTATACCCACAAAGAGGAAAGCAGGGAAGAATGCTAGAAGGCCTGCCTGGCTGAGCAAGGAGCTCCTGGACATGCTGTCACACAAAAAGCAACTCTACAAGGAGTGGAAGGGAGGACAGCTAGAATGGGGGGTATGTAAGGAAGCTGCCCAGACAGCTAGAGATCTGGTTAGGAAAGTGAGGGCACAGTTTGAGTTGGACCTAGCCAGGGAGGTCAAAGGGAACACCAAGGATTGCTACAGGTATATGAATGGTAAAAAGAAGTCTAGGGAAGGTGTGGGCCCCTAGCCACAGGGCACATCCAGAAGCCCACTGGTAGTTTGGCCATACAGATGGTTTTTAGCAGTTCAGAGATGCCCCTTACTGTCTTTGTACCACTGAACAGCAATTAGATGCACAGGGAATTTTAATCACAGCCCCGTGCGGCACACAGAACAGCTTTAGAGACGGTAAAGAGCAGCTTCCCGTGCCCCAGCGAAAGGAAACCCAGAACAGGTTGGTGCCATTAAACAAGGAAGCAAGAGTAAGCAATGGGGAAAGTTTTGCTGTTGGGTATCACATCTCTGCTCCTGTGTACATGCAGGTGTGCCTGTGTACACACGCACGACGAGGCACGAGAGCCGCCGCTTCTACTTCTTCTACTACGCAAAGAGCAGAGCTCACCTGTTTCTCTGCTGAATTACTCTCCCCATTTAAGGGAACTTTTGCCTCATCCTCCCAGCCGGGTGTCCTCTGCAAGTTGGGATGATCTTGGACAGCTGATCCATTTTTACAATCGATGACCTTCATTTCACAGCCGAGCTGCTGTCTGGAGATGTGAAAGAAGAGGCTTTTTTGCGGCATGGGCAGGAACCAGGCTGTGCCAAAGGCGATGGATATGCTGGTTAAGGAGATAACGTTCAAGTGGAAGAGCGACCATCCTGCAACCGACACGAGGACTTGCCCGGACAAAGAGCCCACTGTGTAGCCCACCAAGGTGGCACTCCGGCAGTAGCTGGTGACCTTCTGGTACAAGTTGACATCAACAACACTGTAGATGTAGGAGTAATAGGCTATGTCAGTGGCAGTCCCCATCCCATAGAAGAACTCGAGGAACTGGACTGCCCGCAGCCCCTGGGCGTACAGCAGCATGAACCAGGTGACAATAAGGCTCAGGCCCTGCAGCAGGATCACGGGCTTGTACCGCAGGTAATCCGTGGCCAGGAACACCGGGAACAGCAGCGCCAGGTACGAGTAAGTCCACACTGGGTAGATCTCGTTGAACACCTGCAAAGGAGTTAGAGCCACGGCAGTCACCACCAGCACCCTCCAACAACACGGGGAACAAGAGCGGGCGGGAAGCAGGGGGAGGCGTGCGGGACGCCGGTGCCGCGGTACCTGGGTCTCGGAGAGGTTTTTTTTTGGCCCCAGCAGGTAGCGGGTGAGGAAGGGCTCGGAGGGCCGCACGCTGCAGAAGAAGCCGTAGGCGCACAGCAGCCCCGTGGCCAGCGCCCAGCAGCACCTGCCGCCGCCGCCGCCGTCCGCCCGGGCGGAGCGCAGATCCCCCGCCATGCCGAGCCGAGCCGAGCTGGGCCTGGCCGGGCCGGGAGCGCTACCGGGACCGCACGGGCCCGTCCCGGGTCACCTCCCCCACCGCTCCCCAAAGGCACCTCCAGCCGCCGCCGGCGCGCGGGAAGGCGGGGCTACGCGCTGCGCTCTGATTGGGCCCGGCCGCCTCCGTTCCTCAAGCCGGCCAATGGAGCGCGGGGGGCGAGGCGGCCGTGGCGGGAGCGGCGCACGTGGGGGAGCGGGGTCGGGGGGCTGGGTTGTAGCGGGGTGGTAGTTGTCTTCAAGGGAGCCCCCTTAAAGCGCCGAACAGCGCGTTTATGGGCTTCGGCACATTCCTGACCGGAGCGTGTCAGAAGGCTGCGGAAGAACTGTTCACAGGGACACGGAAGAACAGGGCGGGGGGGGCATGGTTTTAAGCTGCAAAAGAGTAGGTTTAGGCTGGACATGAGGAAAACCTTTAATGTGAGGGTGGTGGATCACTGGAACGTGTTGCCTGTGGAGGTGGTGGAGGCCCCATCGTGGAGCCACACATGGTCAGACTGGATGGGGCTCTGAGCGATCTGTTCTAGTTAAGAGATATCCCTGCTTGTTGTAGGGGGTTGGACTATCACAGAATTACTGAGGCTGGAAAAGACCTCTAAGATCGTCAAATCCGGCCTATGACCTAACATCACCACAACCTAGACCATGGCACTAAGTGCCACGTCCAGACTAGATGACCTTTGGAGGTCCCTTCCAACCCAATACAGTCTGTGATTCTGTTTTCGAAACTGGCTGTCAAAGAGCAGTGCAGCAGAGCCCTAGTGAGTTCTGAGGTGTCCACCCACCCTAGTGAGTTCTGAGGTGTCCACCCACCCTAGTGAGTGCTGAGGTGTCCACCCACCCTCAGTTCCTCATGTCCCCTTTCCACTAAGGGGCAGGTATGAGGCTTTCCTTAGAACCATCTCAACAATGAGATCTTTTCCCTGCTGTGCATGGTTTTTTTTTCCAGGCCCAAATGCTTTTGGCTGCTAACCTCTGTTCCCTGTAGCAGAGTGAGAGCAAGAATCTCTCCTGTGGTTTAATGGAAGTTCCCCAGTTGTGCAGTATTAGACAAGGAGGGGAAAAGTAGAACGATTACACTGAAAGAAATAATCTAAAATTTCACCCAGGACTACTATTTTTTTTTTTCAGTTTTGCTCGTGTTTCTCTAAAATATTTGCATTTACGTGATGCTTGGGGACATGATGTAGTGGTTATCTGGCAGTGCTGGGTCAGTGGTTGTACTGGATGATTTTGAAGTTCTCTTTCAACCAAAGTGCTTCTGTGATTCCGTGTTCTGCTACTCAGTCTATCTCATGTTGTCTTTTCTATCTACCTGCTTTGCATTTCCCTGTGCTCATCTGCCTTCATCTCCAACACAGCTACAGCTTGCTCCCCGAATTGGCTGATGCTATAGCAAGTTTGCACCAGGAGTCAGCCCTCCTGTCTGGGCAACTGCATATCCTTCCCCCTCGCTGGGGTCAGTGCTCAAGGAGGCAAAGTAGAAGCTCTCAGAGGGCATCTGGCCATACGTATCATGGGTGGGAAAGAACAAGTTCTTTTCAGTGCCAGAACAGATTCCCTTGAACTGCAGGATTGTATTAGGACCTCCATCATCACAAAATAGTGAACAACAGCTACCAAAGGTGTCGAGGCTGTAAGATGAATTAGCTGTCTGTAAATGCAGCTCAACATTTTGGCCCTGTACCGTCTGGCAGCAGTGGTTGGGCGCTTTCTGGCCATTTTCTGCATCTAGCAAAATCTCCTTTCACTTTTCTCAGGCCATTGCTCCTCATGTTTTATTTTCTTTACAGGTTTATTAGGAAAAAAAACTGTAAGAAAAAAATTGCCATTTCAGCAGAATTTCTCTTGAAGCAAGTCTCCAAAGATCAGCTGCCATTAGCACTGGTTTGTGTGTTTTAACTTGCTTGGGCTTTTTCTTCTTTCTGTACCTAGCTATAGATGTAATAACCCCCTTTTGTTTCCCTAAGCTGCTCCACTGCCTGGTAAATTCTATCAGAG
This sequence comes from Rhinopomastus cyanomelas, assembly GCA_013400115.1. Lineage (NCBI taxonomy): Eukaryota > Metazoa > Chordata > Aves > Bucerotiformes > Rhinopomastidae > Rhinopomastus > Rhinopomastus cyanomelas. The sequence goes on from VXBP01002421.1 coordinate 403,324, forward strand.
ACCACGCCTGGAGGCCTGGCTGCCCTCTTTCTGGTTCATGTTGCCATGGGGAAGCAAACAGAAACGCACGGGTGGGTCCCTGTCAGCGCTGAGCAGCCGCTCTGTTCCGCCGGCAGGTGCCTGAGCAGCAGATACGACAAGGAAGTGGCCTGGTAGCGTGGGGCAGAGTGCACCCTCCCACCCATCTGGGTCATCACAGCAAGCAGAGGCAGAAGGAAAGCGTGACACCGTGGAGCTCCCCTGGCACACCCTGCCTGCAAACAGCTCTGCCCACAACTTCCAGGCTGCTCCCGGGATGGGATGGGCGGCCTCGGTCCTTTCCAACACAATCCCGAGAGCTGAGCCGCTGGAACTCAGTTGTTTCCAGGGCTTTGGCTGAGGTAAGAGGAGTTAGTTCGGCTTATCCTGTTTCCTTGAAGTGAGACTCAGTTGGTTGTGCAACCTAGATTTCTCCTGCAAACACTGCTCAAGTATAAAAACCAGCAGAGCGGAAAGTATTCCAGGTTTTCTAAGGGTTTCCATTGTTCTCAAAAGAACTCATCTCGTTTTGTTTACTCAGAATAGTTTTATCCTTTGGAAAAAAGATTATTCTCTGAATTTTTTAGTTCTGTCTTCCCTTTCCTAATCTTTCTCCCCATTTTCTCTCTCCATCTTGCCACACTACTATAAAGTAGATGAAAAGTGATGATAAAGGTCATAATAAAGAAAAACCTCAAAGCTTCTAATATTTTTTTCCAAGATGGAAGGCATAAGCTGGGAGAGAGAGTGTTTTCTCACACTTTATTTCCTTACTCTTACCAGATTCCTGTGTCTTTTACAGAATCACAGCACATTAGGGATTGGAAGGGACCTCAAAAGATCATCCAGTCCAATCCCCCGGCCACAGCAGGATCACCTAGACCAAGTCACACAGGAACATGGCCAGGCGGGTTTTGGAGACTGCACAACCCCCGGGCAGTCAGTCCCAGTGCTCCTTCACCCTCACCATGACAAAGTTCCTTCTCATATCTATCATTACCTCATGATAACTTTGACACTCGTATCCCCTTATCACCCAGAGCTGTCTCTCTGAGTCCTTCAGGTTGTAGGTGCAGTTCTTAACTCTGACACGTCTGTTCCAGTTGTATACTGGGTTTGTGTTTGGGATTGTTGTCATTGTGGTTGTTTTGTGTTTGGTTTTGTTTGTGATGTTGGGAACTGAAGAACTCCAGGAACTACTGTCTGAATGATTGCCAAGAGTAGAACAAAGTCACAGACTTTCACTTGGCAATAAAAAATAATAGGATTTGGTAACAGAGCCAGTGATTACTTACAGAAGTGTTCCAGGCAGATTTGATGTGCAAAGAGACTCCACAATGTTCCCTGGGCAGCCCCTTCCCAGTGCTCCAGCACCTTCACTGTGAGGAAGTTCCTTCTCATATTGATGTGGAACCTCCTGTGTTCCAGCTCACACCCACTGCCCCTTGTCCTGTCATTAGGTGACACTGAGCAGAGCCTGGCTCCATCCTCCTGACACCCACCCTTCACAGATTTATAAACATTAATGAGGTCACTCCTCAGCCTCCTTTTTTCCAAGCTCAAGAAACCCAGCTCCCTCAGCCTTTCCTCATCAGGCAGATGTTCCACTCCCTTCATCATCTATGTGGCTCTGTGCAGAACTCTCTCAAGCAGTTCCGTGTCCCTCTGGAACTGAGGGGCTCAGAACTGGACACAATACTCCAGATGTGGTCTCACCAGGGCAGAGTAGAAGAGGAGGAGAACCTCTCTTGATCTGCTAACTACTCCCATTCTGATCCAGCTCGGGATGCTGTTGGCCTTCTTGGCCACAAGGGCACATTCCTACCTCCTGCTGAACAAGCACACAGCTTATTTTCTGTGTAAAAAGGAGTAATAGGAAGTTTAAATAAGTAAGTAGGAGCAGGAAAGAAATTCCCACCCTTCACCTGTAATTTTTAAAATTCCAACCCAAAATAACCTCACAGTTTCCTTTAGTATTGAACAATGACTGGTTTCATTCCAAAGGTCATTCATTTCCAGCTTCTCAGACAGGTGATCATAGAATGGGTTAGATTGGAAGGGACCTCAGACATCATCTGATTCCAAACTCCTGCAATGGGTAGAGACGCTTCTTACGGACCAGGTTGCACAGAGACACATCCAACCTGGCCTTGAACACTTCCAGGTCAGGGGCATCCACAGCCTCCCTGAGCAACCTGTCCAATGTCTCATCAGCCTCACAGGAAAAAGTCCCTCTTAGTGCCTTGGAATTTTGTATTTTAGAGAGAGGAAGGGAGGACCAGCAGCCATCGTCGTAGGTATATAGCTGTCATCTGCTCAGTTGTCACAGAATCATAGAGTCATAGAAATATTAGGGATTGGAAGGGACCTCAAAAGATCATCCAGTCCAATCCCCCTGCCACATCAGGATCACCCAGACCAAGTCATACAGTCAGTCAGGGTTAGAAGGGACCACAGGATCATCCAGTTCCAACTCCCCTGCCATGGGCAGGGACACCCCACCCTAGATCAGGCTGGCCAGAGCCCCATCCAGCCTGGCCTTAAACACCTCCAAGGACAGGGCCCCAACCACCTCCCTGGGCAACCCATTCCAGGCTCTCACCACTCTTACGGTGAAGAACTTCCTCCTCACATCCACTCTAAATCTACCCATCTCCAGCTTTGCTCCATTGCCCCTAGTCCTGTCACTATCTGACATCCTAAAAAGCCCCTCCCCAACCTTTTTGTAGGCCCACTTCAGACACTGGAAGGGCACAATAAGGTCACCTGGGAGCCTCCTCTTCTCCAGACTGAACAGCCCCAACTCTCTCAGTCTGGCCTCATAGGAGAGCTGCTCCAGCCCTCTGATCATCCTCGTGGCCCTCCTCTGCACTCGCTCCAGCACATCCACATCCCTCTTGTAATAAGAGCTCCAGAACTGGACGCAGTCCTCCAGGTGGGGTCTCACCAGAGTGGAGTAGAGGTGGAGAATCACCTCCCTCGACCTGCTGGCCACACTTCTCCTGATGCAGCCCAGGATCCAGTTTGCCTTCTGGGCCACAAGTGCACACTGCTGGCTCATGTTGAGCTTTTGGTCCACAAGCACCCCCAAGTCCCTCTCCCCAGGGCTACTCCCCAGCCAGTCACTGCCCAGCCTGTACTTGTGCCCTGGAAGAGAAGATCCCTTGCTGAAAGCACGCGACAGCTCTTCTCTGCAGCACAAGCAGAGAACATTCTTTTGTTTCGATTTTAACAGACAGTAATCTGGAAGTTCCAAATGTTTTGGTTCTCTAGTTCAACACAAATTCATCGTTTAAATGTTCCTAAAGCCTCCCTCTTTTCACTTGTAGTTCATGCCCTGATGTCCACACATTCTGTGAAGCTCCTCCAGTGCAGCCTTCATCATCTCTAATGTGATTCCTGCTGGATGTCACTTTCAACAAGAGTGGTAAACCCGTTATGTGCTGAAGGCTGTGTCTGTGGTGGAGAAGAGCAGCGCTGCAGTTCACTACAACACCGCTGGCAGAGCAGCCAGTGCAAAAATCCAAGCTACCAAGATCTGCAGAAGCCTTAGAACAAACAGCAGCCACCTCTCCAAAGTACAGGAATTCCCAGGAGGCAGGTTACTATCAGAAGATTCCAGCAGAAAACCTCCTTTAACCTAGAGAAAATGAAGTTGAGGGGAGATCTTACTGCTCTTTGCGACTGCTGGAAGGGAGGTTGTAGAGAGGGGGGGGTTGGTCTTTTCTCCCAAGTCCTTAGTGACAGAGATGATGAGAGGAAATGGCCTCAAGTTGGGCCAGGGAGCTTTAGACTGGACATCAGGAAAAACTTCTTCATTGAAAGAGTGCTCAGGTATTGGAACAGGCTGCCCAGGGGGTGGCAGAGTCACTGTCCCTGGAGGTGTTCAAAAAATATGTGGAGTGGCACTCGGAAGCTTGGTTTAGTGGCCATGGCGACATTGGGTTGACACTGGACTCGGAGGTCTCTTCCACCCTAATGACTCTATGATTCTGCGACTCTGTTATGCCTCCCACACAACAGCAGGCTCTGCACGTGACACAGTGGATGCTGAAGCACCGTGGGAAGTGACGCACTTGTGGCTGAATCTGGGGCAACCATTTGCCACGGAGCATTGGATTCGCTGTTGGTGTAAGATGGGTCACGTCGCAGAGCACTAGGTATTTCCGTTACGGACGTAGCATTTAAAAAAACTTTGCAGCGAGCTACGTGGGATAAAAAATGGAGGAGTCAGCTAAACCTGCTACGAACGCAGACACTGGTGGACAGATTGTCACAGGACATGGCAAAAGAGACTGTGACAGCCACGTTTTAAAGGAAAACAGGCAGTGGGTCAAGTAGACTTTGCCAGCTGGAACATAGAAGGTTCCACATCAACCTGAGAAGGAACTTCTTCACAGTGAGAGTGACGGAGCACTGGAACAGGCTGCCCAGGGGGGTTGTGGAGTCTCCTTCACTGGAGATGTTCAAGACCCGCCTGGATGTGTTCCTGTGTGACTTGGTCTAGGTGATCCTGCTGTGTCAGGGGGATTGGACTAGATGGTCTTTCGAGGTCCCTTCCAATCTCTAATGATTCTGTGATTCTATGAAACACACCCCATACGTCTACTAAACATAGAAACGTGTTGGTAGGTCTGAAGTGCTTGCTTTTAGCAGTATGAAGGTCACAGTGGGCTCAGCACTGTGGTGCTCTCATCAGGAATGGTGTCACAGATGTGCCCAGGAACCTGTCGAGTAATCCTGTGGCCTGTTTTGGAGAGCAGCCCATCAAGGAAACGGAGTCCCCACCAGGAGGAGATTACTGTCATTAAAGCATGATGCAAGCACTGGGTGTAACACCTAAAAGGAGAACGGGGCACAGTAATGATAGGACAGCGTAGGCGGGTAAACTGGTGGTGAGGTGCAGCCAGCATGAGTAAACACAACCAAACAAGATACAGGAGTGAGAGTAGGAAGATGAATATTCAGCACTGACGAAGTGGAATGACTGACACACACAAACCAGCAGTGGGTCATTGCATGGCATCTCATTGTCACACATGAACAGCCTCACCTAGCACATACACGGGCACAGGCACAGCCTTTACCTTCCTCCCTCACATGTATGCCCAAAACATGTTCTCTTGTCATGAGAGATACCTCCTGACCATCAGTGCTTGAGAAGTTGCAAGCTCTTGTGACCTCCTAGCACAGTCCTAGAATTCTGAAGGACCCACCTGTGTTCACAGTCATTTCAGGGGTTCCAGAGGGTGCTCAAAAGGATGGATATTTGGCTGGAGTCCTGACCAGATTCCTGCTTGATGCTTTTTCTCTAGAGTTCTCCTGTCACTTTGCATGGGAGTGCTTCTGCCATGCATCCTCGTGGGTGCCTCTAATACATGAAATGCCCCAAAGCCCAGATTAATTTTCAGATCTATAGCAATGCACAGCTCAAGAGGTTTCTGAGGAGCCCAGAGAAGTGCTCTACACTGACCTGAATTCATGGGTAATATGGAGCTTTGTGTCTCCACTGGGCTTTGCTATGCCAGTGGTGTGGAGGGAACCACCCAGTCAGTGATCTCCTGAAAACCTCGCTGAGGGTGAGGTGGCTCAATCTTCAGTCCATCTGTCCTGCAGCACAGGTGCTGCTCAGAACTGCTGGCAGAACAGCTAGCAAGAAAGGGGGTTACAGCTGCTCTAGAAGCAAGAGGTGTGCTTCCTGCTTGTGAAACCTGCCCGAATCAGCTTCGGGTGGTCTGTACAAACCTGTCAGTGTCAGGGTCTGAAGACACTACTGTGCGGCTTCTGTCAGCAACTACTTCAGAGACGCTTGACCGTCTTTCCGCGTACTTACTTCCACATCCCTTCCAACCCACGTGAAGATGCAACCGGCCTCACAACCCCTTTGAGAAGGACTACAGCCAGCACTTCTGGCAAGCAAAATGAAACACCTAGTGGCACCTAGTGTGCAGAGCATGAGGCTTCACACACAGCTATCCACATGCTAGTGTCGCCTACAGCTGATCAGCTGTAGAAACCCGGAGGGCTCCTGGAAGCTCCAATGAGCAATAGAGGGCAGCAACTCCATGAAAACGCTGTTTGAGACAACAAGCAGTTGACTTTGGCCCTTTGGATCAAAAGGCCGTTGTGACAGCATCCACCCAGATTTGTGAGTGAAGATATCGCTGGGCAGCAGAGGGGACTACTCTGAACTCTGGCACCACATTTCTCCCCGAGTCCAGAAGAGCTTGTGTTTGCTAACCTTCACGCCGTGACACGCACCTTTGCGCGTTAGTTTGAGAAGTCCGCGGGAGTCTTCCTCTCCTTGCGTGTTTTGCAGTCCCAGCAGACACGGGCTTTCTCTCTGCAGCACGTAGAAGCTTGTGCAAGACCAACTGCTTCAAGTACAAGTTTCCAGAAGCCCTGGCAGGTTCACTCTAAGCCAGCTGCTCCGTAGCACTGGCGGAAATGCTTTTGCTTTCCAGCCATCCACGGGCTCACAGAACGTCCCTGAAACCTTTGGTTTGGCAGACCTGGTTCACACGGGCCAAGAATCTGTCCCCCTGTTTGCCCTTGGAAATACTTTCCAAGGGTGGAAAGACCAGACCACCAAGGTGTAGGTGGTCTGGCTGAGATGGAGTTAATTTCCTCCTCGGCAGCACGCGCAGTGCCTGTTTTGGATTTGTTACTGAAGCGGGGTTGATAACACCAATGGTTTAGCTGTTGCTAAACAGTGTTTGCACTGCACCAAGGCCTTTTCTTTCCCCCACCCTGCCCCACCAGTGACAGGCTGGGAGAGGACACAGCTGGGACCGGGGATATCAGAGACCGCCTGACTCGCGCAGCAAGAAATGCTAGGAGAAAGGGGGAATTGGGGGGTGCTGTCAGAATTAGGGTGTTTGTCTTTCCAAGCAGCTGTTAGCTGTGCTGAAGCTGCTGGCCGGGAAGTGGCTGAACACCTGACTGCTGCTGGAGGGGCTGAATGAACGCCGCCTTTTGCTTTGCTTGCACACGCAGCTTCTGCTGCATGTACTACACTGCCCTGGTACGGACCCGCAAGTTTTCCTTGCTTTTGCCCTTTCAGGTCTCTGCATCATGTTGCCAATGGGAAGCAAGTGACTGGGAACGGGCCTAGCTGCCAGCAGGGGTCAACTCACCACAGTCCTTTTTAGGGGGCACAGCATGAGCAAGGGGCCTGTGTGGTAACACCTGATCAGGTCAATTTGTAGTTGGCCGGGTCCTGTGCTCGCTTGCTCCGTTGTGTGTTAGAGTCTGGTGCTTGTTAGTGGGTGCTTTGGACTTACGCTGTTTGTGGTAGCACTCAACTTGCTCTGCTGTGCCAGGGAACATTCCATTCACAGCAGTGGCCACATGCCTGGGCTGGCCCAGGGCCCTGATGCTGCTGCTGTTCCCCCGATGCTACGTTGGATGTGTGGTAACACCAGCGCTAAGGGGTGGATTTTCACAGTAGCAGCCCACGGGGTGTCGTGTTTTGGATTTGTGACTACACCAGTGTTGATGGTACCTAAGTGTTGTAGCTGTTACTGAACAGTGCTCACACAGCAGCTAAGCCTTTTCTTTTTCCCCCCCTCTCCTGCCAGTAAGTAGACAGAGAGTGGATGAGAGGTCAGGGAGGGAATGCCACCAGGACAGCTGACCCCAGCTGAGCAAAGTCCTATCCAGCAGCAAGTAGAAGCAGAGTCTCCAGCTTGAAAACCCACACAGATGCAGTGACTTCTGTATTTGTCTAACTTTGCACAGAATCACACACATCTCTTTCTCACACTGCAAGGAACTAATGACTTTTTTAGAACCTTTTAAACCTTGAAGATCGTGGCCTTTTTAAACCCAACTAGTTTAGTAGTCACAACATAAAATGCAAGTGTTTGTAGCCTGTTTTATAGGGTAAAACCTGGCTCCAAAGTTTACATTTTCTTTTACTGAATAGGGCTTATAAAAGAATGACAGAACGTTAGGGATTGGAAGGGACCTCAAAAAATCATCCAGTCCCATCCCCCTGCCCAGCAGGATCACCTAGATGAAGTCACACAGGAACATGTCCAGGCAGGTGTTAAACATCTCCAGAGAAGGAGACTCCACGACCCCACTGGGCAGCCCCTTCCAGTGCTCTGTCACCCTCACTGGGAAGAAGTTCCTTCTCAGATTGATGTGGAACCTCCTACATTCCAGCTCACACCGGTTGCCCCTTGTCCTGTCATTGGATGCCACTGACCACAGCCTGGCTCCATCCTCCTGACACTTGCCCTTTCCACATTTATCAGCATTAATGAGGTCACCCCTCAGTCTCCTTTTTCCAAGCTAAAGAAGATCCAGCTCCTCAGCATCACTATAAAGTAAGAAATGGATTATTCAAGATGAAGTGATTATTCCTACAGTTTCACCATTTGAAATTAGCACTGAAAATTCCTATCAATCCAAAAATTTTATTGTCATGGCGCTCTATTACAAACGATCGACAAAGGTACTGTTGACAAGAACAATGGTGATCTTTTCATGCCATAATATTATCTTTATTTTCCAGTTAAAAATGACAAGTTTGTGAAAGAGTACAAAAACCAGAAGGCGTTTGTTTAGTTTTTACACAGTTTTTTCACTCCCATTTGGTGCCTTCAGTTTGAAATGCACAGTCTTGTAGACACAAGAACTGAGAACTACTGAAACAGCTCGGACAGCACCGCATGATGTTCAAAACCAAACGACTCTGAAAAGTCCTCCCTGCTGAATGGTGGCTAAAACAGTGTTGACAATACACAAGCGTGATAAGTGGAAGTTCTGCGATTAAACAATTCACATGATTTTCTTGATAAGAAGCCAAACACACTGCTGAAAGCTTAGCTAAAGCTCTTCTGGAATAATGATTCAGTGGACTGTGTGTGCATTTTCACTAGATGTAGACATCCTGGGAAAAACACAGATGTGCTCGATGCACAAGAGTAGCTCCACACTGCCAGAGTTCAACGGCAGAGAAGATGCAGATGTTTCTATCAGCCAGTTTCCTCTAACCCTCCTCTGTCACCACCAGGTTGCGTTCTTACTGACCAGCTACCGTTCTCACTGCTTAGAAGTTTCTCAGGAGTTCCAGAGCCTCACTTCAGTTCTAATGTTGACATTCCACCACCTGCCATAACTGAGGTTAAATCGCTTCCCTTCTCATTTCTGGGAAACAAGGGTATTGCTGACTCCCCCTCCCCTTACCAGGGCACTGAAGATGAACGATGGGAACTCTGGGGATGCAAGACCCAAATCACAAACTCGTGTTGTCCAAGTGCTGGGATGTGTCCTACCTTTGTTGTAGCGTAGATAAAAGACATGTGGAGGTAAGGCCTCTCTTACAACCACTTCTTCCTGAGGCATTGCTGGGACACAGCACCACAGCTCCAAAGCTGCACTGGCTTTCCTTCTTAGCCCTACGGGTGGAGAGCATTCACCTGCTGTGCTGCACAAACATTGCAAAATGGAGTTCACCAGGGCTCTGGATCACAGCCTCCATCCCTAGTGATTTAGAACTTAAAATTAAGTGAAAAGAATGAAGATGTGATAATACAAATCAGAAGGGACTTCTGTTTCTTCCCAGAGAAAATCAGCTGTTTTCTAAAGTGTGCGTTTGTAGGAAGGAAACATCAGCAAGATAAATCTCGCTCGGTTCTTGCTGGCAAAACAATAAGGTCCTTGGAGGAAGCACACATCAAAACTACTACGTATGCTTGCTTTAAGGGTTTTTAAAGCAACTGTTGTTCTGCATGACAGTTGCTGAAAGGTTAAGAACTTCCAGGCTCATCAGTCCTTCTCACAGCAACACCCCCAGCAAAATCACAGCCATAGAGTTCCACCCGAAGGGCAATACCCTGATACCACGTTCTCGGAACAACGCGGATAAATCTGGACAGGATGGGTGGGTTAAAGAAATGCTTGACGTGTCCGTTGCTGTTTGTGTTACCCAAGAAGACCTGCAAGTACACAAACACGTGGTTAGTGAAAAGGCAGATAAACTCCTGATAAATAAAACCACCCAGCTTTCTCTTTGCAGATGGTTCCAAGCTGTTGCATTTGTTGCATTAGCCACCCAGGGCAGATGGACCGGCTCATGCCTGATTTTACATCCAGTCTTTTTCTTAAATGCTTGTTCAAAGGTAGGTCAGGCGAGCAATATCTGAGTCTGGACGAGTTAGATGGCTTCAATCCACTCCACAGAATGTGTCTTTCTAATTTGGGTGGGCCAAATGAAATCCAACTTCCTTTATTTTACCTCTGTGGGTTAGGTTGGTGTAAGGTGACGTGGTAGGTACTGTGTTCACTGTGTGGCTCTCTGGAGCTCTCCAGCTCTGTTGCAGTAACACCACTAACATACATTAATTTCCCTTACTAAATCAAAGCAGAAATAATTGTTCATCCAAATTAAATGTCCTCCTTCACAAGTAAGGTCACCTCATTTTATCACAACGTTGACTGCATTGTCTGCAGATGTGATGTTCTTCCCTTTTATTCCTGTTAATTACTATGATGGGTACTATGACCTTATCTGTAGCACACCCAGCTCCCTAGGATTTTGAAGTCCTGTGAGAATCTCTCCTTGGCTGGCTATTCTACCTTGAGCACCAGCCTGTGCTCAGCATCTAAACACAAGCAACGAGACACCCGCCAGAGCTGAAGATGGTACCTGTGCCGCTGAGCTTGAACCATCTGTATAGGGTTTCCACTCTGAGCCTTGGTCACTGTATAGGATAACATAAGTTTTCACAAAGTTTTCGGAAGTCATGGACTTGACTCCCTGGGTAGCAATAGCAGTTATCTTCTTAATTGTGAGGAGATCAATCTGCAGCCACTGCTGGTTGTTGTTCAGCTACAATTGACAAGAAGGGTTGTCTGTCAGCAAGCATGCCTGTGTTTTCATTTGCTTGAACAGAAAGAACACTGCTTAAAGCCAGTCAAACGCACCCAAACGGTATCAAAGAAGTGCAGCAAGGCGAAGCTGAGGCAAAACACGCAAACGTTCTCGGTGGCTCATGCAATTCACTTCCTCAGTGCAATGGTATATTTGGTGTCTTCAAATTTCCTCATTAATTCCCAATACATTGTGAACAAGTACTCAGATTTATCTCCAGTATTGAGTCAGACCTAGTTAGGGATGTTCCTGCCCATTGCAGGGGGACTGCACTCGATGGATCTTTGAAGGTCCGTTCAACCGAACGCATTCTATCCATTAAGCAGCACTGCCTATACACCAACCCAGGGAGATACATTTTTTAGCCCATTGGAGCCAAAATTCAACTTGTATTTGTGTCCTGAAATTAAAAGGCCTATTTCTGCATGGAAGTGTTGTGGGCTTTGGCCCAGAGGACACCATTTGTCTCAAAATACAATTTCATTGGTGTTGTCAGAAGTTCAAGGAGTTTCCTACTGGAAGGGTTTACACAGTTTATTAGGGTTAGAAGGGGCCTTCAAAGGCCATTGGGTCCACTCCTCCTGCTCAGGCAGCCTACAATTTACTGAAAAGCATAATTGCCTAAAAAAACCTAAATCAACGACATAAAACCACATCCAGAGAAGGAGATTCCACAGCCTCCCTGCACAACCACTTCCAATATTTAATAACCCTGGTGGTAAAGAAGTTTTTCCTCATATTGAGGCATTGAAGTTTGCATCCATTACCCCTTGTCCTGTCTGGCGCAATTGAAAAGAGCGTGATCCTTTCTTCTTGGCACCCAGCCCTCATGGATTTGTAGACAGTGATTAAATCCCTCGCAGCCTTCTTTTGCCCAACCTAAAAATCCCCAATTATTTACGAGGATGTTATGGGAGACTGTAACAAAAAAGCCTTCCTAAGATCAAGGTAGACCACATCAACTGGTCTTCCATCGTCTACCCATTTAGCTGCAACGTCATGGAAGGCTATTAAATTCATCAAACATGGTTTCCCCTTAGTAAATCCATGTGGACTACCCTTGTGTCCTTTATGTCCTTAGAGATGACCTATAGAATCGTAGAATCATAGAATCACTAGGGATTGGAA